>VZQC01009903.1:1222774-1283320 GCA_009823505.1 Rhizomys pruinosus
AAATGAAGTCAAAGAAAAGCGGGGAAAAAAGGAGAACCCAAAAAAAAAAAAAAAAAAAAAAAAAAAAAAAAAAAGAAAAAAAAAAAAGAAAGAAAAAGCAACAAACAAAAAAAGGGGAAAAATCCATAATGAGTATTTAAAATTAGTGAATTAAATATAAATACATCTCAATAAAGTTGACTTTTATTTTAATTTCTGTGTTTGTGTCAGTGTAAGTTAATGCCACACGAGTGTGGGGGCCAGAAGAGAGCATCAGATCAGATCTCCTGAGTTGGAGTTACAGGTGGTTGTGAGCCTCCCAATGTGGGTGCTGGGAACCAAACTCAGGTCCTCCAGAAAAGCAGCAAGCATTATTACCTGCTGAGCCATCTCTCCAGCCCCAGTGAAGCTGATTTTCTTTTAAGCTTCTGGGTGTTGTGGTGCCTATAAACCTGGAATTCCAGGCTGGAGACGTGGATATTATATAATGCATTAAAGGAAAATGATTGTTTTCAAGAACAGCCTGATTTTTGCATGAGTTCTGGTGATTTGATTTGTGATGAGCATTTTGCCAACTTTCTGAAGACCCCCATATAATATTTTAAATATTTCACCCCCCTTTACTTAACATCGCAACATCTCTGAGTGTCTAAGTCAATCTTCTGGTGTAGCTGAGGTTTATTGAACTCATAGTTCTAGAGGCTGGGAAGTCCAGGAATATGGTGTTGTTGTTTCCTCTGCACCTAGTAAGGGCCTTCCTGTGGCATCAAAATGTGGAAGTGGGTATCCCATGGCAAGACATCAACAGTGCCAAAAAGTGCTGGCTTTTGTAACAAGACCATTCCCTTCACCCCCTAACCCATTTATCTACTCTTAGCTAATCCACTGGCACCTTGTAAAGGTCCCACCCCTCAACATTGCTATACTGGAGACCAAGTTTCCAATACAGGAAATCTCAGAGCACACATTCAAACCACATCATTGAAAAAGCATGATGTGCTCTCCCGGGGCCACAGGAGGGAGTCAGTTTGTGAGTATCCAGGGTAGGAGCACCTATACAATTTTTGTTTATTTTTTAAATATTTTTATTTTATTTTATTTATTATTTTATGTGTATTAGTGTACTGCCTGCATGTAAGTAGATACACCCATGTCATGCAATGCTGCAGAGGTCAGAAGAGGGTGTCGGATTCCCTTAGAACTGGAGTCAAAGATGGTTCTTAGCCACCATGTGGGTGCTGAGAATTGAACCCAGGTCCTCTGCAAGAGCAGTTGGTGCTCTTAACCGCTGAGCCATCTCTCCAGCCCCCATTTGTCTTGTTTTTTGTTCGGTCTTTTCAAGACAGGGTTTCCCTGTAGCCATAGCTGTCTGGAACACACTCTGTAGACCAGGCTGGCCTTGAACTCACAAAGATCCTCCTGCCTCTGCCTCCCAAGTGCTAGGATTAAAGGCGTGTGCCACCATGCCCGGCTTTGTCTTGTTTCTTAAGACAGCGTTTCACTATATAGCCCTGGCTGGCCTGGAACTCACTATGTAGACCAGGTTAGTCTCAAACAAATAAAGATCTGCCTGCCTTTGCCTTCAGAAAGTGTTGGGCTCTACTACTTTTAACAAGAACCCTTTTTTCCGGCTTGCCCAGTGCTCGAACAATAGCTGAGTCTGCTCCATCTGCGAAGCCTCCACCTGGAGAATCTAGCAACACCAACAGAGCAAAGGGCGGGGAAAACACGGCGTGATGAGCACGTGCTTTCCCCGGCCACAGCCACGGCTGGGCTCAGGATCCCTCAAGTCCACATTCCCAATGGGGCTTTCTCATCTTTAATTAACACTCAAATTTCATTGCAAATAAAACATATGGTTGTTTAGTTGTTTCTATACAAGGGAAAACCTTTTTAAGTTAATTAAGTAATTAATTTTTATTTTATGTGTATGAGTATTATGCCTGCATATGTGTAAGTGAACCCATGTTGTACAGTGCCCACAGAGGACAGGAGGGCATTGGATCCCCTGTAAGTGGAATTACGTACAGTTGTCAGCTGCCATGTGGGATGCTGGGATTCAAACCTAGGTTTTCTGCAAGAACAGCCAGTGCTTTTAACTGTTGAGCCATCCCTCCAGTCCCATGGGAAAATCTTCTAAAAGGTAACAAGCCTACAGATGCGTGCAGTAGGAAGGGACTTGGTTTGGAGTGTCCTTAAGTAATATGACTTCTGCACTGAGGAAGTGGTCAAAACCCTCAAAAAACTAAACCGAAGCTCACACCAGTGATCCCAGCACTTGGGAGGTAAAGACAGGATGATCGCTATTAATTTTTTTTTTGGTCTTTTTGAGACAGGGTCTCCCTGTAGCCCCAGCTGTCCTGGAACACACTCTGTAGACCAGGCTGGCCTTGAACTCACAAAGATCCACCTGCCTCTGCCTCCCAAGTGTGAGGATTAAAGGCGTGCGCCACCACGCCCTGCTCATGATTGCTATTAATTAAAGGCCAGCTTGGGCTAAAGAATGACCTTCTGTCTCAAAAGCAAAACAAAGCTGGGTGTGGTGTCACACACCTTTAATCCCAGCATTTGGGAGGCAAAGGCAGGAAGATCTCTGTGAGTTCAAGGCCAGCCTGCTCTACATAGCAAATTCCAGGCCAGCTGGAGCTAAATGGAGACCCTATCTCAAAAAGACAAAAAAAAAATTGAGAGACAGAAAAGAGAGTAGAAAGCAACTAATGGACCCTCATACACTGTTGGTTGGAAGTGGGGAGGGAAGGAAAGAATTACATACATAATTCTACCTGTAGGCATATGCCTAAGAGAATCACAACAGGTATTTCTTTGTGTTTGTGTGTGTGTGTGCGTGTGTGTGTCTGTGTCTGTGTGTGTGTGTTTGTTTGTTTGTTTTTCTTTCTGAGACAGGGTCTCTCTGTACCCTAGCTGGCCTGGGACTCACTATGTACACCAGGTTGGCCTTGAACTCACAGAGATCTGTCTGCCTCTGCCTCCCAAGTGCTGGGATTAAAAGCTTGCACCACCATGTCTGGCTCACAATAGGTATTTTTGTACACTTGTACACACAGCAGCATTATTCACAACAGCTGAAAAGTGGAAGCAACCCAAGTTGCTATCAGTGTGGTCATGCATGCTGTGGGGTGCTATTTAGCACAAGAAGAAATGAATTACTGACCATGATTGCATCAAACTTGAAATACTATGCTAAGTGAAAGAAGCCAGGCATGAAAGTTAGACCTATGATTGCACTTATATGAAAAGCCCAAGGATAGCTTTTCAGGGGGTAAGGGTATTTGCCACCATGCCTAAAGAACTGAGTTTGATTCTCAAGATCCACATGGTAGAAGGAGAGAACTGACTCCACACACATGTCGTAGCACTTGCACACACAGTAAATAAATGTTTTTAAAAAAAGAAAAAAAGGGGGCTGGAGAGATGGCCTAGTGGTTAAGAGCACTGACAGCTCTTGCAGAGGACCCGGGTTTGATCCCCAGCACCCACATGGCGGCTGAGAACTGTCTGTAACTCCAATTCCAGGAGAACTCCAGTTCCAGGGGAATCCAACACCCTCTTCTGACCTCCGCAGCATTGCACAACACGGGTGCACAAACCTACATGCAGAAAGTACATTCATATACATACAAAAATAAATAAAATTAAAAAAAAAAAAGAAGAAAAAAGCTTTGCCCAGGCATGGTGGTGCCGACCTTTAATACCAGCACTCAAGAGGCAAGGTAGGTGGATCTTTGCGAGTTTAAGGCCAAGCCAGCTAGGGCTACAAAGTGAGACCCCATTTTTCATGTGCATGTGTGTGTGTGTGTGTGTGTGTGNGAACAAGAGGGATTTGTGGGACCGTGGACACACAGCAGCAGGTTATCACAACAGCGGAAAGTGGAAGCAACCAAGTTGCTAGCAGTGTGGTCAGGCATGGCCTGGGGGTGCTATGAGCACAAGAAGAAATGAATTACTGACCAGATTGCAATCAAAGCTGAATACGTTGCATAAGTGAAAGAAGCCAGGCATGAAAGTTAGACCTATGATTGCACTTATATGAAAAGCCCAAGGATAGCTTTTCAGGGGGTAAGGGTATTTGCCACCATGCCTAAAGAACTGAGTTTGATTCTCAAGATCCACATAGGTAGAAGGAGAGAACTGACTCCACAACACATGTCGTAGCACGATTGTCACGCACACAGTAATAAATGTTTTTATTAAAAATTTTACAAGGGGGGGATGGAGAGATGGCCGAGTGGTTAAGAAGCACTGACAGCTCTTGCAGAGGACCGGTTTGATCCCCAGCACCCAATCATGGCGGCTGAGAACTGTCGTAAGCTCCAATCCAGGAAACTCCAGTTTTATCCAGGGGAATCCAACACCCGTCTTCTGACCTCCGCAGCATTGCACAACACGGGTGCACAAACCTACATGCAGAATACATTCATATACATCAAAATAATAAAATTAAAAAAAAAAAAGAAGAAAAAGCTTTGCCCAGGCATGTGGTGCCGCCTTATAACTACCACACTCAAGAGGCAAGGGATAGGTGGATCTTTGCCGAGTTTAAGGCCAGCAAGCTAGGGCAACAAAGTGAGACCCCACTTTTTCATGGCATGTGTGTGTGTGTTGTGGGTGTGTGGTTGTGTGTGTTTATTTATTGTATATATGTTCGAGTGTTCCTTTCATTGCTGTGAACAAACACTCTGAAAAACCAACTTGGGAGGAAAGGGTTTATTTGGCTCACATCCCCGGTCACATTCATCATGAGGGAGTTCCACCATAGGAACCAGAGCAGGAAACCTGAGGCAGGAGCTTGAAGCACAGCTATGGAGGAATAGCGTCGTATATGGCGTTGCATCTCTCTGGCCCATGCGTCAACCTCATTTGTTTTTTTTTTTTTTTTGGTCTTTTCGAGACAGGGTCTCCCTGTAGCCCCAGCTGTCCTGGAACTCACTATGTAGACCAGGCTGGCTTTGAACTCACAAAGATCTGCCTGCCTCTGCCTCCTGAGTGCTAGAATTAAAATTGTGCGTCACCACGCCCAGCTCAACCTGCCTTCTTATACAACACACAATAACCTGCCATGGGCTGGGCCCTCCCATATCACTCACTGGTCAAGAAAATACCCCACAGACATGGCCACAGGCCAGTCCAATGGAAGCAATTCCCCAACTGAGGTTCCCAGGTGTGTCAAGTTGACACTAAAGCTATCTGGCACACATACACACACACACACACACACACACACACACACACATATGGGCAAAAAATATATATATGTGTGTGTATGTGTATAGTGGTCTTTTCGAGACAGGGTCTCTCTGTAGCCCCAGGGAAACCAGCTTAGCAGTAGCAGTTTCTTCAAATATTAAACATAAACTTACCAAACTTACCATGTGACCCAGGCAGTCCAGTCTGAGGACTTTATTCAAAGGAACTGGAGACATGCTGACATAGACAATGCATGTGAGTGTTCATAGCAGTTATTAGTCACAGTGCTGACACTGGAAACAATCAAATGTCCATTAACTGGTGAATGGATAAACAAAATGTCTGTATATCCATACAATGGAATAGTGTTCAGCAGTGTGAGAAAACAAACTGCCAGCCAGACATGGTAGTGCATGCCTATAATTCCAGCATTTGGGAGGTTGAAATGGGACAACTGGTTTGAGGCTAGCTTAAGCTACATAGTGAATCCTTCTCTTAAAACAAAACAGACATAGAGAAACCTCTCTAGGGTGGTTGAAATGTTTTCAACTGCAAGTCAGTACTGGTTGCACAATCTATAGCTTTACTAAAAGCCACAGAATTACACAATTATAATGGGCAAACTTCATGACATGTACAACACACACACACAGACACATACACCAAACTTTTTGTTTTTTTGAGACCATGACATGTACAACACACACATACACATATACCAAACTTTTTGGGGTTTTTTTTTTGTTTTGTTTTGTTTTTCTGTAACTCCAATTCCAGGAGAACTCCAGTTCCAGGGGAATCCGAGACCCTCTTCTGACCTCCGCGGCATTGCACGACACGGGTGCACAGACCTGCATGCAGACAGTACATTCATACACATACAAAGATAAATAATAATAATAAAAAAAAACTTTTTGGTTTTTTTGAGACAGGGTCTCCCAGTAGCCCCAGCTGGCCTAGATCCCACAAGAAATTTGCCCGCCTCTGTCTCCTTGGCTGGGATGCACCACACACCAGCACAATAAAACTCTCAAAAGATGGGGCTGGAGAGATAGCCTAATGGTTAAGAGCACTGACTGCTCTTGCAGAGGACCCGGGTACGATCCCCAGCATCCACAAGGCGGCTAAGAACCGTCTGTAACTCCAATTCCAGGAGAACTCCAGTTCCAGGGGAATCTGAGACCCTCTTCTGACCTCTGCGGCATTGCACGACACAGGTGCACAAACCTACATGCAGACAGTACATTCATACACATACAAAAAAAAAAAAAAACCTCTCAAAAGATGTTTAAAGGGAAATTATTGCTTCAATAGAGGAAAAGTCTAGAGCTATAATATTATTATTTGGAAGTCTCCAGCCATCAGGGCAATTGAGAACTTGAAACACAACTAGTCTGAACTGAGATCTTACCTGTAAATACAGACTGAACTTCATAGACAGTGTTGTCATACACTGAATTTAACTTTGTATTACTATGTTACATTGTATATTGAAATGTTTCAGCTTTTTGCTTTATATATGTATTTATATACTTATTTTTGAGGCAGGGTCTCATGTGTCTCTGGGTGGCCAAGGACAACCTGAACCATTTTACCCTCCAGCATCTGCCTCCCGAGTGCTGGGATTATAGATATGGATCATGATGCATGTTTTGTGCAGTGCTGAAGGCTGAACCCAAAGCTTTGGTGTGTTAGACAAGCACTTAACTGTGCTATATCCCCAGCCCCTCTTTTTTTGTTTTAAAACATTTATTATTATGCATAATACATTATGAATGCACAGGGGTGATACAGCCCATCTTTTTAAAATTAATTATTCTTTTAATTTTTTAAATTAATTTATTTTTGTATGTGTATGAATGTACTGTCTGCATGCTGGTTTGTGTACCTGTGTTGTGCAATGCCGCAGGGCTCAGAAGAGGGTGTCAGATTCCTCTGGAACTGGAGTTAAAGACGGTTCTCAGCTGCCATGTGGGTGCTGGGGATCGAACCCGGGTCCTCTGCAAGAGCAGTCAGCGCTCTTAACCACTAGGCCATCTCTCCAGCCCCAAAATTAATTATTTTTTTAACTTGTGCTTCCTTTCCTCCTCTGGTCATCTTTCTTCTTCCATTATTTGTTTTAATAATTCTTCAAAATTAATTTCTAGTTTTCCAGGTGTAAGAGATTCTTGAGAGATTGTTTTCTACATCTCTGGGGAATTGTCACCTAATGCCATGCTTCTCCTGGCTTCAGAAAATGCCTTCTTTTCTCCCCCTAGTCTCCTTTCCTGCCTCTTCTGCTTTCCTTTTTTCATCTTCTCTCCTGTTCCTCAAAACCGAGTCTGAGTTTTCCAGGGTGCTAGTCTCTAAACATTTTTTCTGTGTCTTGGTTTTCCTCCTCTTCATTTCCCATTTGCCTCCTGGCTGCTTCAAAAGCTCGCTTCTCTTGGCCTAGTGGTTAAGAGCGCCGACCGCTCTTACAGAGGACCCGGGTTCGATCCCCAGCACCCACATGGCGGCTGAGAACCGTCTGAAACTCCAATTCCAGGAGAACTCCAGTTCCAGGGGAATCCGAAACCCTCTTCTGACCTCTGCGGCATTGCACGACACGGGTGTGCACGACACAATGTGCAGACTTGCATGCAGGCAGTACATTCATACATATACAGAAATAAATAAAATAAAAAATAAAAAAATAATAGAACAGAGTTATATATTAAAAAAAAAAAGTGCTTTCAAAAGCTGGCTTCTCTTCTTTGAACGTCGTCTTGCCTCTTCTTCGGCTTGCTTCTTTCGATTTTCTTGTCTTTGTCACTCCAGTTCTTCAAAAGTTAATTTCAATTTTCCAGGAAAAAGTGGTTCTTTTTTTGCTTCACTTTCTATTTCATCATCCATGACCAATGAAGACACTTTGCTTCCTTTGTTCTTTGTTCTTCATCGTCTTTTATCTTCATAATTCTTTTATTCTCTTCTTGTTCTTCTAGATCTTCAAATTTCATTACTTTTCCAGATGTTTTGTGTGACTTGACAGGCACCACTGTTACAAGTAGTGAATCATCTCCTTCCTCTGATGTTGATTCAGTTCCCATATTGTTTACATCCTCAATCCGCTCAGCTTTTTGCTAATTCATGCTGTATTTTCCTCTTTGCTAACATACCCTGCTCAATCCTGCGTTTTTGTTCTTCCTCTTTTCTCTTCCTTTGTTCTTCCTGCCTTTGTTTCTCCATTTCAGCAAATTTACCTTTAACTGTCCCTGTCAGCTTTGGGACATAAGCCTTTTCTACTTTAGAAGCTATCTTGTGGCTGGAGAGATGGCTCAGTCCTTAAGAACACTGGTTGTTCTTGCAGAAGGCCCAGATTTGAATCCCACCACCCACGTAGCCGCTAACAACTGTAACTCCAGTTTCAGGGAATCTGACACCCTCTTCTGTCTTCCTCAGGCATTGCATGACATGGGTGCACTTACATACATGCAGGCAATCCACACATACACATAAAATAAAAATAAAGAAATGTGACTACTATCACCCTCTTAAAAAAAAAGATAACTCTTCCTACTCATCAGAAGTGAGCTTTTTTAAATTTATGTATTTATTTATTTCTATTTAATGAGTATGAGTGTACTCTCTGCATCTAGGTAGGTGCACCCGTGAGGTCAGAAGAGGGTGTTGTATTCCCCTGGAAGTAGAGTTGCAGATGGTTCTTAGCCATCATGTGGGTGCTGGGAATCAAACCTGGGTCCTCTGCCAGACCAGTCGTTGCTCTTAACTGCTGAGCCATCTCTCCAGCCCCACGAGAATTTCTTTAATCTCTGCCTTTCATGCTTTGTCTATACGGTTGTGGGCAAGCTTTGTATGTTTTCGTACCCAGGTCACAATCCCTCATTGAGAGAAGTCAGGGCAGAAACTCAAAGCAAGAACCCAGAGACACAAACTGTATTAGTCACTTTTCTGTTGCTGTGATAAAACACCATGACCAAGGAACTTATAAAAGGAAGAGTTTATTTGAGCTTACGATTGACGGTTCCAGGGAATTAGAGTCCATTGTGGCGGGAGGCGTGGCGGCTGGATCTGGAGCAGCAAGCCGAGGGTCACATCTCGCAAAAGAGCACAGGAAGCAGAGAGAGCAACTGGAGCACACATGGCTTGTTAAACTCACTAAGCCCGCCCCCAGTGACATACTTCCTCTAGCACGGCCACACCTTCTAAGACCTCCAAAAACAGTGCCACCAACTGGAGACAAAATGTCTGAATACTTAAAGCCTATGGGGGACATTCAAACCACCACACAAACCATGGAGAAACTGCTTGCTGGCTCCCTTAATTTATTTATTTTGTTGTCTTTTTTGAGACAGGGTCTCCCTGTAGCCCCAGCTGGCCTGGAACTCTCTAAGTAGACCAGGCTGGCCTTGAACTCACAGAGATCAGCTTGCCTCTGGCTCCCAAGTGCTGGGATTAAAGGCATGCACCACCATGCCCTGCTTTTTTTCACTTTTTTTTTTTTTTAATGTAACTACTAGAATGTTCAGCCAGTGGATGACTCAGCAAGTACAATGGTTGACACATAAGCCTCACAACTTGAGTTTAACCCTAAGACCCATGATGGAAGGAGAGGACTCATGAAAGTTGTCCTCTGACCTCCACACCACACATCTGCCCTCATTCAGACACACACACACACACACACACACACACACACACACACACACTAATAATAAAAAATAAAATTTAGAATGTAGAAATTTACAACCCAGTGGTCACAAAAAGTTGTGATTTTCACAGGTGACTTGCATTACATTTCTATTGGACAGTGTGGCTACAGAGATTAGGTCCAGCTTCAGACAAAACTCCATTTATCAGCTTAATAATATCACCAAAGACCTGGATTTGTTGGTTCATATTCTCTACTTGGTCTTCCTGGGTACTAGTGTCATCCTATAGCTAGCCTTGCTGGTACAGGGACCTGCCTCCTCATCCAAGAGCAATCTGTGTATAGCATCTTTTCAAAACAGAGTGCTTTGTCTGTTGGATTTGCTGGCTTCTCACTCACCTAGGACTCCATCCTAGAGACAGGGTGACAGACACTGGATCATTCCCAAGCCCCTGCTAGGCCTAGCACAGGCCAGCCTTTCCAGTACTACATTAAACTGAACTGACCCTAAAAGGAGTTGTGAAGGGCTCAGTTCCCAGAGAGATCCCCAGGATTTTGGAAGCTTCAAATGAGAACTGTCGGGGCTGGAGAGATAGCCTAGCAGTTAAGAGCACGGACTGCTCTTGCAGAGGACCCGGGTTCGATCCCCAGCACTCACATGGTGGCTAAGAACCGTCTGTAAGTCCAATTCCAGGAGAACTCCAGTTCCAGGGGAATCCAAGACCCTCTTCTGACCTCCACGGCATTGCATGACACAGGTGCACAAACTTACATGCAGACAGTATGTTCATATACATACAAAAAAAATAAAAATAAAAAATAAACAAACAAAAAAAAACAACAAATGAGAACTGTCCTTGACCAGGCGCAGTGGCATACACCTTTGATCCCAGCACCCAGGAGGCAGAGGCAGGTGGATCTCTGTGAGTTTAAGGCCAGCCTGGTGTACAGAGCGAGCTCCAGGCCAGCTGGGACTAAAGGGAGATCCTGTTTCAAAAAGACCAAAAAAAAAAGAGTTGTGAAGGGAAGAGGGTGGGACTCTTGCAGAGGACATAGGTTCTGTTCCCAGCACTCACATAGTGGCTCACAACTGTCTGTTACTCACGTTCCAGATCAACGCCCTCTTCTGGCCTCCATGGGCACTGCAAAACACAAAGGCATTTACATATATGCAGGAAAAATATTTTTATGTGAGTCTTTTACCTGCACGTATGTAAGTGTACCACATGCACGCAGTCCCCACAGAGTCCAGAAAGGGCACTGGATTCCGTGGAACCGGAGTTACAGGCAGTTGTGAGTTGCCATGTGGGTGCTGGGAATGGAACCCAGGTCCTCTGCAAAAGCAGCAAGTGTTTTTAACCATGAAGCCATCTCTCTGGCCCCTAAATAAGTAATTTTTTTTTTTGGTCTTTTCGAGACAGGGTCTCCCTGTAGCCCCAGCTGGCCTAGAACTCACTCTGTAGACCAGGCTGGCCTTGAACTCGCAAGGATCCACCTGCCTCTGCCTCCCAAGTGCTAGAACTAAAGGCATGCACCACCATGCCCGGCTTATCAACAGCACAATGTGAGCCTGTTTCTTTTTATGATTTTCTGTCCTTAACAGAACTTTAAGGGGCTGGAGAGATGGCTCCATGGTTCAGAGCTGGCTGCTCTTACAGAGGACCAGGGTTCCATTTCCAGCACCCATATCAGGTAACGACTGCCTGTAACTCGCTCCTGGGAACTCCATTGCCGCTTTCTGACATCTGTGGGTATGTGGGCCACCCAGATAGCATGATGCTAGTTTGCAGTTCTGTGACATGCAGACTTCCCTGCAGCTCCTAAGCTGTGGGCCCCTAGCATCATAGATATGTGTAATTTGGCTCTCTGGTCTTGGTAGTTTCAAACTCCAACTTTTGTCCCCTTTGAGGCACTTGTCTTACAGATGAACCTATTTGAAGCATGTCATATGAGGGGGTCAAAGTTCTGCCTGT
Source organism: Rhizomys pruinosus (assembly GCA_009823505.1). Lineage (NCBI taxonomy): Eukaryota > Metazoa > Chordata > Mammalia > Rodentia > Spalacidae > Rhizomys > Rhizomys pruinosus. The sequence goes on from VZQC01009903.1 coordinate 1,234,562, forward strand.
GTGGGGCTCACCTCTCTGCCCATCTCCTCAGCATTGCTCAGATAACACTCACTACTCTGGTAGCTCTTTACTTTTTTTTTGTTTTGTTTTGTTTTGTTTTGTTTTGTTTGTCTTTTTGAGTCATGAATTCCCTATATACCCAGCCAGCCTAGAACTATGTAGACCATGTTGGCCTTGACCTCACAGAGATTTGCCTGCCTCTGCTTCCCAATTGCTAGGATTAAGGGCATGCATGCCTGACCACCTCTTCATTGTTTTTAAGTGTTGTCCCTCCACCCAAGCAGCAGAGTTGGGGACAAAACTCAGTGTTTACTAGACAAATCACCACAGAGCTCCATCCCACCTCTAAGCATTCACTGTTTAGTTTTTTGTTAAGTATTTAGTCCTACTTCCATTTAGGTGAACTTCAAAGAGATTTAGCCTGAATTGCTGAGTTCACAGAACTCCCTACCAACCTCTCTGTGCACCACATTCTTGACTTAAGGGGCTTCTGATAACTTCTTCCTTAGTGTGGCATTCACTTAGCCTCCAGGGTACTGTGCTCTCCTGGTTGTTTTCTGCCTCACTAGTTACTCCTTTACTAGCTCTCATTTTGGGGCAACCCAACCTCAAGCCTCCGAGGCGATTTTTGTGCCACCCACTTGTGGACAGCCCAGTCTGTCCCTCTCCGAGGCGATCTCTGTGTCACCCACTTTTGGACGGCCCAGTCTGTCCCCCTCCGAGGCGATCTGTGTCACCCACTTTTGGACGGCCCAGTCTGTCCCCCTCCGAGGTGATCTCTGTGTCACCCACTCGTGGACAGCCCAGTCTGTCCCTCTCCCATGCCCATCTATTTTGGCATACCTTCAGCTCTCCTGACTTATGCCTTTCAGCTGCTGCTGGCTCTTATTCCAGCCCTGGGGGTTAGCCCAACTTAATTGGGACAGAGGCACAAGACACAGACCAAATCCAATTTATCTTTTTTGAAAGATCACTGGCACTGGGCGCAGTGGCACACGCCTTTAATCCTAGCACTTGGGAGACAGAGGCAGGCGGATCTTTGTGAGTTCAAGGCCAGCCTGGTCTACAAAGTTAGTTCCAGGACAGCTGGGGCTACAGGGAGACCCTGTCTCAAAAAGACCAAAAAAAAAAAAAAAAAAAAAAAAATCACTGGTTGTTGTGAAGATCACGGCTTAGGCTGGGGTAAGAGGAAGTTTCGGTGAAATGGCCTTACACAGGGTACCATACCCTCCCCTTGCCCCCCTGGCTGGGAGGGAGATCCTGGTCTCCCGTCAAGTTACTGGAAAAGGCCAAACTTCTGCTCCAGAGGCTCGCACTCTATTTGTTTTTCAGTCCAGGACATTCTTTCTCCCCTACTTTGCCTATAATAGCATGACCCCAAAGTGGAGGATATACCACACCATCACACCTCCACCACAACATATACTCTAAAGAAAATAATGTACCTAAGGGCAAAAAGTCTTGCCTAACTCTACCAGTTTGCTACCCATAGGTTCAGGCACCTGGGAAATCTGTTCACGTGGTACCCCAAACCCTCTCATCTTTCAGGTCTTAGCTTCTTCATTCAAATCAAGTCTCCTCACAGCAAGCTCCCTTCGGTGCACTGTCCCAGTCTTGTGAAGCACTCCTTCATCATGCAGGACCCGTGAAGGCCAGACGAGGGTAGGGGAGCCGCTGGAGCTAGAGTTCCACCATGTGGGTCCTTTGGAAGAGCAGCCAGGGTTCGTAACCACTGAGCAATCAATCTCTTCAGCCCCCTATGGTTTCAGTTCTGTTTTTCATCTGCTTCCACGTGAAAGTTGGGAAGGCAGGGATCCTGCTTGCAGTGCTTGCTACTGTATTCCCGGGCCCTCACATTTTTTCTTGTAAGTTCTTCATTCAGAATAAATGCAGAAGTGTGTATGGGAAGGTAGTGAGGAAGGGTTAGGGATTGAAAAAGAAAAAAAAAAAAAACTAAAAAAAAAAAGGAATAGGCAGCAAGAAAGTTACATGCAGAGAAATGTGCAGGCTAACCCAATCTGCCTCCTGGAAGGTGGAAGAGGAAATGGCGCCAGTCCTGTCCCACCCTCCCCTGCCCATCAAGAATGGCGACACAACTTCACTCTCCTCACACCTGCACCTGTTCTCTAAGTTTTTTTGCAGCACCCTGAGAGCAAAGAAACCTCAAGGAAATCAGGGGGGAAGAACACGCACTGTCATGCCAACCTCTCGTGGCATTTTCAAATTCACAACCAAGCCTCTTGGCTCCATGTTTGTTCTCCCCTGGGCTAAGTTCATCAGGTTGCAGCAGCATAGACCCAAGCAAGCACTACCTCCACCTTGTCAGTGAATCCTCCCTGCCTTTGGGTGTGAGTGGTGTCTCAGCCACTAGGTAGGAATCAAACTATAACCAGAATGCAATTGACTGTTGCAGGATTCAAGGAGATGGAGGGCTTGAATGGCTCTGGTAAATGCCATATGAGCTTGGGCTATAACTGCTGGTTGGCCCTGTGCAGGAGGTTCATCTGTCTGCATGGTTCAGGTGTGACTGGTTGGGCACGTAGCCCCTGCCAGGCAGGCTCTGTGTGAAGTCCTAAGGAAGGGAACTCGTCACTGCGTGACAGTCCTCTTGTGAGCATGGAATTGTCTTCAAAATAGTAGACAGCGCTGCCACTCATGACTAGGAGTGTTTGCTTTGGAGGGGTGCCCTACCTCCCTGTAAGGAGGGGAACTTGCTATTGGAAGGCTTAAGAGGGCATGTTTAGATAAGAATTATCTACAACAATCAACATACAAGGCTGCATAAAACCTGCTCGGGCTGATACTATGCCTTGTCATTTTTATGAGTGTATTTACTACTGAGTCGAGCTCAGGCTAAGTACTGTGTAACTTCAGCTCTGAGATCTGCGACCTCAAGTCTAAGAGCTATGTCCTAATAACAGTGCTGGTTAAAAGCAAGACCAAGGCTCATATAACTTGCAGAGGAGCTACGGTGATGCACAGGCTATTCTTGGCATCATTCATAAATTCATCTGCCTGCCTGCCAGGCCTCACATCATCTCTGAAATCATAACTTTCATCAGCTCTAGCTGGTACCTGTGGTCTTCAGGGTGACATCAGGGCAATCTGGAAACCAGGATGCCTTCTGGCAGTTAAACCCTTCAGGTCCCTACAGGATAGAAAGGATCAGTTATCTGTACAAGGCTCCAGAGGGAACAGGTTGTCTCCCTGGTGAGAGCCAGAAGAGCTAGGCTTAGAAATTCAATCCAGGTACACCACGTAAAGGAGCTGGAGCCTAATTAAATCTCGGAAAGGCTCCACAGCATAGGAAAGTGGCTGAGTCTGAGAGGAAGATCAGGGGCTCCATAACCCTTAGCTGAGTTTGAGGCAAGCTACTGAGACTCTGCAGCATATTCCAGGGAGAAAAACTGTCCCGCTCCAATGACAGTCCTTTGTGGCTGCTTTTGTTCTGCTTTATGCTCACCATAACCACTGATTGTTACTTTTTTGTCTTTTTGAGACAGGATCTTTCTGTAGCCACAGCTGGCCTTGATCCCAGCCTGCCCTCTACCTTGGGAGTACTGGGATTAAAGCCCTGCACCAGTGTGCCTGTTTAGCCACTGATTCTGACTCTTTGTTGTTGGTGGTCTTTTTGAGACAGGGTCTCCCTGTAGCCCCAGCTGGCCAGGAACTCACTATGTAGACCAGACTGGCCTTGAACTCAGAGATCTGCCTGCCTCTGCCTCCTGGAGTACTGATATTAAAGGCATGCACCACCATGCCTGCCTGACTTAAACTTATGATGCAAGGCAGAGTATGTCCTGGACAGTCACTATACCTCGGGTAGTTATATTTCTCATTGCAAAATGTAGGTTTTTTCTGAACCTACTCAGTTCTGATTTCTGGAGCCTAGCTCTGGCATTGAGTACACAGCATCGTGTCTGACTTCATTGATGACTGACCACAGCCTCAAAACCCCATTCTGGAGAGCTGGGGATGTAGTTCAATAGAGTACTTGCCTACCATGCAGAAACCCTGGGTTCTAGCTTCAGTACTACATAAACAGGTATGGTGATACATGCCTGTAATCCCAGCACTCAGGACGTGAAGGCAAGGGGGATAAGAAGATCAAGGTTATCCTCAGCTACATAAGGAGTTCAAGGCCAGTCTGGGCTACATTAGATCCTGTCTCCAAAGAAAAAGAATCCAGTTCTGGGCATTTCCATGAACAATCAATGGGACTTGGGGTGGGAGAGGCTGACCTTCTGTCACTGCAGCCTGGCCTTAGAAGACTTGACTGTCAGCTAACAGCTTGGTGTTTTGAATAGCAGTAGCCACATTACACATAATTTCAGGAAATGGCAAACTAGCTTATATTGTCCCAAATCAGGGTTATTTTCTGGAGTACAGTCATCTATCTGTTCATAATAATGTATATCCAAAATAGAACAAAGAGTATTCATCATGTCATTTTCTAAATATTGCACATAATCTAGTGTCTAGTGGTGGCTTTAAATTCCTGTGGCAGCAATGAGCAAATACTTATGGGCTCAAAAAGCCTTTATAAATAAACTAAGCTGTGGCCACTGGACAGATGTTTTAAACTGGGCCACTGAAAATACTTAAGAAATACTTATCCAAGTAGGATAAAAGCTGTTACAGTGCAAATTTACAATCTAAGTTGGTATTTAAGACTTCCCTGCTGCGGGCTGGGTGTGGAAGCCATTGCCTCTTCTCCCAGCACTCAGGGGCTGAGGCAGGACTGAGTGTGAGACCAGCCCAGACAACATAGCGATATGCTGTCTTCAAAACAACACAGCAGTTAATCATATATAGTCACCCAAAACAACATGGGTGAATTTGATGAAATATAGTCATGTATAATACAACTGTCTTCTGGAGACTCATATGCTAAAAAAAAGGGGGGGGGATACAGAAAGACATGAAACCTTTTCATCAAACCCTTGCAATTCAAATCTTAAAACTAACTATGGGAAAAGATTTGTTTGTTCCAACAGGACAAAACGTCACCAACTTAACGGCTGAGAAAGAAAAGATACAGGTTTGCATTGAGTAGGATGTACCAAAAAGTGGCAACGGAAAGGCTGACCCGTCTGAACATTCAAAGGAAGAAAAGCCTCAGATTGCCATAAACATCGAACCCCTCTGTGGATCCTACATGTAACAACTAGTTATAATGAGTCCTAATGAAACTTACCTTCTAGGTGCCACAAAGGTTCTGATATGAGAGACTTCCTTGCCTTCCCACCCATAGAACAAGGAGAAATATGACAATGATGAGGTCGCTCCCCAACTGTAAATTGGAGACAACTATTGTAGAGGTAATCTCTTATAAAACCGGTAAAACTGCTTTCTTTAATTGACTACTAGACATGGGAACTGTGGAAGGGATTACTCTCTGTTCAGAACCAAATATAATACTAAAGTCCTAGGGCTATGCACTCAGGCAAAATATATTAATACAGGAGCTCTGACATCAGCAATGGATTGTTCTACCAGGTGGATGTTGGCCAGGGGATCCAAGGCCCCACAAAAGGTAAGGGCTCCTTGCCTCTAAGTTGGGATACCTACAGGAGGAGAGGCAATAAGACCCTGCTGCCGAAGACCTGACGTTAACATGGGAGGGATGTATTGAGACCACACATGCAAGTGTACAGATGGCCTCTGGAATGCCAGAGAGTGTTACCAAAGGCCACTAAACCAATAAAGCAAATATGGGTCTCCCTGAGTCAAGCAAGACTCCACCGTCAGCACCAGCTACACCTCACCTGCCTGGAAATACTGTGCAGCAGAGGCAGCCATGTGCCTGTATATCCCAAATCTAATTGGCTATTGGCTCTCCCCTTGGAGAAATAACCCATGGCTGATGCCACAAGCTTACATCCTCTACAGGTTAGGAGATGTTATAAGCCACAGTAAGACCCTGTCATATTTAACAGGGGGGAAAATTGTAATTCATGGATTAACATATCCAAACATGTGTCTATGCTAAAGTAACCTACCATAACTATTAGTGCTGCTTAAATACCTATATATCTAATTGCTTGTTCTTCATTAGTAGGATCGAAAGGTTATTCCTGGACAAACTGTCAGCCCATGAAAGGAAACAGCCAGAATTGACCAGAGTCCAAGTCAACAGCTCCAGAGAGAGTGGACTGTTTTACCTCTCATCCACCTGTGCCCCTTTTCTAAGCCTAGGGAACAACCTGCGGAAGAGGGGGCGTGGTAGAATGTAAGGGCTGCGATTGGGGTGAATGGTGAAACTACAGCAATGTAGTCTGGACACTCATTTGATCAACTTGATTGAACAAACAACCTGTCACCCCCCACTGGATGGTGGGGCTGTAGGTGTTTGGGCACAACAGCCTGCAGATAGGTTTTGCATGAAGGATGCTTGTACTCATGGATTATCACTTATAGCTAAAAATGAAAAAAAAAAAAATTAGAGAAAGATGCAGGACAGTTATGGCAGAATGCATGATCTGGGATGGGGTGGGGGTGGGGGGGGGAGGGAAAGGGAAATAAGCCTGAACTGAATTGGAAAAAATGTATGAAATGCACAAAGCATCAATAAAAACTAATTTAATTAGAAAACAAAAAAACAAAAAAACACAGCAGCCAGGAGTGATGGTACCTGCCTATAATCTCAGCATTTGGGGGGATTTTCAGGCCACCCTGGTCTACATAGCAAGTTCCAGCCAGCCAAGGCTATATAGTAAGGCCTTGTCTATAACCCAAAAAAAGGGACTGGAGAGATGGCTCAGCAGTTAAGAGCACTGACTGCTCTTGCAAAGGACTCAGGTTCAATTCCCAGCACCCACATGGCAGCTAACAACCTTCCTTAACTCCAGTTCCAGGGGATCTGATGCCTTTCTGACCTCTGCAGCATTATACGACTGGGGTGCACTCACATACATGCAGGCAATATACTCAAACGAATAAAATAAAAATAATATTTTAAAGTTATTTATTTGTATGAATGTATTGTCTGCATGTAGGTTTGTGCACCCGTGTCATGCAATGCCGCAGAGGCCAGAAGACGGTGTTGGATTTCCCTGGAACTGGAGTTCTCCTGGAATTGGAGTTACGGACTGTTCTCAGCCACCATGTGGGTGCTGGGGATGGAACCCGGGTCCTCTGCAAGAGCAGTTGGTGCTCTTAACCACTAGGCCATCTCTCCAGCCCTCATAATAAACATTTTTTAAAAATGAAAAAGCAAAGCAGAATCTTAGGGCTACTGATGCAGTTCAGTAGTAAAGCACTTACTTAGAATACAGTTCTTGAATTTGATCCTAATCATTAAATAAATATTATCATTACTATTATCTTTGTATAAAAAAATAGATCCTGAGTATACAAAAAAGAAATAGTAGGCAGGCATGGTAGTGCACACCTTTAAACCCAGCACTCGGGAGGTGAAGGCACGTGGATCTCTGTGAGTTCAAGACCAGCCTGGTCTACATCATGAGCTCCAGGCCAGCTGGGGCTACAGGGAGACCCTGTCTCAAAAAAAAAAAAAAAAAAAAAGAAAAAGAAAAAGAAACAGGACTGCAGTACATAGGGTTACTAGAGAGTCTGGTGGAAAGCTTCTAGCCCAAACTTTTACTTTTCTGTTTTCCCACATTCTGTGAATCTTTATGTGAAATGCACAGTATGTTTTAATTACTCTTTGAAGAATCAAACAACCAAGGAAACCAATAGGGAAAAGCCTCTGAGGACTGAACAGTGGCTACTGGAGTATCATAAACCTTTTTGAGACAGGGTCTCCCTGTAACTACAGCTGTCCTGGAGCTCGCTATGTAGACCAAGTTGGTCTTGAACACACAAAGATCCACCTGCCTCTGCCTCCCAAGTGCTAGGATTAAAGGCGTGTGCCATCACACCTGGCCATAAACCATTTTTTACATGTTACAAACAATTAAAACAAGTCAGTCATGTTGGAGTACTGCTTTAATCCTAGTACTCAGGGAGGCACAGGCAGGTGGATCTCTGTGAGATCAAGGCCAGTGTAGTCTACATATCGAGTTCCAGACCAGCTGTGGCTATAGAGACCCTGTCTCAGACCACTTGTATGCGTACGTACAGACACACACACACACACACACACACACACACACACACACACACACACGCACAACATGCCTGATCATGCTGTAAAGGATTAACTAGTAAGAACAGCCAGTGCTGGGCTGGAGAGATGACCTAGCGGTTAAGAGTGCGGACCGCTCTTACAGAGGACCCGGGTTCAATCTCCAGCACCCACATGGCAGCCAAGAACCGTCTGAGACTCCAATTCCAGGAGAACTCCAGTTCCAGGGGAATCCGACACCCTCTTCTGACCTCTGCGGCATTGCACGACTCAGGTGCACAGACTTGCATGCAGACGGTACATTGATACACATACAGAAATAAATAAATGCCGGGCGTGGTGGCGCACACCTTAAAAAAAAAAAAAGAACAGCCAGTGCTGGCAATGATCCTCCAGGATGAGTAGCACCAAATTTCAGCCCCAATCCTGAGAACAAGAAGGGGGAGGACTAGCCTAACCTGAGTCACCTATGTCCAGAAGAACCAGGACAGAAACTTGGTTAGACTACCTTGGCAAGAGCCCAATGCTCAGACACAAGGGCCAGCGGAAAGTTGCTTTTCGGTAAGAAGGTGGGCTATGACTTGTTTCTTTGGTTTCTTAGTGGAGGATGGACCCAGAAGAGAAAGCCTGAAAAAGTCTCAAACTCTGACCTCAACAAAAACCTAATAAACTGAAATAGTTTGGATTTGGTGGAAGCTTACAACTTTTCTATTTGCCCTGAAATGGAATGGACCTTGTGTTGATAAACACTGTAAGGCTCCCTGTCAACACACTCGTGTCATTCTGAATAGAAAAGCAGCACTGTCTTCCTTAACATGTTTCAAGCACCTGAAGTTTCTAGGCCAGAAGATTAACACTTACCTCTGTATCAAGATAATTTGCACTTGAAATGCCCCTCCAAAAGAATACAGAGTTCAGTATATCACTAATACTAACCTTTCTAGGTCACCTTCCCCTTCCTCCTTAAAAAGAAACAGCTTCTTGGAAGACATGCTATAATAAGCAGGCTGGCTTCAAGCAGCTTTTTAAAGACATCAATACTGGGCCGGGCATGGTGGCGCACGCCTTTAATCCTAGCACTTGGGAGGCAGAGGCAGGAGATCTTTGTGAGTTCAAGGCTAGCCTGGACTACAGAGCAAGTTCCAGGACAGCTGGGGGCCAGAGGGAGACCCTGTCTGGAAAAGAAAAAAAACAACTACACATTAATACTGGGCAATTGGCTCAGACCCATCCCTGGTTTAAAGGAGGTTTCCTAGTGCATGTACTCCCATTTCCTGAGAAAGGAGTGAGGAAAGGACTAACTGAGCTGAATCTGATGCACCTCCTGTCCAGAGGGTAATAATGTGGGTCAGGATTGGATAACCTTTGTAATGAATCCGTACTCTTTCTTGTTTGACGCCCTCATTCCAGCACTCAGTGAGTAGGGTGGTAAACAGTGCCACCTCTTGGCCAAGTGTAGTTCTTCTCAGAGGTGAGTCTAGGAAAAACTTGGGTCCTCTTGGAGAATGAATGGAACAGTGTTGAGGGATAAGCAGATCCAAAAGAAACCCTGAACTGAGAGGACAAATGACCTTAGATAACAGACCAATGAAATCACACTGCACAACTGGATCTAGAAAGACTGTAGTAAAGGGGAAATAGGAAGTCAGGCTGTGCTGGACAAAGATACCGAGAGCCTTGTGCACAGAGGCAATCCAAGCTGCAGCTCTGACAGCTCTCAGCCTCCGTCTCCCTTCTGTTCTGAGTCCTCAGCGCTCAATCCTGTGGTCCAGGCACCAGCCGAGGAGCATTCGCTGCCCTTCCTGACTCCTAGTGTCACTTTCTGACTGCAAAGTACAGCCAGGAGTACAGGTGGGTGCTCCTGAGCAAGCTCAAGCTGACCTCCAGGTAAAGCATTATACTATGTGCTAGACAGACTGCTGGGAGTTGGGCAGTGGCCAGATGCTCTTCCTGTCCTTGGAGGGGCAGAGATGAAACTCTGTTTCCAGAGATAATGTGTTTATTCTACATTTGGTTATAGCAGATCTCACACACGCAGGTCACTGCTGATGCTCATGACCACTTTGGGCAGAAAGCAGAGTACCTCAAGGGGCTTCAAGGCAGCAAAGTCACATGATTCCATCCCCAGATGCTGGTGACATTTCTACAGCACAGTTCTCATTTGGTCTTTTTTTGAGACAGGGTCTCCCTTTAGTCCCAGCTGGCCTGGAGCTCACTATGTAGACCAAGCTGGCCTTGAACTCCCAGAGATCCACCTGCCTCTGCCTCCTGAGTGGAGTGCTGGGATTAAAGGCGTGCACCACCACGCCCGGCCAAGGACAGTTCTCATTTGAAGCATCCAAAATCCTGGGGATCTCTCTGAGAACTGAGCCCTGGTTCCAATTAGCCATTCTGAGTCCAGGTTCTGCCAGGCCCACAAACCCAGAGCTGGTGCTAAGCAGCATAGGGACTGGGTAGGAGCCCCCAGGATTCAGAGTCTTCGGTCCTTCTTGCGAAGTTTATGTCCCACTTGGGATCCACGCTGGGCAGCTTTCACCAGGCCTTTGAACTGTCCCTGTAGCTTCACCTTTTTCCTAGAGACACAAAGAACGAAAGGGTTGTATCTTGCCGAGAATGGGTAACTCCCTCTCCTTATAGTGTTGAAGAAGCCAGGTGTGCTGGTATATGCCTGTAGTTTCAGCTCTCAGAAGACTGAGGATAGTGAGTTCAAGGTCAGCTTGAAATCCTACATAGGAAACCTGCTCTCAATAGAAAAATAACAGCAAGGGCTGGAGAGATGGCCTAGCGGTTAAGAGTACCGACTGCTCTTACAGAGGACCCGGGTTCGATCCCCAGCACCCACATGGCGGCCAAGAACCGTCTGAAACTCCAATTCCAGGAGAACTACAGTTCCAGGGGAATCCAACGCCCTCTTCTGACCTTCGCGACATTGCACGACATGGGTGCACAAACCTACATGCNAAAAAAAAGGATGAAACCATATGATGTTGACTTTTGGGCTGGAGAGATGGCTTAGCGGTTAAGAGCACCAACCGCTCTTACAGAGGACCAGGGTTCCATCCCTAGCACCCACATGGCGGCCAAGAACCGTCTGAAACTCCAATTCCAGGAGAACTCCAGTTCCAGGGGAATCTGACACCCTCTTCTGACCTCTGTGGCATTGCACGACACAAGTGCACACACCTCCATGCAGACAGTACATTCATACACATACCGAAATAAATAAAATTAAAAAAAAAAGAAAGAAAGAAAAATAACAGCAAAAGAAATCAAATGATGGCCATCCTCAGTGAGGCAAGGGAGAAGAGCGCTAACAGGGCACACAGCACATGGCCTGGCCTGTCACTGCACTTGGTACTATGGCCCTGGAAAGAACCCTCCCCTCCATTCTTCCTCTAATAAACTTATACATAAGGTCAGGACCCACTCTATCCAACCATCCCTCCCCCAAAGGCCCATCTGCAGAAGCCTTCTTGCGACTGCCATTTACAACCCATGTCCCTAGGAATGTTTGTTTGCAATGTTTCCTCTCCTACCAACTTGTATGGTCCTCACATCTATACCAAAGATCCCTATTATAAATAGCTATTTTTCCAACAAAGGGAATCAGAAAAGCAAAACATGAAAAACTATTAAAAATTATGAATATCAGCACTCGGGAGGCAGAGGCAGAGGCAGGCAGATCTCTGTGAGTTAAAGGCCAGCCTGGTCTACATAATGAGTTCCAGGACAGCTGGGGCTACAGGAAGACCCTATCTCAAAAAAAACCCAAAAAAACAAAAACAAAGATAAATATGTGGGGTGTATATATTCGAGAACCTATGACCTAAAATTGTAACTGAGTTCTGTCTCTCTTTTTTTTAGCAGTGCAAACAGATTTACTAAAGAACATTGAGAAAGAACTCCTGAGAGTAAAGGGACTCGGAGGGAGGAGTATAAAATTTTTTTGTTTGTTTGTTTTGAGACAAGATCTCCCTGTAGCCCTAGAACTCACTATGTAGAGCAGGCTGGCCTTGAACTCAGAGATCTGCCTGCCTCTGCCTTCCAAGTACTGGGATTAAAGATGTGTGCCACCATACCTGGCAAGATTGGATTTTTTAGCCGCCATGTGGGTGCTGGGGATCGAACCCGGGTCCTCTGCAAGAGCGTCGGTGCTCTTAACCGCTAGGCTATCTCTCCAGCCCCGCAAGTATTCCTTTTTAACACAGCAATATGGCCTCTAATAGTCGGTGAGATATTATGTCCTATACTTTGTCTTAGTATGTAGTCCATTTATTATCTGCTCTGATGTACATTTCATTTATCAAATAAATTTTGTAGTATAAATACACAATTTCCAACTGCTCCATATAATGTAAAGGAAAAAAGAAAATGCAAACAAAACTGCCCCATTTGTAGGTTGGGAACCATTGGTGTTACAGGTAAAAAAAAAAAAATGCAGTTAGGGGTGTGTACAACATTTCTTCCAAGTAAAACCAGATTATTTTTCTTCAATTTTTAAAATTGATGGTAAGAAAACATGTGTATCAAAGGGAGTAAATCATGTGTCATATTGGAAGTTAAATTTTTACCATCCCAAAGGAAAAATATTACTTTATATACAGAAAAAAATTTAAATAAACAAATGTACTTTGCCTACATAAAGATGATTTGTTTATTTAGCTAAAAACTCTGTGGTTAAGTCTTTATACACTTNAGGGAGGGAGAGAGGGAGGGAGGGAGGGAGGGAGGGAGAAGATAAGGTGGAGAGCAACAGTGGAAGACACCTGACGTTGACTTCTAGCCTTCAAGTTCCCAGGCACAGGTACCCATGTACACACATACAACACCACACTCACAATAAAAAATAATAAACAAATAAAAGCAAGTGAGATGAGACCTGAACAACCAGGAGAGCTGGATGAGAAAAGGGCCCTCTGTGGAGCCTGGAGCTCCTATCCACCCATATGCTGCCATACCTGCGATTGAGCTTGGTCCTGTTGAGCGGGATGTAAGCATAGGGATCGAGCCGGCCCTTCTTCTTCATATCACCCTTTGCTTTCTGCTCATCCAGAAACAGAAAACAAACGAATTAGAATCAGCGGGAGAGTAGGGTTCTTCCCTGCCACTGACTCGATTAGCTTCCTGTTCTCTTCCCTTCATTTTCTGCTTTGAATGGCATGCTTCTCTGGCCCTGGAAAGCCATCTGCTAAGTCCCTAAACCTCAAATGTCACATGTCCTGAATGCCCCTCTCACCTTAGCCTTGTATTCAGCCCCAGGTGTGGCCTTCTTGCCCACAGGGCGATGGATGCCTGAGCCTCCAGCTGTAGAAAGCACAGAGATCATGCGTCAGCAGCACTGGAGCAGCCTCCCCCAGGGTAAAGGGTACCTGCTCTCAGAGGCCTCCGGGAGACCAGTGGAAAAAGACCAGGAACTTGGTTCTATCCCTTGCCAAGCAATGAAAAGTCCTCCCTTGAGGAGGGAATTCCCACTGACTTGAAGGTTTTACAGACTCAGACTCAACTCAGTTCTGATACAGCTCCACCCACAGGCAAGTCTCCTAACTTATTAGACTCTTCCCCATTATGGCACAAAAAGAGAAGGAGCTATTTATCCCACTGCATCGCTACAGAAGCTGCACTCAAAGACATCAAGGAGACTTGCCCAGGGTCAGCTGTTATTTCAGTCACAGACAGGACCAGATATGATAGTCCATACCTTTGATCTCAGTGCTGAGGAGGCAGAATAGGGACAGATATACGGTAGTCCATACCTTTAATCCCAATGCTGGGGAGGCAGAAGCAGGAGAATCTCTGTGAGACTGAGGCCAGCCTGGTCTACACAGAAAGTTCCAGGCCAGCTGGCGCTACAGAGAGAACCTATCTCCAAAAAACAAGTCACAGATGGAATTCTGCAATACGAACTCAGGACGCTCTGAGAGAGGAAACTAGAAGTCAAGAGCGACAGTGTGATGATGGAACAGCTCCTGCAGCTCCCGCAGCTCCCACAGCTAGGTAGCAGCTGAGCCAGCTAACCTGAGCCAAGGCTTCTTATCCCATGAACTGTGACTACCTCTGTCCATCCACCACATCATCTCAGAGTAAAGGAAGGAGCTGAATGCAGAGACAGAAGAGGTGCCATAGTCTCGTAACAGGGTTAGGATTCTGTGGAGCCTAGAGGACATGCCTGCTACTAGAATCATAAGACTTCCCATAGGAGCCCTGGACCTCCAGATGCACAGTAAGAGCTCTGCTCTAAGAGCCTGAGCAGAGCCCTATGTCCACCTCAAGAGGAAGTTAGCAGAGGAGCCACCCTGCCGCTTTCAACAGTTGCTCTGGGGAGGGCAATAGCCAGAGGACCCAGAGACAAGTAAAGAATAATCCTTAGGCCAAACGTAGCACTAATGCCCCTGATTCCTATCGACAGCCTTTGTGAGCCTGGCCAGGTGGCTTCTCTAACCTGGCATGACTCAGGGCTGGCGGTCTTGGGGTACACAAGAGGCTAAGAAATGTCAGAAGGGCTAGCTACAAGCCTCACAGAAGGATGGATGGGTGGACAAGAGCTAGATTCGGGGGTTCCTCAGAGGGTTAGGGGTACTATACACAAATCTCCAGGTTCTCCCTCAGCCCCACATGTTCTCAGCTCCCAGCCCAGTCCTGGGTATTAGATTGGCCAATGTAACGGATGCAACTTGTGTGCAACCTCACTGCTCTGCTACCCCTGCAACTCCTCTGCCTGATGCAGGTGGTCTGCATTTCCCACAAGAAGAGAAGACGCCTTACCTTGGTACTGAGGAGGGGTCTCCAGCTCATCTTCCTCAGCCTCCCTCTGCCGCTTAAGCTTCTTTTTCTGTAGAAGGAGGTAACAAGCAGGGAGCTAATGAGCAGTGAACAACCACACATTGAGAACAAGAAGAGCAGCAGCCACCTGTCTCGATGATGAGGCCCTCTGCGAAGCTCTCGACTCTCAATCCTCCTGGCCTCAGCCTTCCTATGGGCAAGTAAGGTCTTGGGCATCCCTCAAGATAAAGCCTTTACCTCACTCCCGTCTAGTTTCTTTCTTTTTTTTTTTTTTTTTTTTTTTAAGACAAGGTTTCCCTGTAGCCCCAGCTGGCCTCAAATTTGCTATATAGACCAGGCTAGCCTTGAACTCACAGAGCTCCACCTGCCTCTGCCTCTCTCCCTGCCTCCCAGGGCTGGGATTAAAGGTTGCAGGTAAAGGCTGAGATTAAGGATGTTCAGCACCCTACTCTTTCCATGAGTCACATACTTACTATCTTCTGAGGGCCAGGTCCTAGAGGTGGGGGTAAGGGACAGGGGTGGACAGTACCCAAGTAAGTCCTCAATGGACAACAGGTTCACAACAAGTCAATGGGATTATATATCACAGCAAAGTGATAAACACCTATTGCATGCCTGGTTTCACATTATGGGCTGAATGGGAAGGCCTGCAAGATCCCAACCCACCGGGAGATCTGGACCCAGGAACTATCAACGAAGCTGGCAAAGGCACACTATATGGTGTGCTGGGATGGAAGGAGTGACCTAGCTCCCAGGGCTGGCTCCCATGTTGTGGTCTGTGTCACAGCCCTGGAAGCTTCATGAATCTGTAGGTGAGCTCTGGGCCAGGGGTGCCAGGACTAAGGATGAGGCTGAACTTGTGTCAAAGAACAGAGCCACCGGGTGCAGCTCATCACTGTAGATACCTAGTGAGCACCAGAAACTAGAGTAAGTAGGACTTAGGATGCACAACAGAGGACAATGGCTGAACCTGATGCTGGTTCTGCTACTGCAGGCCAAGGCCAAACCACTCACTGGCCTTCCACTGAGGATGCCTTGGCCCCTAGCATTTCATGCTTCCAGAACCATTTGTAGAAAAAGACTCAGAACTACCACACAAAAAAGAGCCTTGGGATGTTGGTGGCAGGGGGTAACATGCCATGAGCCACCTGCTGATATGGCCACCCTAGGGCATTCTTGGTCCCTTGAGGCAAGATGCCCAGTCCTGCCAGCTCTGAGCTGGGGGCCATCCTCAGAGCACCATGCCCAGTGCCTTCCCGGCCAGGAATAAGAGATGGCTGCCAAGAGATCACCAAGCCCCCGTGAAGGCCCTGGAGAAGCCAGGAAGACTTTGAACAGAATTATTCCAGGGAAACTGGACAATGATCATAAAGAACAGTCATAAGTCACCGAGCATTACCAAGTGATTTTTTTTTTTTTTGAGACAGGGTCTCCCTGTTGGGAGCCCCAGCAGGCCTGGAACTCACTAATTGCCGTTGAACTCACAGAGTATCTGCCTGCCTCTGCTTCCCAAGTGCTGGGATTAAAGCTGTGCGCCACCAAGCCCAGCCCTTCTACATGAGTCTTACCCAGTTTCCCAAACATCATTCTGTAGTGTGACAAATACATAATAAGCCAGATCCTTGGGCCTGGACTGGCAGAAAGCATGTGGAAAAGAATATAAAAAACTGGGGGAAGCTTATCACATACCAGGCTCTAAGCTAATATACTTTACACACCTATCCACACTCCCCAACAGCCCTATAAGACACCTACTTACAACCTCATTTCACAGACCAGGTTTAAGGCCTTGAAAGAATTGGCTGGGATCAAAGGTGCAAGAGGCAGAGGCAGACAGGTCTCTGTGAGTTCAAGGCCAGCCTGGTCTACATAGTGAGCTCCAGGCCAGCTGGGACTAAAGGGAGACCCTGTCTCAAAAAAAAAAAGAATTGGCTGAGGCCAAGATAAGGCTGAGTCTTCCCCATGGGTCCTACTGCGTCTGCTCCCTAGGCATTCATCACCTAAGAGTGATGTTCAGGAAGGCTGGGAGGCATTGGCATGGATAGGAAGGAAAGGGAGGAGAAAATTATGGACAGCAGACCTTGGATGATGGGTTAGACTCTTAGTGGTTGGGATGGAGCTGTTAGGAGAGCATGTAACTCTGGACAGCATACTGTCCGGTCAAGAGTGGCACAGTAGCCAGGGGGTCAAGTTCCTGGGTTTAGGAGACTGGAAAGACAGGGTTCCAATCCTTGATTTGCATCTGCCAAGATTTGCATCTTGATTTTGCATATATAACCTCAGGTAGCCCCAACTAAAAATAGAAAAGAGTCACTGCTTTCTGTGAGCACCAGCCCCTCGCACACAGTGCAAGCTCCTCAATGAGGACCTCACCCACAGGGTCCTCCCCTTGGAGCGTGTGGGCCAGCTGCTGTTCCAACAGCCTGTCCAGCACATGACCTCCGTGAAGATTCAAGTTCAAATGAACAACCTGCCAACACATCGAAGGGCGCAGGGATGCTTTAGAGACACCCGAGACCCATACCCTGGCCATCTGCCGACTGCCTTCCCTGCACATTCCTGACTAACCACTGTAACCATCCTGGAGAGCTCATTGAGCACGAAGGAGCACCGTAGGTATGATGTACTAGAGGGCTGAGGAAAAGCCTGAGGCCACAAGTACTCACACTCCTGACACCAACATCTTCCATCAGGTCAGCCATTTCTTCATCCTCTCCTGGAGTCAAAAGACAAATGCATGAGCACTCAGGAACATCTACCTGCCCTCGCCCCTGCCTTCTCTTGCCAACTCTAGTCTCTGAAAACTGTCCCCCCCCCCAGATCTGTGACCTTGTCCTCTTTCCATGAGAGATGAAACTGCTGCCTCTCTGTCCCTCCACAGCCAACGGCCCCTTAAGATGACTCAAACAAACCCCAAGTGACCTAGGAGTCAGGCCCAGCCCCCTAAATGCCCTCACTCTGTGAGGACAATTTTATTTTCCTATTTAAAAACCCCTTTTTAGCCCCTCTGTGTGCTGGCACCATGGAGGATGTGCCATTAAAGCATGAAACTGATCATCTGGGGGAAGAGGTTCCAGCAAAGTCAAGCAAGGAGCAGACAGTAAAGATAGCATGTGGGGGTCACAGGAACGCAGCTCAGTGCACAGCGCTCCTCTGCTGTGCAGAAGCCGCTGGGTTCAACCCCCAACTGCCAGCCTGGTCTGCAGAGTGAGTTCCAGGCCAGCTGGGGCTACAAGGAGACTCTGTCTCAAATACACACACACACACACACACACACACACACACACACACACACACACAAAGCAAACCTAAACCAGCCTGTGACTAAAGAATTGCTAAAGGCCTTGAGGGAGTTCTATGGGAACAAGGCCTCATGGTCCAGGCCAGCTGGGGCTACAAGAAGACTCTGTCTCAAATACACACACACACACACACACACACACACACACACACAAAGCAAACCTAAACCAGCCTGTGACTAAAGTGCTAAAGGCCTTGAGGGAGTTCTATGGGAACGAGGCCTCATGGTTAAGGTGCCTAAATGGCACAAAGGACCAGTGCTGAATCCTAAAGAGAGGCTTCGGAAAGACAGGAGAGAGAGGGATGGTGCAGAAACCTTGGCACCAAGCACACAGGAGAAGGAGAGTGTGAAGGGTAGGAGGGGAGCTGAGGAGAGACAGCAAGGCCCTGGAAAGATGCTCAGAGGTCAGGACACTATTTGTTATTTTATTTGAAACAGGGTCTCCCTGTAGCCCCAGCTGGACTAGAACTCACTATGTAGACCACACAGGCCTCAATCTCACAGAGATCTGCCTGCGTCTGCCTTCCCATATCTGGGATTAAAGGCATGTGCGCACTGCCATACCAGGTTCATACTACTCTTTTTTTTTTTTTGGTCTTTTCGAGACAGGGTCTCCCTGTAGCCCCAGCTGTCCTGGAACTCATTCTGTAGACCAGGCTGGCCTTGAACTCACAAAGATCCACCTGCCTCTGCCTCCCAAGTGCTAGGATTAAAGGCGTGTGCCACGACACCCGGCTCATACTACTCTTACAGAGGACCTGTATTCCACTCCCAGCACCCAGGCTGGGAAGATCCTAATGGTCTCTAACTCCAGCTCTAGCAGGTTCTGACACCCCTGAGCTCTGCGGTAACCTACACATATACTTACACACCTACATAGACACACGCAAAAAATAAATAAATAAAAATAAAAATCTAAATAAATAAATAAATAGCGTGAGCCACATTCATACTAAGCATAAACAGGAGCCATTAAAGACAAGCAGCTGGTGAGGAAGGAGCGGGAGAATTGTGAGAGAAACAGGAGAACAAGTGAGTTAGGGCCCAGAGCTAACAACTGGAACCAAAGCAACCAGGACACATATCCTTGCCACCCCAAGTACTGAGGGTGGAATCCAGGGCTTCGCTCGTGCTGGCAAGCACTCTTACTGAGTAACACCCTTGTTTGGGAAGGCTGGCTCTTTTTTAGAAGACCTGGGTGTTTATCTAACGGATGTGTTGTCTGTGTGTGGAGGGAGGGACCAGAAGAGACTTGTCATTCCTAAAGGCCCTAGCTGAGGGACAATCTTAACAAGACACAGATAGGAAGTTGGGGGTCTCCAAGGCAGGCTCTGCCTCTAAATAAGCTTTAGGCCTTAGCTCATTTCCATTCAAAACCAAACCAAATAAACAAAACAACATAAAAAAAGAGGAAAAAGGAAGGAGAACGGCAGAAAGGATGATAGCAGATAGCACACCACGGCGATAGGCTCCCCAAGTTCTGTTTAATCTGCAGGTGCACCATATAAAGACAGATGAACCTCAGCCACTGGAGAGATGGCTCAGGTTAAAAGCACTGGCTGCTCTTGCAGAGGACCCCAGTTCAGTTCCCAGCATCCACATGGCAGCTAACAAATGTCTGTAACTCCAGTTCCAGGTGATCTGATACCCTTTTCTGACCACCCATAATATAGGTGCACTTACATACATGTAGGCAATATACACATAAATGTAAAAGTAATTAAAAAAATTTTATTTATTTATTTATTTATTTATTTATTTATTTATTTTATTTTATTTTATTTTTTTTGGTCGAGACAGGGTCTCCCTGTAGCCCCAGCTGTCCTGGAACTCACTCTGTAAACCAGGCTGGCCTTGAACTCACAAAGATCCACCTGCCTCTGCCTCCCAAGTGCTAGGATTAAAGGCGTGCGCCACCACGCCCAGCCCCCCAAAATTTATTTTTTAAAGACAGATAAACCAATAAATGGAAAGAGACCTTATATATGAAATAAAAATATTTTTTTTTATTTTTTTATTTTTTATATGTATGAGTGTACTGTCTGCATGTAGGTTTGTGCACCCATGTCGTGCAAAGCCGCGGAGGTCAGAAGAGGGTCTTGGATTCCCCTGGAACTGGAGTTACAGACGGTTCTCAGCCGCCATGTGGGTGCTGGGGATCGAACCCGGGTCCTCTGCAAGAGCAGTCGGTGCTCTTAACCGCTAGGCCATCTCTCCAGCCCGAAATAAAAATATTTTAGTGTGGTCATCAAGGTTTGAGGAACTCAGAAAGCTCAAGAGTGGCCTTAATTGTAAGCTTCTCGGATCTGTTTCCTATGTTTTCTCTGTAAATGGTCACATGAATGGGTAAATAAGCCCACAAGTGATGAACCCAGGGTAGCCCTAGCTGAGGCCAGAGGCAGCTACCTCCCAGAAGAGGAGAGCGGCCTTACCTTTAGTGCCATCTTCTTCCTCGACCTTGTCTCCATCTTCTTCCTCGCGTATGATCAGCCGGCCATCAGCACTCACCTTGAAGCCATGGTCCTTCTTCCTGCCCCGTCCAGGCCCAGGCTGGGTGGCTGGTGTGGTAATTTGGCATGGGATGGTGAAAGGCCAGTCCTACTCCTACTCCTCTCATACTTTGTCAGAGCCAACAGACACCAGTGCTCCCAACTGGGGGCCTTTCTGCCCACTGGCCACCCACAATAACCAATCCTTGCCCACCACCCATGAAACTTAGCAGCAAGGCAAGCTTATACTGAGCGCTTAAGAAAGCTGCTTCTTGCTCACCAAGAACTCGCTGGGCCGCCCTGGGATCCAGGAAGTTGAGGGGCTCATCCCCACCGCCCTCCTGCAGCCAGGCCTGGCTCCTCTGTCGTGCCAGCTTCCGCTGCTCCTTGCTCTGGCTTTTCTCCTCTTCCTCATCCTCCTCATCTTCAGAATCAGCCAAAATCTCTTCAATGCTAAGACAGAGAAGGCCAAAGTCAGAGCATTGTGGGGAGAGGAGGGGACCCGCAGCACTGCCAAGGCATGATGGTGGCTAGAGGAGACCAGGTCCCTGGGATCCTGCGATGGTCTCACCTATCACCTTTGCCCTGAGTGGGTTTCTCTTCCTTCTGTTCCTCTTCCTCTTCCTCAGCAGCCTGGCTCAGGGCACGGTGCTTCTTGGCTCTGGTCTCAGCTTTGCGAATGTTGACCAGGACTTTGTGGTATTCTGCAGGTAACAGTCCCTTCACCAGCTCAAACCTGAGAGGGGCAAAGAGGGGTTGTCTAGAAGCACTTGCCAGAGATCCCTCTCTGGAGAGGAGGTGTTCAGGGAAGCAAGGACCCTTCACTGTACCCCCTAAGGAGACGGCATGAGAATCCCATTCCCATGAAAGTGCACAGACCCAAACTTGCGGATGAATTTGATGAATAGGTTTCGAAGCTTCATACGGAAATGCCGTCGCATGTCGTCTGATAATTTCCCTATGGCTTCCATCTGGCAAACAGAGAGCACCAGGGTGTCAGGGGAAGTATGGTGTATCTTCCCCACTACCCACCTTTCTTCCTTGTCCAGACCAAGGATACAGGACAACTGAGGCCAGCTAAGAGGGGAGGTGCCAGCTGACCTGTTCCACCCACCCTTTGGCTCAATCAAAGGGGGAAGTTAAGGGAGTTGGTTAGAGAACTGCTCCAGCTTGCAGTGAATCTGGGTTAGGCTCCCCTGGGTCGGAGCAGCCTACAAACCCGACCCCAAGAAACTCTTCAGATCCTTCTGCACCCTAGCAGGGATATGAAGAGGAACCTTTCCAAATCAAGATCAAAATGTAAGATTCGAGGCCCAGCAGAGGGAGAGCCTAGTCTGTGTCCTGAGATTTAACCGTGGACTCAGTCTAATGTGGGAGGGACTCTGTCCCCTGGCGTTTATTCGTGGAGGGGCTAAAGGGTGGTATGAGGCACTGCAGGTACTATGCCCTCCTTGCCAGTCAGAATGGCGTTCTCCTATAAGTCCCTCCCACGGCTCCTTAATGTCCTGCTGCACAAAGCAGCAAGCATTAATGAAAATTCATTGGCCCTGAGGTCCATGGGTCTACACTGCCACCCACTGAAGGGAATAGAGGCTCACCACGAGCTGCACATGCTTGGCAAGATGTACCACGTCCATAACGACCACGGCCACCTTGATGAAACCTAGTGCAGACTTGACCACATCCCGGGTGCGGGAGGCCAGCAGCAGGCACACGTTCCCCAGGAGCTGTTCCACTGTGCTGGTCCCCATCAGGCCTGTGCACAGGAGCCACTGTCAGATACCAGAACCAGCCAGACCCAAGACCCACCCCAGTGGGTCAAATGTTGGCAAAGCCTTTCTGTGGGTTTGGCACAGTTTCAATCACTATCTATGGTTTGACCACCTATAGGTGGGTACAACTTCTCTCGTCCATCTCAGGGATAAGAAACAGAGGTTCTAAGAGGTCAATGAAGCTGCTCAAGGTTTCATGTGGTTGGTGAGAGGTGTAATCAGAACTAAGATCCAGGAGCTGGCCAACCTTCCTCTCCTTACCAATGTAACAGGGTACTCAGGATACCAGGATGGCACAGCTGCTGGGGACAGATCTGAGACGGAAGGGTGCAGAACTTTGTGGGAAATGAAATGGAGAAGTGGATGGGAAGATTCTAGCTCTCCTTTTTATCTCTTGAAACCCCCTCCTCATATTCCCCCCACCACCACCCTGTCCTGATCTTTACAGCATTCCAGACAGTGAGGCTTCCCAGGCCTTCAAGTAAACATTTACCTTTAAACTCGAACAGGAGATGTGTCAGAGCCAGGATGCTGCAGCTGACTGTGGTAACTGCACCCACAAGGCCGGGGTAAATCAGGACAAGGTAGCGCTGCAGAGCCTCTGAGGGTACAGATCAGGCAGGTCACAGGAGGACAGGGTCCCCATGGAGGGTAGAGATCAGGACAGGTCACAGGAGGACAGGGTCCCCATGAAGGGTAGAGATCAGGACAGGTCACCAGAGGACAGGGTCCCCATGGAGGGTAGAGATCAGGACAGGTCACCGGAGGACAGGGTCCCCATGGAGGGTAGAGATTAGGACAGGTCACAGGAGGACAGGGTCCCCATGGAGGGTAGAGATCAGGACAGATGACAGGAGGACAGGGTCCCCATGGAGGGTAGAGATCAGGACAGGTCACAGGAGGACAGGGTCCCCATGGAGGGAAACTACAGGCCTTAGAGCAGCCAGAACAAGGTGAGTAGCTTTCACCTTTTCCCAAAGACCAGTGGCTTTAAGGAGTACCTCCCCTCAGCTTACATCCCAGTCTCACCTTCCTGGTTGGAGCCAAATCGCAGGAAAGCATGGCCCATCTCCACCAGCAGGCCAAAAGCGTTCTTCCGTGCACCCATGGATACCTCCTTGGTACACAGGATTACCTGCCCAGACAGTCCTGTCAGCACATGGAGCCCAGCTCGCACCCTGCAGTGAGCTACACATCCCCAGAGTGAACTTCGGTCACCCTTACCACCATTAGTTACTACCCCACTTCACAACTGCCTCTTGGGAATCATCCTCTAGGGAACACAGACACACACACACACACACACACACACACACACACATATGCGCGTGCGCACGCACATACATATATACACACACGCACGCGCACACACATGCACACACGCGCGCACACACGCACACACATATATACACACATACACACATGCGCGTGCGCACACACACACACGCACACACACGTTCACCCCTTACTTCTGGGATGAGGGCAGCAATGAAATCCTCATGCTCCGCTGACAGTTTCTTCACGATATGTATGAGGCACTTCAAACGGGGCTTTGGGTAAAAAGACAATGGTTGGTATCCTTCAGTGCATCCCCTGGAGTGTCACCAGCGACACTGTTCCTCCCGTGCAGGGCAGGCAGCCCCCGAGTCCTCACCCTCTTGGCAGGAGAGGACGTGCTCCGCAGTGAATCCAGCAGCGTCTTCTTCAGGTCCTCCAGGTGGCTTTGCACAAAGCGGTCTGCGGGGCCCTGGTTGCTGGCACACACTTCCTCCAACACTCGGTAGGCCTTCTTCTGTACCCCGTGGGCCTTGCTCTGAGAGGGCCAAATGGGGCACAGGGAGAGTGAGGAAGGGGGCTGGACTCCACCCCCACTCGGAGAGATTCCTTAAGCACCCTCTGTGGTGAGCACTTGAGGGGATTCAAAGGAAAGCTGAGCCTCCATCTGGTCTGGAAAAAGTAGCCATAGCTGCAGAGTTGAAGCCAGCCTGGTTCTCCAAGCCCTTCTTGCCACCATTAAATCACAGATAGTGGAGCCTGGGCTAGTGGCATAAGGATGTGCTAAGGCAGGCCTGTTAGCGGCTGTTCTCTGGCTGGAGCACTTTCTCCTCTGCCCAACTGATTCCTTTTGATTATAAAGTTGTTTTTTTCACGTCACTCTTCCTGGAACATTCTCCTGGAACTGAGATGCCCTGCCCTGAACATCTTGTCTGCCTGCACATTCTGCCTCAGAGCATCCTATTAACTGCTAATTAAACTGGCAGAGGAGCTAATGCTCAGGAGGACTCTGCTGGGCCTAGCTGTGCAATGGCTATAAGCTACGTGGGAGTAAGTATGTCAGACAGAGGGTCAGCAAAGGCATAGGCAGGCCCGCTCTATGTGGGACCTCAGGGCCAGGGGCTCAGTGGTAGAGTGCCATACCTAGCAAGCATGAAGGTGTGGGTTCATCCAGCAAAAAAGAAAGGACAGGCCAAATGGCGGAGCAAGCTTGACAATGAGTTTGATCACCAGAACCTCCATAAAGGTGGAAGGGCAGAAGTGACCCCACACCACTGTCCTCTGATCTCAACATATGCCCCCATCACATACACACAAATAATAATAAAAAAAAAAAATTTTAAAGATCGAGGAAAAATGGAATCTGAGACCCTCAAAAAAATAATGCCTAATAAAGGCCAGGTGTGGTGGTACACATCTGTAATCCCAGCACGGGAAGTAGAGGGTGCAATGGGAGGCCTAGAATGGCAGCAGGCAAAGGAGCGTGGCCTTTGTTCTACAAGACACACCTCAGTGGTAGGTAGCAGAGCACAGCTGCACTTCTTAAAGTCACCTTGGCATCTTCGAGACAGATGGGCAAGGAAGGGTACAAGAGGAAGCCACTAGGAGAAAGCAGCTGGGGCCTGTTCTAGGCGAGCAGCAAGGGATAAAGACAGAGAAACAGGCCTCACCTCTCTAGAGGTGGGTTGTATGGGGCTCACCTCCAGGTACGGCCGGATGGTGGAATACAGCTTCCTGATGGCACCTTCGTCTGAGTGGGGGGCCAAGGCCACGACCAGGTCCAAGACAGACAATCTGCTCAGAATGGGAAACCAGGAAGAGGCTTAGGACCCCGGAGAAGGGCAGGGAGTATCAGTGGGCTCAGGCCTACTAGCTCCAGGAAACAGGAGAGGTCCGGAGCTTCTGAGCAATAATCCTAAGTAGCACTGTGCTAACTGAGCACTCAGCAGGCCAGGCAGTGCTCCAGCTGCTTGACATGAGCTGACCTTTTCAGTCCTCTGAGAGCTGTGTTGCAGCTACTATTATCACACCCATTTTGCAGATGAGGACTCAGAAGCAGGGTGAGTTATAACTTGTCCAAAGTCCCAGCCAATAAGTAGTGGAGTTGGGATTTGAACCCAGGTCATCTATGCATTCAATATCTTGATTTCCCCAAATAATTCCAGAGTGAATCCAAGGGCCTCTGCTAGACACCCGTAGCAGAGGCTGCCCAGCTCAAGTGCGGAAGCCCTGAGCACATTACCTGGTGAAGTCAGAGCTGGTAGGATCAAGCACCTTCTCAGTGGCTTTTTCCAGGAAACCATTCACCAACTGACAGCCCCAGTGGAGAGAGAAACAGAGTAACCATAGCAACGGGTTCCTAAGTTAGACCCTATAGTTTAGGAGCCCCCATCCCATCCCAGCCACGCTGCTACATACAATGCCCTACTCTTTAGGTAGTAGAGCCCTACCATGTGCCTGGCGGTGGAATCTGGGCTTTGCAATACCTCACAGCAACCTTCCCCTTCCCCACCACTCACCTGAGACTCAGTTATAGTGAGGTAAGTTTTGATGGTTTCCAGGACGGCCCGGTGAGGGGCTGCAGCATCCCCAGCTGCAACAGGTTGCCCATACACGTTGAAGAGGATTGGCAGGAAGTTCTTGGCAAAGCGGCTCACTTCAGCACGATCAGCCTCTGGCAGGAAGACTCAAGTTTGCATTGAGGGGACAGAGCTAACCCTGCTCAGTGGTTGCTAGATGGCAGGCCAGAGCCATCGTTTTAGGGGATTCTCTGGCAGGACTTGGATGCCATGAGCATGCACCTTCTGTGTCAGGACAGACTGAGGCCAGGGCACACAGAACAAAGTGCCACATGGTCTGGGCCCCCTCAGGCTTTGACAGTGACCCCGCAAGCCACAGCAATGGTCAGCACAATGGGGGAGGAGGCTT
Source organism: Rhizomys pruinosus (assembly GCA_009823505.1). Taxonomy (NCBI): domain Eukaryota; kingdom Metazoa; phylum Chordata; class Mammalia; order Rodentia; family Spalacidae; genus Rhizomys; species Rhizomys pruinosus. Next base: position 1,261,196 of record VZQC01009903.1, read on the forward strand.
GAGGGAAGGGCCATTGTCAGCCTCCTGGGTCCTAGCAGCAGCAGTGCTGACGGGCTACCTACAGTGGGCTGCAGCAAGCCAGCACCCCAGTCATTCTCACTAGCTCCCACTTACCTGCCTCACAGCCCTTGGTGATGAGGGTGCGTAGGGCCTGGCACACAGTGACCCTCAGGTCTGGACGCTCATTGATGGCTGTGCCTAGCGTCCGTGCCAAACCTTTGAAGGAGGCAGCCACATCAGTGGGCTTTGTGCAAAACCCAGGCAAGAGGGTCCAGATCTGGGGAGGAGGAGGTTGGACAGTAGAGGGTCACCAATGACCGCTGTTCCTGCACTCTCCTTCCCTTGTCCTTCCAACGCTGACTCTTACCTGCCACTGGAGTGTATCATAGATCCTGGACTCCACGGTGCTGCCTGCCTGGGCCAGGTCCATTGCTGGAGGGTGCAACAAAGACATGGTGTGACCCTGGGTACCCTCTTGATCAACTGGCCTCATTTTATCAAAATCAAAAGTCCTACAATGAGGATAGAAACATGGGTAATGCCTCCCCCTAAATTAAATAGTAACACTAATTATTCTAAATAGTTAAAACAGATCCATGAAGTTGGGTATGACAGATGACATTTATGATCCCAGCACTCAGGAGGCTGAGGCAGGAGGAGCAGGAATTCAAGGTCATCTTTGACTACGTATCGAGGTAAAGGCTACGTGAGACCTGTCCAACTAACTAACCAAATAACCAACTAATACCACCAGTGCTTGCAGGTAATGTTAATGACCTCCATTTTAGTGGCTCTTCAGATATTAGAATAATAATTTTTTAATAAAAAGAAAAAAATTGTAGTACTGAGGACTGAATACAGAGCCTAACATATATGAAGCTCACACCCCCACTATGCTGACCTACATCTCTAGTCCTAGAAAAAAAGATTTTAAGTAAAATTGCTGATACATGAGGTATACTCTAATTTAGTGAAATAAAATACCATTTAAAAAATTTTTTTAATTTATTATTTTTTATGTGTATGAGTGTACTGTCTGCATGTAGTTGGTACATCCATGTTGTGCAATGCTGCAGAGGTCAGAAGAGGGTGTCAGATTCCCCTGGAACTGGAGTTAATGATGGTTCTTAGCCACCATGTAGGTGCTGGGAATCGAACCTGGGTCCTCTGCAAGAGCAGTCAGCACTCTTAACCACTGAGCCATCTCTCCAGCCCTGAAATAAAATACTATTTTACACAGAGGAAAAAAACTGGAATGGAAAATACAATAACATCTTAGAGTAATTTCCTCTGGGTGTAAAAGCAGATGGTTTCCATTTTCCTCTTTAATAGGCTGCCCTTGAACTCACAGAGATCAGACCGCCTCCGTGTGCCCAGTGTGATGGCGCATGCCTTTAATCCCAGCAGAGGCAGAGGCAGGAGGATCTCTGTGAGTTCAAGGCCAGCAAGGTCTGTCTACATGGAGAGTTACAGGCCAGCTGGGGCTACAGGAAGACTGTCTCAAAAAGACAAAAATAAATAAATAAATAAATATTATTTCTTTTGCTGGGCACGGTGGCACAAACCTTTAATCCCAGTACTTGGGGTGGAGTGAGGTGGATCTGTGAGTTCAAGGCCAGCCTAAGTAAACTCCAGGCCAGCTGGGACTAAAGAGAGATGCTGTTTCAAAAGGACCAAAAAAAAAAAAATTTTTTTTCTTTTAAAATTTACTGTGTATATGTGTATGGTACACGTATGTATATGTGTGTGGTGCGTGCAGAGGCCAGAGGTCAACCTCAGATGTGCATCTCACTCTCCTTTATTACAACTAACAGTGAAAACACCTTGTGAAGGGTTGTTATAGCAGTGTTTAGGGATCAATGACCAAAAAGTCTGTGTTTGCCTAGAATAGAAGCATTTCTCTTCCCTGAATCCTTTCTGTCCATAGTTGACTGACTGTGATACAGAACAGAAGACACAAAGGCCCATAAAAACTTTTTTTTTTTTTTTTTTGTCCTTTTGAGACAGGGTCTCCCTGTAGTCCCAGCTGTCCTGGAACTCACTCTGTAGACCAGGCTGGCCTTGAACTCACAAAGATCCGCCTGCCTCTGCCTCCCGAGTGCTAGGATTAAAGGCGTGCGCCACCACGCCCGGCCATAAAAACTTTTAAGAATCTAGCTAAAGGCTCCCACGACAGATGAGTAAACCTTACTGACCTCAGAGGGAGAACTGTCGCTGGCCAGCCCCTGCTTAGCAGAGGAAAGCTGCCAAATATATGGGACACAGGGTATGCTGGACTCAGCCTTTCTGACCCCTTCAGCTGGCATCCTGAACAGTGGAGGGCCTCAGGATGCACACAGCCAATGGTTCTGTACCTTTGCTCTTGAGAATGGTGGCCAGGGGCAAGAAGTAGGTAGTAAAGAAACCAAGTCGTGTTTCCCGGACGTGGTCCCGGATGACAGGCAGCAGCCAGCTCCGTGGGAAATCCAGAGTCTCTCTGGGAGGAAGGATTCAGTGAGGAAGAGATGACAGCCTGAAGGTCACTCTACAGGGAAGTCAGTGGACACCCTCCCTCAGAGAGAACAAGCTGCCCAAGTCTCCTAGGCTCCAAAAGGCCAAGATGACACTTACTCAGAGCCATCAATTTCCAAAGGCACAGCCTGTAGCACCACTTCCGGTCCCATGCTGGTCACTGCAGCCCCCACAGCCTGGTCGAGCGCTGCTGTGTGAGGGAAGTGAGGGGAGAGGCGAAGGTCACACAGGGACTGGAGGCACTGGAAAACGAGAGGATACAAATAGAGACATGAATGAAGAGCCAGAGTGACACAGGGTAGAGCACCTGCTAGTCACATGCAAGGCCTGGGGTCACTCTCCAGCATCACAAAAAACAAAACCAAAAAACAAGGTATTTTTCTTCTGACAAGGGGACAGGAGCTAAACCAGCATAAAGTTCCTTATTGTCTTTGACCACACTATAGACAGATCTTAGGAACAGGGATCCATGCTCTAGACCAGGCCAGGCTTAGAAAGGAGGAGGCTAGGATTCTGGGCACAGGTAACACACACGGATGATCCAAATGACTCAACTATACACCTAATCCTCTAAGACCCAGGACCTTTTTTTTTTTTAAGTTCTGTTTTAGCTGGGCATGGTGGCGCACCCCTGTAATCCTAGCACTCGGGAGGCAGAGGCAGGTGATCTCTGTGAGTTCAAGGCCAGCCTGGTCTACAGAGCAAGCTCCAGGTCAGCTGGGACTAAAGGGAGACCCTGTCTCAAAAAGACCAAAAAATAAATAAAGTTCTGTTTTATTTAATATGTGTACAAGTAGGAAATTTCACATATAAATATGCATTCCAATGCTGGCCCACAGACCATCATAAGCAAGTGAGTAGGCAGAACAGCACCTGCCAGTTCCCCCTGGCTCTAACCAGCCTAACTTCTCCATAGCCCTGCATGGTCTTCTGCAGGAAGCCATGTTTGCCAACCCTACACCAGGGAGAGCCTCCTGCCCAGGGTGGCTCCTATCACCCAGTCAGCAATGGGAGGAGCCAATGAGAAAGGCCCCTTGAGGTCAGGAGCTGAGTTTCCTGCTGCCAAGGAGTCTGCTCAGGATTCCCAGGCCTTAAGACAGTTCACCCTGGTCTGGAAGAACCCTAAGACCTAAGGCTGTTTAAAACATAGGGGCTGGAGAGATAGCCTAGCGGTTAAGAGCACCGACTGCTCTTGCAGAGGACCCGGGTTTGATCCCCAGCACCCACAGGGCAGCTAAGAACCGTCTGTAACTCCAATTCCAGGAGAGCTCCAGTTCCAGGAAAATCCGACACCCTCTTCTGACCTCCGCGGCATTGCGCGACACAGGTGCACAAACCTACATGCAGACAGTACATTCATACACATACAAAAATAAATAAATAAAAACTCTAAAAAAACCATCAACAGCCGGGCGTGGTGGCGCACGCCTTTAATCCTAGCACTCGAGAGGCAGAGGCAGGTGGATCTTTGTGAGTTCAAGGCCAGCCTGGTCTACAGAGTGAGTTCCAAGACAGCTGGGACTACAAGGAGACCCTGTCTCGAAAAGACCAAAAAAAAACCATCAACACTGGGGGCTGGAGAGATGGCTCATCAGTAAGAGGACTCTCTGCTCTTGCAGAGAACCCATGTTCAGTTTCCAAGACCCACATGGCTGCTCACAACCAGCCCCAGGGGAGCCAATGCTTTTCTGTCTGGCTTCTGCAGGCATCAGGCACTCATGGTACATGTACATACATGCAGGCAAAACACTCATACATATAAAATAAAAATAAATAAATCTTTAAAAACAAAACACAGGCCAGATGTAACGGCACATGGCTTTCTTTAGTCCTAGCACTCAGAATGCAGAGACAAGCAGATCTTGATATGTTCAAGGCTAACCTATGCAGCAAGTTCCAGGCCAACCAGGGCTACATAGTGAGACCCTGACTCAAAAAAAGCCAAGTAAATGAAAGAAATGTAATTTTTTTTTAATCAGTATTATTGTAAGGTTGTAGCCCACCTAAGTCAGGGATTTCAGGAGGCCAACTAAAACACGTCCCTACAACCCGAGAAAAGTTACTGCAATAATCCCACAGAGTGGGAGGAAACCTTCACTGCAGAAACATCTGACAAAGCATTGATTTCCAGAATATATAATCTACTCAAAAAACAAAGAAAAAAGAAAACAAATGACCCACTCAATAGATGGAGCAAAGAACTGAACAGAGACGTCACAAGTGAGGAATTAGAGATGTCTGAGAAACACCTCAAGAACTGTTCAACATCACTAATCATTAAGGAAATGCAAATCAAAACCACTTTAAGATATCATCTTACTCCAATAAGACTGCCTAGGATCGCCGGGCGTGGTGGCGCACGCCTTTAATCCTAGCACTTGGGAGGCAGAGACAGGCGGATCTTTGTGAGTTCAAGGCCAGCCTGGTCTACAAGGTGAGTTCCAGTGGGGAAAGGGGAACACTCATCCACTGCTGGTGGGAATGTAAACTCGTACAGCCACTATGGAAAGCAGTGTGGAGAACCCTTGGAAGACTTGGAATGAACTTGCCTCCCGACCCAGCCATACCACTCCTGGGCATGTACCCTCAAGACTTACGCCACCACAGAGATACATGCACGGCCATGTTTATTGCAGCTCTCTTCAGAATAGCAAGGAGCTGGAACCAACCTAAATGCCCCTCAACTGACGAGTGGATAGAGAAAATGTGGTACATCTACACAATGGAGTTCTATGCAGCAGTAAAGAAAGACGACATCACGAGCTTTGCAGGAAAATAGCTGGAGCTAGAGGACATCATGTTGAGTGAAGTAACACAGTCCCAGAAAAACAAACAACGAATGGTATCCCTCATCTGTGGATGCTAGTGCCAATAACCAGATGTAAGTATTTCTTGTGTAGGGCCCCCTGAGCTTTTGTCCAAAGCAGTTGGGCATAATGCATATTGGAAACAACAACAACAACAGAAAAGATGAACTCCTGCTCAAATCAGTCACCCCATGGAGAATATTGAGAAAGACTGAGAACGAGATGAAAAGCATGTTTGGCAGAATGCATGAGCTCTGGCGGGGTGGGGGAATGGGCGGGAACACGGGTCTAGATTTGTTTTAAAAAATAAAAAGAAATTAAAAAAAAAAAGAAAAGTTACTGCAACATCCTGCAATCACACCTCACCCAAGACCAGACCAGGCCTCAATCTCTCTCGAGATGCTTCTACTAATGCCAGCCGCAGATCCATCTATGCTCATTCCCCCATCTCCTTGTCCCCACTTCCTTGAAAACTCGCTTCCTGTGTGCCTGAGTAAAAAAAACTGTCACTTGGGGGACATTCTAATGCTGGTCATCCTAATCCCGACACGGGCCAGCCAGCAGCCATGCCTGAAATAAACCAGACTTCCTTTTCATCAGAATCCTGACATTTTCTCCTCCCTGCATTGAGTCTCCCCTCAAAATGAATCTGACAGTTATGGGCCTGGAGAGATGGCTCAGTGGCTAAGAGCCTCTGCTCTTGCAGAGGACATGGGTTTGATTCCCAGCACCTGCATGGTGGATACCTTCAGTTCCAGGGGGAATCCAACACCTTCTTCTGCTCTCCACAGGCACTACAGGACACAGGTGGACTTACATGCATGTAGGCAATACATACACATAAAATAAAAATAAGGGGCTGAGAGATGTCTCAGAATACTTGCTGCTCTTGCAGAGGAGCCAGGTTGGGTTCCCAGCGCCCACATGGTGGTTAATAACCATCCATAACTTCAGTTCCAGAGGATCAAATGACGAGACATAGATACACTTACGTACAAGGTAATACGCTCATACACATAAATAAAACACAAATAGGGCTGGAGAGATGGACTAGCGGTTAAGAGCGCCAACAGCTCTTATAGAGGACCGGGGTTCGATCCCCAGCACCCACATGGCGGCCGAGAACCGTCTGAAACTCCAATTCCAGGAGTAACTCCAATTCCAGGGGAATCTGAGACCCTCTTCTGACCTCCGCGGCATTGCACGACATGCGTGCACAAACCTGCATGCAGACAGTACATTGATACACATACAGAAATAAATAAAATTAAAAAAAAAACAACACAAATAAGCTAGGTATGGCACAAGCACTCAGGAGGCAGGGGCAGGCGAATCTCTGTCAGTTCAAGGCCAGCTTGGTGTCTATAGTGATTTCCAGGCAAGCTGGAGCTACAGCGAGACCCTGTCCCAAAAAGATAAAATAATATTTTTTTTTTGGGTCTTTTTGAGACAGGGTCTCCCTGCAGCCTCAGCTGTCCTAGAACTCTCTATATAGACCAGGCTGGCCTTGAACTCACAGAGATCTGCCTACCTCTGCCTCCCAAGTGCTGAGATTAAAGGCATGTGCCACCACACCTGGCCCAGTAAGATTTTTTTTTTAATCAACATTATACTCACTCATTAGAATTTAAAGAACTAACACTGAAAGAGCCAGGGCTCCCAGCTTCTAATCAACTTCAGGATGATTAGTGAACAGGTGCAGAGATTACCACCCACCCCTATTCTTGGTCTTCCCACATTGGTTGGTTATTTTCTTGGAGGCCCAGTATTAGGCGCTGTGGGGATTATCGAGGCTGGAGTGAGATCAAGTACATCCATGTTCTCCCCCCAGCAGGAGTCCTCAGTACAAGGACCAAGTGCTACCTCTGCCCTGGTCCTAGCAGCCCCAGCTCACCTTCTTCATCACAGGATGGGCCTGCTTTCCACACGTCTCAAAGAAAACACACAGCAGCTGCAGAACAGAGCTCCAGGCTGCATGGAACCTGTATGTCAGGCCCTCCTCCACTGCCCTGCCAAGGAGGAGCACAGTCAGGGCCACCACGCACCACGTCAGGAAGTAACTGCTCACAACATGGTCACAGACCTCATGGAAGGAAGGGGTCCCCAGAAAGAGTGCATGAAGAAAAACCTCAAGGTAGTCATTGGTCCCATCTTCAAATGAGAAAACTGAGGCTCAGACATGAAATAACCCCCATCTCCCAGTCCTGCACTGAGCTCTTTAACCCATATATTGCCACGGTCTCATGCTTTCTCATCTGACCTGAGGAAGAAGGATGGGTAGAAACAGGTGGCCTGTGCAGAGGGGAGGACCTGCAGCTTCCCCACCCCGCACAGCTTGGCTGGCCCCATCTCTCCCATGATGTCTAAGCCGTGAAGATTTTAGGCAGAAAGGACTGACAAGGAGCAGTGTGGGTAAGAATGGAGGAGAGATGGGTAGTCCTACCCCTTCAGATGTCCTGAAACCTCACCTCAGGTGTATAGAATCAGCCTCCATCCCCAGAAAGAAGTCACCAGAGCACCACACCATGGGGCTGAATAAACGGACGAGAACCCAAGCCCCTTTCCTGGGATTGTCTGGTGGTCTGTGGACTTGTCTGTGAATGGCTCCTCACAGGTGCTGAGGGCAAGCCCAGCATGTGAGAGTGGACTCTACGGCCAGCCTGTCATAGACTGGATGACCTCTCTTTCAAATCTATAAGTGAGGGTTAGCAACAATCCTAGCAGTTGTTAGCAGTTTCTGTCCACTGAATGGCTAATTACATGTCTGGTGCTGCCTGAGGACCCTAAGGGTGTAGACAGGTAGAGGAACTTGCCCAGGACTTATAAGCAGTAGAGGTGGATTCAACCCCAGCTCCAGGGTCCAGAAACTCTGAGGCAGGAATCTATGACCCACACTCTATGTGCCACACTCTGGCACCCCTCCCATTCTACGTGCCTCAGAAATCTTGTTTTGGTTTTTTTTGTTTTTTGTTGTTTTTTAAAAGACAGGGTCTCCCTTTAGTCCTAGTCTGCCTGGAGCTCCCTCTCTAGACCAGGCTGGCCTTAAACTCACAGAGATCCACGTGCCTCAGCCTCCCAAGTGCTGGGATTAAAGGTGTGCACCACCACACCCGGCCTAATGCCTCAGCAATCTCAACCCATGCTTCAATTGGCAGGAGCTGCTCTGACAGAGGTTTGGCACCTACCCTGAAATCCCACAAAGCACCTGGTACTGAGTACAGAGCCCAGAGAAAGAGGTAGGTAGAACACTGGTTATTGTACAGAACTTCCGAGACAGTCCTCCTGTGCCCTCCTAATGTGCATACCAGATTCCTACCTGAACATCTTGGCGATATACTGGGGAGGACCTGAGGAAGAGGAGGTCACTGAGCCAATGTCGGCAATGTGTGGAGCCACGCATTCCTTCAGGATTTCCTGTATAGAGAGGCTCCAAGCTGTATGGACACCAAGGCAGCCTTAGAGTCCCACCCATCCCTCCCAAGTGGCTGCTTTCAGAAGTTTCTAAAGCCACTGCGAGAAGCTCCTCTGGGACCATGCTGGGCATCCGGGATGGCCTGGGAGACAGGGCAGTAGGCAGAGCCTCCTGTGTTCTGTTTCCCAGGTGAAGTACCTTGAGACTTTGAGTAGCAGCTGCCACTACTTGTGAATGAGGAGAGAGGAGACAGGTCATTGCAGTTCCAAAAAAGCGAGCAAGATGGCCGAGCCCCAGATCCTGTTGCACTCTGTCAAGACAAAAGATTTCTGTGAAGCCTGAGAGACTGAGCCTCAGAGACCTGGGCCATGGGGCCCCAACCCAGAGAAGCCCAGGTGAAAATGTCCACTGATCTGTAAGGTTCCTCAGGGCCCTCCTGGGAGGCCATTCTAAAATAGAATGTCATTCAAGTCATAAACATGGGTGACATATTATCCAGACTGTCTCCAAGCAGGATACAGAATGAGGCTTGCCTTCTTATCACCTCCTTGTGGCCTGGTTCTTACACTTCCCAGAACAAAATCAAAGTTGAGTTTCATTTGTTTGTTTGTTTTTTTTTTTTTTTTGTCTTTTTGAGACAGGGTCTCCCTGTAGTCCCAGCTGTCCTGGAACTCTCTTTGTAGACCAGGCTGGTCTTGAACTCACAGAGATCTGCCTGTCTCTGTTTCCCAAGTGCTAGAGTAAAGGCATGCACCACCACACCCAGCAAGTTTCATTTGTTTTTTATTTATTTTTGTCCCACATGAGGGTTTTGCCTGCATCTATGTAAGTGTACCCATGCATGCAATGCCCAGAGGTCAGTAGAGGACATCAGATCCCCTGCAACTGGAGTTAAGAACAGCCATGTGGGGGCTGGGAACAGAAGGAACCCAGGTCCCCTGCAAAAGCAGCCAATGCTCTTAATTGCTGAGCCATCTCTACAGCCATAAAAGTTTTTTTTAATTTTTATTTTATTTATTATTTTTATGTCTGCATGTAGGTTGGTGCACCCATGTCATGCAATGCCGTGGAGGTCTGAAGAGGGCGTCGGATTCCCTTGGAACTGGAGTTAAAGACAGTTCTTAGCCGTCATGTGGGTGCTGAGAATCGAACCCGGGTCCTCTGCAAGAGCAGTCAGTGCTCAGCTGGGTGTAGTGGTGCACGCCTTTAATCCTAGCACTTGGGAGGCAGAGACAGGTGGATCTTTGTGAGTTCAAGGCCAGCCTGGTCTACAGAGTGAGTTCTAGGATAGCTGGGGCTACAGAGAAACCCTGTCTCGAAAAGACCAAAAAAAAAAAAAAAGAGCAGTCAGTGCTCTTAGTCACTGAGCCATCTCTCCAGCCCCAAAAGTTGTGTTTCTTAAATACTATTCAGAAATTTTTTGTGTACAAACACACTAAACAATTATAGCTGCTAACATTTATATAACACTGCATGCCAACCACTGATGGAACAGAGATTTCACTACAACAACCAATAAGATTAAGATCTATTCCGACTCTGTGGATGGGGAAACAGACACAGAAATCAAAAATCAAATAACCTGACCAAGGCCGCTCAGTGGAGTGTGGCAAGAAGGGATTTATACCCTGGCAATCTGACCCCAAGTACACAAAAATAATCACACTTCGTGATCTGAGAGATGGCACACAGGTTGTTCTGACATGCAAACACCCATATCACACACATCAACATGCACACACATACAAAATTTAAAAAAGGAAAATAAGCCGGACATGGTGGTGCACACCTTTAATCCCAGCACTTGGGAGGCAGAGGCAGGAAGATCTCTGTGAGTTCAAGGCCAGCCTGGTCTATAGAGCAAGTTCCAGACCAGCTGTGGCTACAGAGAGACCCTGTCTCAAAAAGACCAGTAAGTAAATAAATAAATAAATAAATAAATAAATATCACACCACAATGGGGCATGATGGCTCACACCTATAATCCCAGCCTAAGTAGCAGCAGTTCAATCCCACAGGTAAGGGTGGCAGTGCATGCCTTAAATCCTAGCACTCAGGAGACAGAGGCAGGTGGATCTCTGTGAGTTCTAGGCTAGTCTGGGCTACATAGTGAGAAACAGGGCATAGAGATGATTCATGATTAAAGAGCACTGGCCGCTCTTGTAGAGGACCTGGGTTTAAGTCCCAGCACCGACATGGCAGTTAACAGTCTGTAACTCCAGTTCCAGGGGAATCCAATGCCCTTTTCCGACTTCCTCGGGTACTGGACGGTACAGGTGCACTTACATACATACAGGCAATATACTCATACATATAAAATAAAAATAATAAATTATTTTAAATAAATAAATTTTAAGAATCAAAACAAACATGAGGCCCTGGAGCTGAATGGCCTCCCTGGCTTCTGATTTATGTCCCTTCCATCTGAATGCCGAACATGCATCCTGGAGGAAGCCCCTAGGATCCCTTCTATCCCATCCCTACCTGACCAGGTTGATGTGGGCTTTCTCCATGACTTTAAGCCAGGCCAGCACAGGTTGCAAGTCATTCTCACTGGGAATGTAGTCATACAAGGCCTAGAGGGAGACAGGAATAAGCAGGCGACTGAGCCTTAGTCAGCAGCAGCCCCAATGTGATGATCCCTTCCTATCTGCTTGGCACCAGAGCACCCAGCCAGCCTGACTTTCCCTGTCCCATGAAGCCCTTCTGGGTCAGATGTTGTGGGAGCACAGGCTCTAGGAGCAGGAGTTGGGGGCTCACACACCCTTCTCTGAGTCAACAGAAGCCAAGAGCCCTTCTCTGAGGAAATGCAATACAGTGCATTTTACAAAAAGTCCACCACAAGATATCTGCAGTTCAAAGCCCTGGTCAAGCTGGGCATGTAGTTCATGCCTTTAATCTCAGCAGAGGCAGATCTCTGTGAGTTTCAGGCCAGCCAGGATTTTATAGTAAGACCCTGTCAAAAAAGAAAATAAAAAAATTTTTAAAAAGCCCTATCAAGGTGTCTGTGAACACAAGAGCAAGCTGTAATTGTTTCTGAGGTTAACTAGATCAGGAAAGAAAGAGCTTCCTTGCTCAGCTTCTATGGCAACTTCAGTGGGCTTTCTCCTGTCTGCAAGCATCTCTACTCCACTGAGGTTCCAAGCCTATCCAACCCAACTATTAGAGTAAGGCAGCAAGGCTTGCGCCCCCAGCGGTGCCTCCCAGAGTCCTGCCCCGCAGTGGCCCTCTTTAGCCATCAGGTCTCACCGTGATAATCTGGGCGTTGAGCTCCGCTGACAGGGTGCTGGGGCTGGGCTTGGCATGGAACAGGCTATGGAAGGCCTGCATGGCACAGGCTGTCACAAGCTGGAAGAGACGCACAGGCTTAGAAGGGAACCACAAGGTCCACAGCTTCCCTGGAGACCACAACCTCATACACCAACACAGGAGCTAAAAGGAAGCCAACAGGTCCCCTAGGCCTCACACATGTCCCCACACAGACACTCTGAGAACTGTCACTTTAACATGACAAGGAGGCCCCTGAAGACTTCAAACAATTTGAGGGCTACAATATAGCTCAATTTTAGGCCCTGAGTTCAATCCCAGGTACCATCAGAAAACAAAAATTAGGGCTCACCAGATAAAATGCTTGCCAAGCAAGCCTGATGACCTGAGTTCAATCCTCAGAACCCATGAAAAGATGGAAGAGAATCACCCTCAAAGTTGTCCTCTGATCTCCACACACATGCTGTGGCACACTTACATCTGCACGCGCACGCACACACATAAATAAACACACACACACACACACACACACACACACACACACACACACACACATACGCCTCCCCGCCCCCACAAATAAAGAAATGTTTGGTTGTGGTTTTTTTAAGTAGAGACTTGGAGGGAAAATGGGAGACAATACCTCACGCTACTCACCCTTGCCAGTCTATCCTGACATGAATTCTAAAGTCAGCTTCCGAACAAATCTAAGACCACCAGGCCCATGCTGACACATGGATGGAGTGGTATCTTTGGTTTTACCTTAAGAGTGGGGTTAGGGCAGGGAGAATCTAGAGCCTACTTTGTTTTCAAACTAGGTGTCACATTGCTCTAATTCCCTGGTTTAAGCAATCCCCCTGCCTCGACTTCCTAATTAAGCAGAGAGTAGAGACATATGCCTGGCACCAGGCCCACCTTTTGCCTGCTCAGTGAGCTCCCTACTAACACAGCCCACTCCGTGCTGTGCCCTGAACTCACCACATGGCTCAAGGTCATGACCCTCAGCAGAGTCTCGCTGCAGCTCTTCACCAGGCCTTCTGGGAAGCAGGGTAGCATATCTTTCAGCAGCGTCAGCATGTGCAGTGTGGTAGTGACCTCACTGGAGCCTGGCAGATAAAGGGAATTTTCTTTACTAACCCTCCTGCACTGCCCCCAATTCCCCTCCACCTGCCCTGGGCCTGGCTTTCCCACCTCCAGACTTCTCAATCTCCTGGATGCAGAACTTGGCAGTGGAGACAGCAGCAGGATGATGGGCAGGGGCCTTTTCACCAAACATGAAGTCACTGCCCTTGAGAACCGAGCACACTCCATGCTGGGCAGCCTTCCGGACCTGAAGGGAAAGAAGCGGGAACAAGGCCGGATCAGCATCTTGGTGCTGGCACAGCCAGCAACTGGATGGAACTGCATACCCACTGCTATGTCAAGACTGTCCCATGGGGCTGGAGAGATGGCCTAGTGGTTAAGAGCGCCGACTGCTCTTGCAGAGGACCCGGGTTCAATTCCTAGCACCCACGTGGTGGCTGAGAACCATCTTTGCCGGGCATGGTGGCGCATGCCTTTAATCCTAGCACTCGGGAGGCAGAGGCAGGCGGATCTTTGTGAGTTCAAGGCCAGCCTGGTCTACAGAGAGAGTTCCAGGACAGCTGGGACTACAGGGAGACCCTGTCTCGAAAAGACCAAAAAAAAAATTAAAAAAAAAAAAAAAAAAAAAAAAAAAAAGAAAAGAAAAAAAGGAGGGGCTGGGAATACAGCACAGAGTGCTTGCCAGGTATGTGCAAAGCCCTAGTGCAACTCTCAACGCTACCGCAACAATAATAAAAATAACCCAACTCAGGTGTGTGTGACTCCAGATCCCAGCCAAGGCTCCCGCATCCCTGCCAGGTAGAGACAAGTTGAGAGACTGATGTGTCAATGGGTCATTGATCAAGGAGGCAGCAGAGCGACTGGGAAACATCCGAAAGTGATGCTCCTGCCTCTCACATCCTCAATTTAAATGGATAAGGTCTCAAAGGCAAGGAGCAAAAACTCAGGACTTGGGCCTGGGGAGATGGCACAGCAGGTAAGAGTTGCTATGGAAGCCTGAAGACCTGAGTTTGAATCCTTAAAACTTGTGTAAAAAGTCAGGCAGGAGTTACAGGCCACTTTCTTTTTTTTGAGACAGGGTCGCCCTTTAGTCCCAGCTGTCCTGGAACTCACTCTGTAGACCAGGCTGGCCTTGAACTCACAGAGATCCATCTGCCTCTGCCTCCCGAGTGCTGGGATTAAAGGCACCACGCCCAGCACAGCCCACTTTCAATCTCTGTGCCAGAGTAGGGGTGGGGGGGACCACTGTGGCTTATTGGCCACTAGCCTAACTCCAGGTTCAGAGAGACGCTAGAAATGAAGGAATAAGGGCACGAGTGACAGAGCAGGAAACTTGTATACTCACATCTAACAACAACAAAAGAAACAAATAATAACAAAATAGGTCTCAAGGGTTTCTCCCCAACCTGGCTCAGAGAAGTTGGCTCCCAACAGGGCAGCCAAGCAGTCTCACCTTGGGCTTGGCATGCACAGTGAAGCTCAGCAGCCCGTGGTATACCTGAAGAGTTACAGGGTACCCCCACGACTCCAGGTCTTGTTTCCTCAGGAGGACGGCCAGGCAGGAAAGGATCTTAAAGAAAAATGTTAAAAAGTCCCTCAGCTCTAATAGCCTGGAGAGAAAAGCCCGTGGAGATCTTTCTGAGGCTCCAGAGAGAACCTAAAGCAGTCCCAGAAAAGGGGATCACCCCTTAACCACACACACTGAGCTTGGGAAGCTGGAGACACTGACCCATCGGAGGGCAGAGGTGGAGCCACTGCTCGCCTGGGCAGACATGATGTCCATGAAGGCTTTGGAGGTGTCAGAGAACTTCTTAATGAGCACAGGGCTGGGCACACTGTAGGAAGAACAGAGCAGTCACTCCAGGGGCCTCAGAAGAGCACTTGAGGCAGACCCTTGCATTGAGAGAAAAGTATTGCTGGCCCAATCACTCACTAAAACACCATTTAGCACAGCTCGGCTTTCTGACACTTGGGTCAGAGTGCTTTCCATGACCTGAGCTCCAGCTTTACTCACCTTCCCCACCAGCCATTCTCTACTGTCCACAAGGAGACACATAAGCTCACACTGCTCTCCTCCTCCCAGGCTGCAGAGCATCACGTTGCCTGGTGGCAACGACCCAACCCCGCTGCTCCTTCCCTCACTGCATTAGGATGGCCCTTCTCCAGACTCCAACAATCACTCCATGACAACCAAGTGACAGCCCAAGCCACTGCCAGGGCCTGGTACAGAATGCCAGTTGACACTCAAGTATCTTGTTTTTTCTGTTTTTGTTTTTCTTAAGATTTTATTGTTAACAGAATGTGATGGTGCATACCTTTAATCACATTACTCAAGAGATAGAGGCAGGAGGATCTCTGAGTTCGAAGCCAGCCTGGGCTACATAGCAAATTCCAGGACAGCTGGGGCTACAGAAAGACTGTCTCAAAAAGAAAAAAAAATTTTTTTTAATTAATAAATAAATTTATTTCTTTTTTTTTTTTTTTTTTTTTGTATTTTTGAGACAGGGTCTCCCTGTAGCCCCAGCTGTCCTGGAACTCACTCTGTAGACCCAGGTGCCTTGAACTCACAAAGATCTGCCTGCTTGCCTCCCGAGTGAGAATTAAAGGCGTGCGCCACCACGCCCGCTGTAAAATATTCCACCCCACCTGGCACGCTGGGAACTGAACTTAGGTTACTCTGCAAGAGCAGATGTATGCACTTAACTCCTGAGCCATTTTTACTTTATATTTTGAGACATGATCTTATCTAGCTCAGGTTGGCTTCAAATTACTACACAGTCAAGTATGACCTCGAATTTCTGATCCTATCTTTACTTCCTTAATACTGGATTAAGCAAAAAACAAATTACTGAGATTACAGGTGTGTGCCACTACCCCTGGCTCTGAAGTACCTTTTTTTTTTTTGGTCTTTTTGAGACAGGGTCTCCCTATAGCTCTGGCTGTCCTAGAACTTGCTATGTAGACCAGGCCGGCCTTGAACTCAGAGATCCGCCTGCCTCTGCCTCCCAAGTACTAGGATTAAAGGCGTGTGCCACCACACCCAGCTTGAAGTACCTTTTTTTAATTAAAATTATTTATTTATTAATTTCTATTTATTTGTGTATGTGGGTGCCACATCTGTGTGGGTGCCCATGCAGGCCAGAAGAGAGTGTGGATGCCCTGGAGCTAGAGTTACAGGCAGTTGTAGACTACCTGATGAAATAGCTTTTTTTTTTAATGTGGATGAGTGGGGGTTTTTTTGGTCTTTTCGAGACAGGGTCTCCCTGTAGCCCCAGCTGTCCTGGAACTCACTCTGTAGACCAGGCTGGCTTTCAAGTCACAAAGATCTGCCTGCCTCTGCCTCCCAAGTGCTAGGATTAAAGGCGTGAGCCACTACGCCGGGCTAGATTTTCTTTTTTTTTTTGGTCTTTTTGAGACAGGGTCTCCCTGTAGCTCCAGCTGGCCTGGAACTCACTCTGTAGACCAGGCTGGCCTGGAACTCACAAAGATCCGCCTGCCTCTGCCTCCCGAGTGCTAGGATTAAAGGCGTGCGCCCCCACGCCCGGCTAGATTTTCTTAATTAAGTTAATTGATGCCCACTGTGGGTGGCACCGTTCTCTAGGCTGGGGGTCCTGAAGTGTATGAGTGGAGAAACTGACCTGAGCATGAGCAAGTGAGCATGCATGCATTCATCTCTCTGCTCCTCACTCTGAACACTATGATCAGCTGTTTTGAGTTCCTGCTCCCTTGATTTCTTTGCTATGATGGATATAATCTAGAATTGTCAGCTAAACAAACCCTTTCTCCCCTCAGTTGCTTTCTGTCACAATACTTTATCACAGCAACAGAAACAGAACACAAGTAATCTGAAGTACACAATTCCAAAGTATTAAGTATAGTCACATTGCTATAAATTTCTGGAACATTTTCACCTTTTTAATAAAATATCTTGGGGGGCTGGAGAGATGGCCTAGCGGTTAAGAGCGCCGACGCCTCTTACAGAGGACCCGGGTTCGATCCCCAGCACCCACAAGGCGGCCGAAAACCGTCTGAAACTCCAATTCCAGGAGAACTCCAGTTCCAGGGGAATCCGACACCCTCTTCTGACCTCCGCGGCATTGCACGACACGGGTGCACAAACTTGCATGCAGACAGTACATTCATACACATACAGAAATAAATAAAAAAAATTAAAAAATAAAAATAAAATATCTTGGGGCAAGGTGTTGTGGCTCACACCTTTAATTCCAGCATTTGAGAACCAGAGTCAGCTGGATCTCTGTGAGTTTAAGGCCAGCCTGGTGTATATAGTAAGTTCCAGGCCAGCTGGAACAGGGAGACCCTGTCTCAAAAAAGACCCCCCCCCCAAAAAAAAAGCACCTCAGCTGGCATATACACCTAATCCCAGCACTCGGAGGCAAAGGCAAGCAGATCCCTATGGGATCAAGGCCAACCTGGTCTATGCAGTAAGTTCCAGGCCAGCTGTGGCTACAGAGAGACCCTACCTCAAACCCTACCCCTCAAAAAATTAAGTTAGAAAAAATAAAATCTCTAAAATATCTGAAAAACCAAGTATCTTTCTGGGTGTAGTGGCACATACCTTTAATCCCAGTACTTGGAAGGGAGAAAAAGGGAGGTATCTTTGAGTTTGAGGTCAGTCTGATCTACAGTACGGCTAGGGCTACAGGGGGACCCTGTCTAGAAAAGACGAAAAGACCAAAAACAAAAACAAACAAACAAACAAAAAAAAAACCCTTGACTCTATTCATCGTGATAACACCACATTCCCTCCCCCACTTCACACACACACACACACACACACAGAGTCTTGGGATTCAAGCCAGGTGAACTCACCGCTTCAGGACAAGGTTCAGTAGGTAAGCAACAGCAGCCAGGGACTCGGGGGACTCCACTGCTTCCATTGTTGTCATCTGAGGGCCAGAAGGAAGAGGTGTGAATAGGTAAGTGGAGGTGGCAGGGGAGAGCCATGCACTGTGTACACAGTTATGACCAAGAATCCTTTTCACAGTGTCTAAGGTTCAAATCCCAGCTCTGCCAGTGTGTAAACCTTAGGTGGGCATGTTAGTATACACCTTTAATCCCAGCACTTGGAAAGCTGAGGCAGGAGGAGCTCTGTGAGATGGAGGCTAGTGTACAAAATAAGTTCCAGGCCAGCTGTGACTATAGGGAGATCCTGTCTCAAAAATAAAAGCAAGTCAGGCATGGCGGTGCACGCCTTTAATCCCAACACTAAGGAGGCAAAAGCAGGAGGATCTCTGTGAGTTCAAGGCCAGTCTGGTCTACATAGTGAGTTTCAGGCCAGCTGGGGCTACAGGAAGACCCTGTCTCAAAGACAAAAAACAATCAATAAAATCAAAACAAAAAATGAGTATTTCATCTTCTGGGACCAGGAATGAAACTGAGTGGTAATGTACTTTCCTACCATACACAAAGCCCCGAGATCCATCCCCAGCAGTACAAGAGAAAACAAAAACCATGCCAGGCACGATGGTGCATACCTCCAATCCCAACACTGGGGAAGCTACAGCAAGAATGCTGCTGCGGGTTCAAGGCCAGCTTGGGTAACATAGTAAGACCCCGTTGCACACAAACATACAATCCCCCCACCTCTGCAAATTGTCCTCAACTATCAGGTAACTTATAGGAAATTCCATGGCATATTCATGAGAATAAAAATAAATGGTGTCCTGGTATTACAGAAAAATTTGTCCTAGCTGCCCCCTAAAACGTCTTGGGGAGTCCTAAATCACACTGTGGAAATAATTTCCTGGAATTCACTATGTAGACCACACTGGCCTTGAACTCTCGGAGATCTGCCTGCCTCTGCCTCTGCTTCTGCCTGTGCCTCCTAAGTGCTGGGATTAAAGGCATCTGCCACCACGGCCAGCAAAGCGATGGACTTTCATCTTACAAGAGTAGGGTAGCAAACCCCACCAGCCTTACAAATCTACTTGAGAATGAC
Source organism: Rhizomys pruinosus (assembly GCA_009823505.1). Classification (NCBI taxonomy): domain Eukaryota; kingdom Metazoa; phylum Chordata; class Mammalia; order Rodentia; family Spalacidae; genus Rhizomys; species Rhizomys pruinosus. The sequence goes on from VZQC01009903.1 coordinate 1,280,235, forward strand.
ACAAGCACTCTCACCTACTGGAGGCTGCCTGGCCCCCAGAGGCCAGGGCCATCATTTTATCTCTGCAGCCTAACATGCTGCTCTGAATGTCCACCCCCCACATCATACATACTCACCAGAGCAGCAAAATACTCAGTCTCCGTCTCCTTGCCTCCCTGGGAGCGAATCACTTCAGTGACGGCAGCCAGAACAGCACAGATCTGCACAGGAGGAAGAAGTACTTGTGAAATGTCTTAAACTACCCCTAGCCTGACTAGCTTCTAACCCCTAGCCTGGTAGCCTCTCCCCTCTAGCCTGAATAGCCACTTCCCCTTTCTCCTTCATAAATTAATGTACAGATAAAACTCAAGAGTCAGACAAGATGGATACATACCACAGGACACAGAAAACAGGAGGCCCAAGAGCCTGACTGAGCAAAGGCTGCCTCAAGGACACTTATTTCTCACAGAAGTACCTGCACAAGTATGCGCACATGCTATGGTGACAAATTACAACAGCCAAGCAGTCATCAATAGATTAACTATGAAGCACTATTTTTTTTTTTTTGGGGGGGGGCTGTTTTTGAGACAGTCACCCTGTAGTCTCTTCTGTCCTGGAACTCACTATGTAGAGCAGAATGGCCTCAAACTCACAGAGCTCTGCCTACCTCTCCCTCCCAAGTGCTGGGATTAAAGGGGTGTGCCACCACGCCTGGCTTTTCTTGTTTTTTGAGATAGGGTCTTACTATGTATTCCAAAATGGCTGTGAACTCATAGCAATCCAACTGCCTCAGCCTTGCAAGTGCTGGGATTACAGGCATGCACTTCTAAACCCAGAAAATGATAGACTTACATGCTATATGTAAACTGAAAAGAATAAAGAATAATAACAGAAAAAAATAAAATAATTAGATACAATAACTTATCCTGTTAGGTAAGGAGAAAAGTTAGAGAGCAAGGGGTTTAAAACAGAATTATTTTAGTAAACCCAAGTAAAAAGACATATAAAAAGTTGAATAGGACCAGGAACAATAGTACACATGTGGTATTAGCACTCAAAAGCTAAGGCAAGAGGACTGTGATAACTTTGAGGCCATCTTAGATCACACAGTAAGACCTAGACCAAATTGGACTACAAGAGTGAGACCTTGTCTTTTTAAGAAAGAGATAGCCGGGCATGGTGGTGCGCACCTTTAATCCTAGCACTTGGGAGGCAGAGGCAGGCGGATCTTTCTGAGTTCAAGGCCAGCCTGGTCTACAGAGAGAATTCCAGGCCAGCTGGGGCTACAGGGAAACCCTGTCTCGAAAATAAAATAAATAAATAAATAAATAAATAAATAAATAAATAAATAAAATGAGAGAGAGAGAGAGAGAGAGAGAGAGAGAGAGATGCAAATAAGCCTTGTAAGCCTTTTTTTGAGAGACTATAACCTTGAAACCAGACTACCCATACTAATGGGGTAGGAAAGATGACACATCATCCAGAAATATCAGAGCTTATCCCAGAGCTAGAAGAAAATAAAACTCAGGAATTTGGCCCCTCCCAGCGTCTCTCACCCTGATCCAATCCCCTACCTCCTTATGGGCAGCTGAGCTGGACTCCCAGAAGCGCTGTACTTTGCTGAAGGTGACGTTTGTGCAGTCAGACAGGCCACTCAGGAAAGTCCCCGAGGACTTCTCGGTGACAGCCGCCTCCAGGTCTTCCTCCATGGCCATCTCAGGGGCTTGGCTTTTGCCCAGGCTGAGGGACCCAGACTGTAGCTCATTATGCAATTTCACAGCATCGACTGTCAAGTCGCTCTTTCCTGAGAAAAGGAGTTATAAGGTAACAGCCCACTTCTACTGAACCTTTTTTAAGCTAAAAACAAAGAATCCCTAAGGTACAAACCGAATCTGCACAGGCCCCGAACCCCAGCGGCTGGATTCTGAACCCAGCCTGTCTGCATGGCCCCCTGTATGGTTGCAACTTACAAAACCAAGAGAAGACACCTCCCTCCAACACACACACCCCAGTTTCTCTGTCCCTGAATCAATGACACAGCGACACCCAGAGTCCAGGACATGTAGGAAGATGACAGCTTCTGTAAAGAGCTGGGGTGGGGCTCACTGGGAGAGTGTTTGCCTAGCGCGCACAGGGCCCCGGGTTCGAGACCTACCACCATCCACACAAATGTAAGAGCCACCCACGGTAGCTGCGACGATGCATCCCAAGCCGCGGTACCCTAAACAAGTCATTTCCCCACGCGGCTGTTGCCTGGCACACGAAGGGGCGGCCCTTCCCGGTGAGCCCCGGGGCTGACACTACATTCCACCACTGACCCCCACCTGACGGGCGGCTGAAGAAGCGGCTGCGGGCAGCCTGGCGGTGGCGGCAGGTGGTGGGGTTGCTGTCGCTGCTATGACCTTTCTTCCAGCGCTTCAGCTTAGCCGAGACCCCGGAGGGCAACTTCCCCGAGCGACCCATGTGGACTCAAAGTTATCGGAACTCGAACTCGTTCGGGAAACCAGAGTTCAGGCACACAGAAGAGCGCACAGGACCCACGTGGGTCTTCAGCCGGCTTCTCCGGCCCTTCCCCTGACATCACTTCCTGGGTGGAGTCTGCTACTAGGGCAGCAGCCAGCAAGATCCGGTTTTGTGTAGCCTTTCTGCTTCTGATTTGGATGCTGGGAAAGAAGTTCTGGTGCCGGGAATTGTGTGTGCTGCTCCAGTGCCACCTCTCGAAAGCGGGACTTCCTATGCAGTTAGAAAGCAACTCCAGTTCCAGGGGAATCCGAGACCCTCTTCTGACCTCCGCGGCATTGCACGACACGGGTGCACAAACTTGCATGCAGACAGTACATTCATACACATACGGAAATAAATAAAAAATTTAAAAAAAAAAAAAAAAAAAAAAGAAAGCAAACCAAATGGACATTCTATGTTACTTTCGAAGAGTGTTGTCGGCCGGGCGTGGTGACGCACGCCTTTAATCCCAGCACTTGGTAGGCAGAGGCAAGTCAGATCTCTGTGAGTTCGAAGCCAGCCTGGTCTACAGAGCGAGCTCCAGGCCAGCTAGGACTAAAGGGAGACCCTGTCTCAAAAAGACCCCCCCCCAGGGCTGGAGGGAT
>VZQC01009903.1:1284636-1501278 GCA_009823505.1 Rhizomys pruinosus
TATATATATATATATTTACATATAATATATTTAAGACAGGGTGTCCCTATAGCCCCAGCTGGTCTGGAACTTCCTATTAGACCAGGCTGGTCTCGATCACACAGAGATCTGCCTACCTCTGTTTCCCGAGTGCTGGGATTAAAGATGTGCACCATCATGCCTGGCTTATTTATTTGCATACATATGGGTGTTTTACCTGCATGAATGTAAGCGTGCCCATGTCATACAATGCTCAAGAAGGTTAAAGAGGAAATAAGTCCTGGAACTGGAACTACAGGCTGTTGTTAACCATCCTATGGGTGCTGGGAACCGAACCCAGGTCCTCTGCAAGAGCAACCAATACTTTTAACCGCTGAGCCATCCCTCCAACCTTGATGTATTTTATTTTAGCATGTGTGTCTGTGTGTCTGTCTGTGTCTGTGTCTGTGACCATGAATGCAGGTGCCCACAGAGGCCAGAAGCATTGGATCTCCTGAAGCTGGAGTTACAATAGTATAAGCTGCCTGACATTGAAAAAATTATGCGTGTGTGTGTGTGTGTGTGTGTGTGTGTGTGTGTGTGTGTGTAGATATGTTTACATGACTTCAGGTGCACCTGGAGGCCAGAGGCATTGGATCCTCTGGAGCTGGAGTTTCAAGTAGTTGTGAATCAACCAATGTGGGTGCTGGGAAGCAAATTTGTGTACTCTGAAAGAGCAGAAATGCTCACAACCACTGAGCCATCACTCCAGCCCCCTTGTTTGTGTGTGTGCCTGTTGTTGTGTTGAGACACTTGTAAACCAGGCTAGGCCTCAAACACATGGCAATCCTCCTGCCTCAGCTTCATGAGTTCTGTGATTACAGACATAAATCATCACAGCCAGCTTGTCTGGTAGTATCTACTGAGTAGTGATAGTAGTGTTTCCACCCAGCAGTTCATTTCTGTATATACATCCAACAGATATGTTTACTTACATGCCTGAAAAGAGATAGTCCCTTGCACTTGGGACCCAAAGGCAGGTGGATCTCTGTGAATTCAAGGCCAGCCTGGTCTACAGAGTGAGTTCCAGGACAGCTGGGGCTACAGGGAGACCCTGTCTCAGAAAGACCAAAAAAAAAAAAAAACAAAAAAAAACAACTAGAAGTGATCGAGACAAATAAATTGTGACATATTGATGTATAATTGAATGTTTCAGCTTTTATGTACCATAGCTTCTCTATAGTACATGCAGTGATGATGACAGTAATAATAACAATAATATTATAATACTGCTCTGCAAGTATGATCTAAATTGAATGTTACACTCCAGACATTATTTTTTTGGGGGTCTTTTTGAGACAGGGTCTCCCTTTAGTCCCAGCTGTCCTGGAGTTTGCTCTGTAGACCAGGCTGGCCTAGAACTCACAGAGATCCGCCTGCCTCTGCCTCCCAAGTGCTGGGATTAAAGGCGTGTGCCACCATGCCCGGCAAGACATGATTCTATTAAACAAAGTCAACATGAATTATAACTAACCTACCACATAAAGATCACAGAACATGGGGCTGGGTGATGGCGCAGCAGTTAAGAGTAGGTACTATGCGTGGAAAAGCCCCACAACTGTTTACAGAAGACCTAAGTTCGGTTCCTAGCACCCCAGGTCAGGTGGCTCACAGGCACTTACAGCTCCAGCTGCAGGGGATCCAATGCTTCTGGCTTCTGGCCTCCAAAAGCACAGATACACACACACACAAATATAATTAAAAATAAATCTCTTTTTCTACTTCCAATGGCATTATTGGTAAATATGCTTTGGAAAAGATGCACCCTATCACTTTTGGTCAGTGGAAGAAAGGGCTGGGTTCAGAGGCCCATCAGTAATGCCAAAAAGGGCTCTGCTTTGTCCACCACCTTTCATAGACCTAGTCATGGGCAGAAGACTTGTAGTCAATGAGTTCTTCAGGCTTAAACCACAGGCTGATCTCTTTCTCAGCACTTTTCACCAAATCACTGCCATGAATAATGTTCCTGCCAACCTGAATGCAGAAATCCCCTCCGATGGTTCCTGGGTTAGAATCAGCTGGATTGAAGCCGAGCATGGTGGCTCATGACTTTAATACTAGCACTCAGGAGGCAGAGGCAGAGGGATCTCTTTGAGCTCAAGGCCAGCCTGGTCTATATAGTGAGTTCCAGGCCATCTGGGGCTACAGGGAGACCCTGTCTCAAAAAGAAAAAAAAAAAAAGAGGAATTAGCTAGATTGGTCCCCCAGCATGACTTGTGCTGTCTTCACCACGCTGAGACCCTCCCAGACTATGACCACCACAGGCTTAGGGTTCATGTACTTCCCCAGCCCTGGGAAGAAAGACCAGTCTTTGAGATCAATGTAGTGCTGCTTCCTTCAGGTGTTCTTCAGAGGCCTGAAGGAACTTCACGGCCACCAGGAAGAACCCCTTCTGCTGGAAGTGCTTGATGATCTCGCCCAGGCCAGCCATGTGATTGAGGTTGGCCATGGTCCAGACACCTGCAGGCAGAGCGGAGACACCATGGGAGAGACAGATAAATCTTTTTTTTTTTTTTTTTGAGACAGTGTCTCCCTATAGCCCCAGCTGGGCTGGAACTCACTCAGTAGACCAGGCTGGCCTTGATCTCACAGAGATCTGCCTGCCTCTGCCTCCTGAGTCCTGGGATTAAAGGCATGCGCCACCACACCCAGCACTAAAGATGCCTCTTAGCTGCCATGTGGATGCTGGGAATTGAACCCAGGTCCTCTGCAAGAGCAGTTGGTGCTCTTAACCACTGAGCCATCTCTCCAGCCCCAATAAATCATTAAAAGATCTTGAAGGGTGTGGTAGCACACAGCTTTAATCTCAGGACTTGGGAGGCAGAGCCAGAGGGATTTCTGTGGTTCAAGGCCAGTTCGGTCTAGAAAGCAAGTTCCAGGCCAGCTGGCATTTCAGGGAGACCAGGTTTAAAAATAATATAGGCCGGGCGTGGTGACCACACCTTTAATCCTAGCACTTGGGAGGCAGAGGCAGGTCGATCTTTGTGAGTTCAAGGTCTACACAGTGAGTTCCAGGACAGCTGGGGCTACAGGGAGACCCTGTCTCAAAAAGACCAAAAAAAAAAAAAAAAAAAAAGACTGACTGAACTGTGGAACTTCTGCTCAAAACAGTAAACCTCTGCATCAAAATTTTTAAAAAACGAGGGGCTGGAGAAAAAATGGCTTCAAAGGACCTGCAGGTTCAAATTCCGCAAGCACTCACATGTGGCTTAAACAACCATCCCAATTCAAGTTTCAGGGGATCCAACACCCCTCTTCTGACCTTCCTGGGCAATGGCATGACAAATGGATGCAGTGTTAAGGCAAATATGCAGGCAATACACTCCATCCACATAAAAATAGAAAAATAAAATATTTTGTAATTTATATAAACAGGAAGACTGGGAAACAGCATGAGAGAGGAGTCTTCGCTCACGGAGCGGAGCTGCCGTGTGTGTGTGTGGGTGTGAAAAAAAATGCGAGAATTTGAATTGTTCCCTTATAGTTTTTAATTTTATTTTTTTTTATTGTGTATGAGTTACTGTATATATGTAGGTTCGGTGCCAGTGTCGCGCTGGGAGAGTCGGAGGCTCGATTCCCCCGGAATGCTGGTGTTAGACAGTCCATTACGCGGACATGGTGAGTGCTGAGAATCTAACGCGGCTCTCCTGGCGAGGTCCCTCTCCTCTTGGACCTCTGAAGTCCCACGCATATGAATTGGTAATTGTTGGCGCCTTCTGTTGGTTTTGAATTATTGTCTCAATCAACGGTTTGCACGAGACCATTGGAACATGATAACAACTAAAGAAAGGGGGCCACCAGGAGGACTACGTAGTTGCATTCTTTTTGAGCGGAGGGCGTCACACTCTGCGTTGGAGTTTAGTCATCCCTATAGTAATTCCATGCGTGTCCTGGAAGCTCAACTCTACTGTAGACCAGGGGGGCTGGCTTGAACTTCACAGACGATTTCTGTTCCCGTGGCCTACCAAGTGCGGGATTAATTGTCATCAGCTGCTCCCATTACCACGAGCGGGACTTCTGTACAGATATATTGTACAATGGATCATTTGCTAATATGAGATTGGTTAATGGTGTGCTTTATACTTTGTGTATTGTCTACTTGGCTGTGTAGGAGAACCTTTTCCATATCTGGATCAGTGCAGGGCAGGAGCGAAATATAAGTATGTATAATGCGGTGCATTTACTGTCAGGTATACTTAGCTAATGTGTGATGTATCAGGCGTCCTGACTTGGATAGTCTGTTTCTTTCTTTTAAAAGTTCTTTTATTTTTTTTTACACTGTTTATGCAATGTAAACTGTCTGCATGTAGGGTTTGTGCATGGTGTGTTGTTTGGCAAATGCCATTCGCTACAGCGAGGTCAGAAGATGAGGGGTGTTCGGATTTCCCTGGAGTAACAAAATAATAAATAAAATATCCAGGATGGCTCGGTACTAAAGGGAGACCTGCCTCAAAAAAAAAAAAAAAAAAAAAAGGATAAAAAATAAATACTTATTAAAAAAAAAATAAAGTAGAGCCAACGCTCTTAACTGGGAGCTATCTTTTGAGCCCTTCTAGGTGATTCTAAATCCTGTCAAGTTGGCGAGATCAACCATCACAGTGTGACTATATCAAAACACAGAAAATTCCAAAAACAGTTCATAGTTATTTTGCATGAGTGTACTGGTATATCATTACCACAAGAGGGAGCGAGCTCTTCACACAACCTGTTCTGCTAACCCCAAATAGAAAGGCTGTAATGTTGAGTAGGCTGAGTTTTTAGATTTTCTTTTTCTTTGTTTTTGTTATTGATACAGGGTCTCATTATATAGCCCTGGCTGGCCTGGATCTCACTATGTAGACCAGGCAGACCTTTAATTACCAGAGATCGGCCTGTCTCTGCCTCCCGAGTGCTGAAGTTGAAGCCATGCACTACTATGCCTGGCTTTTTGCTTTTAGGCTGGGATTTTACAAATAAGATAATTTTAGACTCCAGGTCTTTCCCAACTTTTGCTGGCCACCAGAAATCTGCTGTGTGCACAAGAAACATACTCTTGGGGCTGGAGAGATGGCCTAGCAGTTAAGAGCTCTGGCTGCTCTTGCAGAGGACCTGGGTTCGATCCCCATCACCCACATGGCGGCTGAGAACCGTCTTTAACTCCAGTTCCAGGGGAATCCGACGCCCTCTTCTGGCCTCCGCGGCATTGCACGACACCGGTACACAAACCTACATGCAGAGAATACATTCATACACATAAAAAAGTAATACATATTTACACATAAAAATAATATTAAAAAAAAAAAAGAAACATACTCCTATCCTGCACCCCAGGGCTTACCTCCCAGAGGAAAGATCAAATTCTCTACTGAATTCTGTAATTGGCTTCCATCCAGGCACATTGACCACATCCAGGATTAGTCACATTCTATAAGGCTATGAAGGACCATCCATAGAATGGACCCTACACTTAAAACCTCTGAATTGGGCCGGGTGTGGTGGCGCACGCCTTTAATCCTAGCACTTGAGAGGCTGAGGCAGGCGGATCTCTGTGAGTTCAAGGCCAGCCTGGTCTACAGAGTGAGTTCCAGGACAGCTGGGGCTACAGGAAGACCGTCTCAAAAAGACCAAAAAAAAAAAATAATAATAAATAAATAAATAAATAAATAAAGAAGTTACCTTCACAAGTTTTAAATCATTTCATCAAGAAACACTTGTTTCTGAACAGTTGAACAAGGACAGTTTGCCTCTCTGGTGAGCCCACTGGCAACAGCCATACAACAGTGGACCAACCAGTAACAGTAGCCCTTCCCTCATCCCAAGTGTGGCCGTAGCCTAATACCTCCTCTTTACTGAAGTTCCTTTCTTGCTCCTCTCAAAGCTCCTGGAGTTCACATAGCTCTGTCTTCCTTAGGCACAGAAGACATGCAACTTTTGTTTCAAGTATTGCTTGTCCTTTGGCAGCCATGGTTAGTGCTAAACATTTCATACCATTGCCTCGCATATCAGCAAACATATTCAGATGAGGAACCTGTGTCTTTGAACTTGTGACAGGAACTTTGTATACCTGTCCCAGGTCACACAAAGGGGATATGGCTTCAAACCCAGGCTTTCCAGTGCTTAGTAGCATCTGTGCCCCACATTGGTTTTCCTAATGGACTGCCTAAGGCAATTAAGGCTTTCTCCCTCCCTAGAGTTTGAGCCCTATTTTTTTATTTTTTATTTTATTTTTTTTTATTTTTTTGTCTTTTGGAGACAGGGTCTCCCTGTAGCCCCAGCTGTCCTGGAACTTGCTCTGTAGACCAAGCTGGCCTTGAACTCATCACAAAGATCCACCTGCCTCTGCCTCCCAAGTGCTAGGATTAAAGGCGTGCGCCACCACGCCCGGCTTGAGCCCTATTTTAAACACCCAGGCTACAGACTTCCTCTTTGTTTGGGCCAGAGACTAACCCTCAATTTCCCTTTCCTGCTGCCTTGTGTCCTGACAGATTACAAACCCACTGACCTACAAAAGATCTTCCTGCCCCCTCAGTTTAGTTCTCTGAGTGAGGAAGCTCTGTTCTCTCCACTTGCACCTCACACATGGTTTTCATAGCTGTGGCTACAGAAAGGGTTTCTTTTAAAAATATTTATTTTTGTTCTATCTGTATGAGTATATTGCTGCATATATGCAGGTGCACCCCACGGGGGTCAAAATAAGGAGTCAGATTCCCTGGAACTGGAGTTATGGACAGCTATTAGTTGCCATGTGGGTGCTGGGACTTGAACTTGGGTCCTCTGCAATAGCAGCCAGTGTTTTTAATTCCTGAGCCACCTCTCTGGACCCTAGAAAGTGTTTCTAACTAGGAATTGGATCTCTGGCTTCTGCCTGCCACCTAGCTCTTGTGCCTTTGGGGAGTCACTGAACCTGTTTGGCCCATGTTTCTCATCTATGAAATGAGGCCGTGACCTCCTAAACATAAACCACAGGTGGGTATTTTGGAACCTAAGGCCAGAGTTTTGGGCAGCAATAACATCTCACATTTACTGCTTACCACGTCCCCAGTGCTGGGCTCCATTCTCTTAATTAGCTTTTGTAAAACCTATGTGTAGGCATTACTTATTATTTCCATTTCACAGGTGGGGAATGCCCGGCTGTGAAGGTAACTTCTTGTCATGGCAACAGGATAGTGTTTCAAAATGTTGAGTTATCCTCCAAGTAACTGGTAATCCAAAACAGCCACTTTGCCAGGAGTTGTTTACTTTATTAAAGGAATGTTTGTTCGGTCAGGGCATTTCTATGCTACCTGGGACAAGCCCAGGTTTTAGCTATGAGATCCATCCTGGAGGTCCCTCTGACATCCTGGCTCTAGGGAGTTCCTACAGAGATAAATTAACGTATCTAATATGACATATCCAATCAGAAATGGGACCTTAAGTCTCTGAGGAAGGGAGAAGGTGTCATAAGAGGAGCCTGCAGCTGGACTATCTGATTTCCCAGCAGGCAGCAGAGAATGAGATAGGGAGTGTGAATCTAGCCATCTGCTATCCTTTGATGTATCAAAGCAAACTCACTTCCCCAAGCAGAGCAGAGCACCTGGAAGTCTGTTAGCTAGAGATCCACAAATAGTGCTTTCAATGGGGAGCCAGCCAGTGTCTGTGAGGCTGGAGAGAAGGGCAGAGCCAGCAGTCTGCTGGATTCTAACAACAGATTCTACCCCCCCCCCACCGCCCGCTGAGCCCTCTCCTTTGTCACTCCATACATGTCCAGCTCAAGAAGACCCTTGTGTTTCTGTCCAGTCACATTCCTAAGATTCATTCTTGTAGCTGGAACTGGAATTACAGACTGAGTTCCATAGTGCAAGGCTCCTGGCAGCACATTGCTGTCTTCCTGAAGATTGACACCAATCTTGGGTTCCCCTGAGCCACCGCCCACTTCCTTCTGTGAATCAAGTGCTCATGGGGGTGGCTTTTTTTTCCCCTGTAATAATTGTTTACAATTTTTTGAGAAACAGCTTTTCGATATAATTCACATAGCATGTACTTTGCCTACTTAAAAAAAAATTTTTTTTTGTCTTTTTGAGACAGGGCTTCCCTGGAACTCTGGCTGTCCTGGACTTGCTCTGTAGACCAGGCTGGGCTTAAACTCACAGAGATCCGCCTACCTCTGGCTCCCAAGTGCTAGGATTAAAGGCATGTGCCACCGTGCCCGGCATATTTTTATTTTATATGCATTAGTGTATTGCCTGCATGTAAGTGCGCTCCTGTCATGCAATGCCCATGGAAGCCGTAAGGAGGCATTTAATATCCTGGAACTGGAGTTAGGGACAGTTGTTAACTGCCATGTGGGTGCTGGGAACCAACCTGGGTTCTCTGCAAGAGCAGCTGTGCCCTTAATCACTTAGCCATCTCTCCAGCCCCATACTTTGCCTATTTAAAATATATAATTCAGCCGGGCATGGTGGCCCACGCCTTTAATCCTAGCACTTGGGAGGCAGAGGCAGGTGGATCTTTGTGAGTTCAAGGCCAGCCTGGTCTACAGAGTGAGTTCCAGGACAGCTGGGACTACGGGGAGACCCTATCCCAAAAAGACAAAAATAAATAAATAAATAAAAATAAAATAAAATATATAATTCAATAGTGTCATGGTTAGCTTTTATTGTCAACTTGACACAACCAAGAATCACTTTTGACGAAGGAGTCTAAGAAGGAGTCCCAATTCAGGGATTACTCAGATGAGATTGGTCTCTGGCATGTCTGTAGAGAACTGTCTTGATTGTTGATTGATGTGGGAGGGCCTATCCTACTGTGGGTGGTGCCACACTCTGGCAGGTGGTCCTCAGTTTTATAAGAAAGCTGGCTGAGTCCAGTGTGGTGGTGCATGCCTTTAATCCCAGCACTCAGGAGGCATAGGCAGGCGGATCTTCAGATCTTCGAGAGTTCAAGTCCAGCCTCGTCTACATAGTGAGTTCCAGGACAGCTGGGACTACAGGGAGACCCTGTATCAAAAAGACCAAAAAAAAAAAAAAAAAAGAAAGCTGGCTGAGCCTGAGCCAGGGAGAACAAAGCAGTAATGAATGTTCTATGATTCTTTTTTTTTTTTTTTTTTAAACTCCTCCTTGATGCGCTCTCTTCAGATACAGACCCAGCTGGCTTGGAGCGCTCACAATGTAGGCCAGGCGGGCCTTAAACTCACAAAGAGACACTTCCTCCTCGCGCCTCTGCCTCCCAATGTGCTAGGATTAAAGGCATTTTGCACCACCCACACCCTGCTTAAGATGGTTCTAGCTAGCGCACGTGGTTCCTCTGCTAGGCAGTTGGTGCTTTTAACCAATGAGCCATCTCCCTACCTTTTGGTTCTTTTTAAAGACAGGACCTTTACTGGAGCAATGGTGGCACCACGCCTTTAATTCCGACGACTTGGGAGGTGAGGTCAGCGGATCTTTGTGAGTTCAAGGCCAGCCTGGTCTCGAGAGTGAGTTCCAGGCCAGCTGGGGCTACAGGGGATAACTGTCTCGAAAAAGACCAAAAAAAAAAAAAAAAAAAAAAAGGACAAGGGCCTCTCTATAGCCCCAGCTGTCCTGAAACTCACAACGAAGACCGGCTGGCCTTGAACTCACAGAGAGCCCTCTGCCTCTGCCTCCCAAGGGCTGGGATTAAAGGCATGTACCACCACGCCCAACCCTGGCCCTTTTTTATTTTTAAATGTGTATGTTGTATTCCTGCAACTGCATTTTGTACCTGTTGTCATGCAATATTTGGAGTCAAAGAAGAGGTACACTATTGCACTCTGAGAACTCTGAGAATACAGATGATGCCTGTAATCCTCCATGGTGGAGGTGCTGGGAACTGAACCAGGTCCTCTGGGAGAAGAGATTTTTTTTTTTTTTTGAGACAGGTTTACCTGTAGCCCCAGCTGGCCTGGAACTTCACTATATAGACAGGCTGGCTTGAACTCAGAGATTCTGCTCCTCTGCCTCTGCTAGGATTAAAGGCATGTGCCACCATGTCCAGCTACCCTGCACATCTTTTTTTTGTTTTTTTTTTTTGTCTTTTTGAGACAGGGTCTTCCTGTAGCTCTGGTTGTTCTGGAACTCACTCTGTAGACCAGGCTGGCCTTGAGCTCACAGAGATCTGCCCCAAGTGCTAGGATTAAAGCATGCACTACCACGCCTGGCTACCCTGCACATCTTCTTTATACCCCTGACCCTCTCAAGTATTAGACAAACGAGGGGCTGGAGAGGTGGCTCAGCGGTTAAGAGACGACTCCTGCTGGGGCGTGGTGGTGCACGTCTTTAATCCTAGCACTTGGGAGGCAGAGCGCAGGGCCAAGATCTTTGTGTATCCAAGGCCAGCCTGGTCTTACAGAGTGAGTTCCATGCCAGCTGGGGGCTACAGGGGAGACCCTGGTCTCAAAAAGACCAAAAAAAAAAAAAAAAAAGGGCCACTGTATTAGTCACTTTTCTGTTGCTGTGATAAAACACCATGACCAAGGGAACTTATTAAAAGGAAGAGTTTATTTGAGCTTATGATGGATGGTTCAAGGAATTAAAGTCCATTGTGGTGGGCAGGGCTGGGGCTGGAGTGGCAGTGGCAGGCCAAGGGTCACATCTCACAAAGGACAGCGAAAACAGAGATCAACTGTAGACCAGGAGGCTTTTAAGAACTCACTAACCTCCACCCCCAACAACGCACTTCCTCCAGACATGGCCACACCTTATAAAGACCTCCCTAAAAAAAAACAGTTGCACACCAACTGGCTAGCAAAAGCTCTGCAATACCTAGAGCCTATGGGGACCCTCATTCAACCACCACATATCCATATCCCTGGCCCCCAAGGCTCTGACCATTATAAAAATGCAAAAAATGCATTTAGATCACAAACCTTAAAAGTCCCCACTAGTCTTTACCATAGTTCTCAATGCCATTCAAAGGTCCACGAGTTCAAAGTTCCTCTGGACTCAGGCCAATCTCCCAAACTGTCAACTCCTTGGGTAAAAAGTCAAAAGAACAAATATACATAACATCCCAAACATATAACAGTGGAAAACGAAAAAATAAAACACAAATTTCTTAGGGAGGAATAGAGGCATAGTGAGGAAACACTGGACCAAAACAAGACCGAAAACCAGCAGGGCAAACGCCAAGTCCAGTAGCTCCACATGCAACCTCTGGGACTTGACTTCCAAAGGGCTTAGATGGCTCAGCTCTTCCAGCTTTGCTTGCAACATACATCTCTTTCTTAGGCTGGTACCACTCCCTGTATGCAGCTCTCCTTGGCAAATATCTCACAGGTCTGGCATCTCAAAAGTCTTCTTGGGGTCTCCGCTGCCAACCAGGCTTCACACTCACAGCTTCATGCAATGGCCCATTAGGGCCTTCTTTATTCAGGGACGCCCCTGCTGTACTCTGCCTGACCTTGGCAGCTCTCTGAAACCGTGGAGAAGAACTGATGACCCCTTCACTCTTGCAAACTTCATGCCTCTAAAGCCAGCACCACGTGAATGAAACTGCCGAATCTGGCTGCAAGTTCGGGATGGAATCTCTTCTACTTTAACCACATTTGCCATTTTTCTCTGCCCTGGACTTACTGGAGGATTAGCTTGGTGAGGTCTTGCCCTGAAGGTACTGATTCTTTTGTTTACTTGTAAATCTCCAGGCCCTTCCTTAAGCACTTTAATCTCCTTATCAAAAGGAAACTCTCCTTCACAAGACTTGGCACCACCTTTAATCTTCCTAGTGCAGTTATCAGATCCAAACTGTATATTCTGCATTTCTCTCTGCCCCATTTGCTCTTCTTCACTGTAGATCTGCACAATATTCACCATTAAAAGCCACGCCACCATTTCTACATTGGGCTGTCTTGAAATATCCTCCACCAAAGACATCAGTCCATTGCTTTTCAACTTAGCATCAGGCAAGCATTTGGGCTGCAGGCAAACTGCTGCCAGACTCTTTATCAAAATATCCCAGTAGCTGCCTAAGTCTTTATTTTCCCCTGGAACCACATCTTTTGCAGCCATGCTTTCTTCCAGGCCTCCACTAGAATGGCCCTTTAAGCTCTGCTTACAGTAGTCAACAGTCTTTCCAGCCCAAAGTTCCAAAGTCTTCCACACTTCTCCAAACATTCACATGGTTGAGGTTCTTCACAGCCAACAGCTCACTCTCTGGTACCAATAACTGTATTAGTCACTTTTCTGTTGCTGTGATAAAACACCACAACCAAGGAACTTATAAAAGGAAGAGTTTATTTTTGAGCTTATGATGGACGGTTCCAGGGAATTAGAGTCCACTGTGGCGGGAGGCGTGGCAGCTGGAGCTGGAGCGGTAGGCCAAGGGTCACATGTCGCAAAGAGCACAGGAAAACGGAGAGCAACTGTAGACCATGAGGCTTGTTAAAACTCATTAAGCCTGCCCCCAACAACACATTTCCTCCAGCATGGCCACACCTTCTAAGACCTCCAAAAACAGTGCCACCAACTGGAGACAAACTTCTGAATACCTAGAGCCTATGGGGGACACTCATTCAAACCACCACAAGCACTGACTCCTCTTGCAGAGGACCCAGGTTTTATTCCCAGCACCCACATAGCAGCTAAGAACTGTCTTTAAGCTGGGCGTAGTGGCGCATGCCTTTAATCCTAGCACTTGGGAGGCAGAAGCAGGCAGATCTCTGTGAGTTCAAGGCCAGCGTGATCTACACATCGAGCTCCAGGCCAGCTGGGACTAAAAGGGAGAACGTGTCTCAAAAAAAAAAAAATTCTTAGACAAACACCAATCCACCTTCTATTCTGTAGATTTGCCTAACTTAAACATATTCAATTGGGGGCTGGAGAGATGGCCTAGCGGTTAAGAGCGCCGACCGCTCTTGCAGAGGACCCGGGTTCGATCCCCAGCACCCACATGGCGGCTGTGAACCGTCTGTAACTCCAATTCCAGGAGAACTCCAGTTCCAGGGGAATCTGACGCCCTCTTCTGATCTCCGCGGCATTGCACGACACGGGTGCACAAACCTACACGCAGACAGTACACTCATACACATAAAAAAAAAAAAAATTAAAAAAAAAAACCATATTCAATTGGAATCATGTGTTTCTTTGTGTGACTGGCTTCTTTCACTAAGTATGTTTTCAAGTCTCAATTATGTAGTAGTAGTAGTAGTAGTAGTAGTAGTAATATGTATGTATGTATCAATACTTCATTCCTTTTCATGACCAAATAACATTCTACATCTTATTTATCCACTCATCAGTGTGCATGTAGAGATTGGAACTTTCTTTATTTTCACCATGTCTGTACCAGGGATAAAGATTGTTAGGTTTGGCTCAAGCACCTTTATGACTGAGCCGTGTCATTGTTCCTTTTTGTTTTGTTTTTGAGACAGAATCTCACTAGGTAGCCCATGCTAGCCTCAAACTTGCAGTGATCCTTCTGCCCCAACCTCCCCAGTGCTAGGATTACATGTGTGGTTCTGCCAGTCTTGCACTCCAGATTAAGCCAATAAATAAATAGCATAGGAAATCCAAATAAATGAATCTGGAAAGCAGCTTTATGTGAATGAGAGTAGATGGGTCAAAAAGATTTCCATACTGCCGTGCTTTGAGAAGTGTTTCACACACAGCCTAGTGGCAGAGAGCCTGGTGGTACCTATCTAATGGGCTTTTTTCAGAAAGCAAACAAGTTCACAAATCCAAACAAAGGTAAGAGCTTATCCCAAAGCTAGGTAAGTACTCCAATCTAAAGCCAGGTTTTACATTAAAAAAAAAATTCATTTTTAGGGCTGGGCGTGGTGCACACACCTTTAATCCTAGCACTTGGGAGGCAGAGGCAGGCAGATCTTTGTAAGTTCAAGGTCAGCCTGGTCTACAGAGTGAGTTCCAGGACAGCCGAGACTCCAGAGAGACCCTGTCTCGAAAAGACCAAAAAAAAAAAAAATTCATTTTTAGGGCAGGGCATGGTGGCGCACACCTTTAATCCCAGCACTTGGGAAGCAGAGGCTAGCCTGGTCTACAGAGTGAGCTCCAGGCCAGCTGGGACTAAAGGGAGACCTGGTCTCAAAAAGACCAAAAAACAAAAAATTCATTTTTGTCTTATGTGTATGAGTGTTTTGCCTGTACCTGTGTCATGCAATGCCTGGAGGACAGAAGAGGCCATCAGATCCCCCTGAAACTGGAGTCCTGGATGGTGGTTCATTATCATGCGAGTGCTAGATCAGAACCCAGATCCTCTGGAAGAACAGCCAATGCTCATAACTTCTGAGTCATCTCTCCAGTTCCTAGAGCCAGGTTTTGAGGCCCGGGATGTCCTCAGGAAGCTTTTCTTCTTGTTCTTCCGGTAGCACAGGCTAGATCTGGTTATCTTTGATGTTGACTGCATTTTGAGGGCTGAAGCATAGGCTTCATTCCTCCGGGAAGCACAGCTCCTTTTTCTAGAAGCTCAAAGGTGTTGAGCATCAGTTTGGCTTCCTTTCTCTCTCCCTCCCTCCCTCCCTCTCTGTGAAGGAAATCTGAGGCAGTGCTGAGCTGGAGAGGCCGGAACAGGAACATTTGGTGGTAAGTGTGAAAGATGGATCCACAGGCAGACACGTGGTGTCTTCACAGGGAGCTTTAGGAGCTGATTGGCAACCACTCCTTCCACTCCTCAAGTAACTTGGCTTTCCCCACTTCTAAATTGAGCCTTCACAGAATGTTCAGTACTCAATAAGGAAATTATTCTGTGGAAAAAAAATAAATGGAGAAGACAGGCTGAGGGAGGGCTCTACTGATCTGAAGGGACACTGGAGCCTAAGAGGGGAATGTCTCCTTCTCTGAGTATTTACAATCCAGAAGCTTGTTATTTGAAAGCTGGCAGAGACCTGGGAAGTTCCCTGAGGGCTGAAGAACCAAACGCTGTTCTAGAAGAGGAAATTTTAGTCCTTAGAGTTCAGAGTTTAGAGGCTGGCTGGAGTCCAATCTGGACTTTACTCCTTCGAGAGCGTCCTGGCTCTAGTATGAGTCCAAAGGGCGTGGAGAGCAGAGCCTTCACAGTCAGATCATCCCCAGATGCAGTTACTCACCACAGCTTGCTCCATTGCTGTGGGCCTTTGTGGAAACAGAACAACATGGAGGCAAGAGCTCTATGTGTGGTAGAGCCAAGCTGCTCACTTCATGGTGGTCAGGAAGCAAAGAAAGTGTGACAGAAAAGGGCTATGGACAAAGTGTATCTTTCCACAGTACACCCACGTGATTTGATTTGCTTATCTGAACTAAGCCTTACCTGCCATAATTTCTCCACTTCCCAGCAGTCTCTTTAATTTTCTTCTTCTATCTCTTTTCAGTTTTTTTTTTTCTTTTTAAAATTCCTTTTATTTTGGGGCTGGAGAGATGGCTCAGTGATTAAAAGCACTAGATGTTCTTGCAGAGGACCCAGATTGGATTCCCAGCCCCCCACAACGTGGTAGCTAACAATCATCCATAACTTCTGTTCCAGGGGATCCAATTCCCTCTTCCTGTCTCCATGGGCAGGCAATACACTTATACACATACAATATAAATAATAATTTTTAAATTCCTTTTATTTATTTCCTATTAATTAGGGAGGAGTAAATTTAAAAGATACTCTTTCGACTTCTCATTTTATGAATGAGAATGCTGAGCTACTCAGAATCTGAGAGAAATGTTTCTTGATAGGGTCACTCTTCCACTTACACAGATGCAGAGAGAAAGGACATTGAAGTGAAAGGAAATTACTTTGGCAAATACTGTTTGTTGCCTATTTGGTTCCTACTGTTTGGGAAAGAATTTTTGCATAAGACTAAAAAGAAAGAAACTAATGAAGTGTGGTATGGTACTCTGAAAATATTTTCCAGAACTAAGACATTTTACTAAATGTTTACAAGAATTTTGTTTGTATCCATGGCTGAAAGAAATTAATTTACTGTTTACGAATAAATGTCTGACATACATAATCTTCATAATTGGTCATTTTGAAGTTTGTTACCTTAGAACATTTCAAATACATTTTTCTAGTTGGAGCTATAGTCCAGGGTGTTAGGTGACTTTGCATTAATAAACTCCAAAGAAGTAGATTTGGGTTACAAACATATTCTATAGAAATACAGTAAAGATTCATTGACACAAATCTTTTAAAGTAACTTTCCTGTTTTGTTTTTACATGCTGGATTTGAGCTTACATTTTTCACTATGGCAGAAACCATTTCAGAGCAAACTAACAAGGGAAATAAACTGCTTTTTTATTAATACTAATAAAATTTTATGCCTCTCCAAAATCACTTTATTAATATATTTGCTTCCAAACATAATAGAAGATGATTCTTCAATACACAGATAGCTCTAGTGATGGTAATATATCTCCTAAATTATTGCTGTCAAGGATAAACTCACCAGTTTATTTTTTATTTTTTTAATTGAAGTTTTGTGCATGTCTTTTTTTAAATATATTTTTATTGTTATTAAATTTTTTCATACATCATACATCATTTCTCAATCCAATTTAGAGTCACTTCCCTTTCCCTGCTCTCCACCCCACCTGACTTCATGCACTCTGCCATACATGTCTTGCATCTTTTTCTGAGATTTTCCAGTTTTTTTCAAAAGCAGAGGCTTATTGTTTGGGGGAGAACTTCACTGTTTCAGTTTTTTTCCAGTACTTTTGTTGTTGTTGTTGTCTCCAACTTGTATTGCATATAATGTACGTAGACACATATACACATAAATATATACATACATGCATACACCTGAATTGGAGGATTTTCTTTTTTTTTTTTTGCTAAAAGATGTCATGTTGCCGGGCGTGGTGGCGCATGTGTTTAATCCTAACACTTGGGAGGTGGAAAGGCGGATCTTTGAGTTCAGGGCCAGCCTGGTCTACAGAGAGTTCCTGGACAGCTGGGGCTACAGGGAGACCCTGTCTCGAAAAGACCAAATANCTTCCTTCCTTCCTTCCTTTCCTTTCTTTCTTTTTGAGACAGCGTCTACCTGTAGCCCCAGATGGCCTGGGGCTCATTTTGTAGACCAGGCTGACCTTGAACTCACAGAGATCCGCCTATCTCTGGGATTGCGATTGCTGGGATTAAAGGCATGAACCACCACACTGGCTTAAAGATAGTTCTTAGCTGCCATGTGGGTGTGGGAATCGAACCCAGGTCCTCTTCAAGAGCAGTTGGTGCTTTTAACTGCTGAGCCATCTCTCCAGCCCCAGGAAGACTATTTTCAAGGTCTCTCCCAGCTCTGATGTCCAGAGACACTCAGGACTTTATCAAGGGCAAAGCAATATACTGATAACATGTGTGGAGGGGTAGAGATGCATCTAAAATACTACAGTGTGTGGTCTGAGCTGAAGGAGTTTGTAGATGTATGATTTCTCTTTTTTTATTATTTCTATTTTATATGTCTGAGTGCAATGCCTGCATATATGTAAGTGCATCCATGTCCTGTAGCTACTGAGGAGGTCAGAAGAGGCTATCTGATCTCCCTGGAAGGTGGCTCTGGTGGAGCACGCCTTTAATCCCAGCACTCGGGAGAAAGAGGCAGGCAGCTCTCTGTGAGTTCAAGGCCAGCCAGGTCTACATAGGGAGTTTCAGGAGAGCTGGGGCTACAGGGAGACCCTGTCTCAAAAAAATAAAAACAAAAACAAAAACAAAACAAAACAAAACAAAAAAAAACAAGATTCCCCTGGAACTGAATTTATGGACAGTTGTTAGCTGCCATGTGGGTGCTGGGAATCAAACCCAGGTCCTCTGTAAGAGCAGCCAGTGCTCTTAACCACTGAGCCATCCCTCCAGTCCCCCTTATTTTATTTTATTTACTTTTTGAGATAAGGTCTCCCTGTAGCCACAGCTGGCCTGGAACTTGCTGGGTTTGATATTGAACCCAAATGCGGGGTCCAAAGATGAGCACCATCACACCTGGCAAGGAGTTTGCAGATGTAATGATACACGTGTAAACAACTCTGAAGATGGTAAAGAGCGACTGAGGAAGACACGCAGTGCCAACCCCTGGCCTCCTTATGCATGTGCACACATGTGCCATGCACACACAGACATTAACATATATCCCACAAACATGCACAGTTCTGAAAAAGGGTGAGCATGGTGGCCCCCACCTGCAACCTCAGCCCTCTGGAGTCTGAGGCAGGAGGACCACCAATGCCAGATTAACCTGGCCTACCTAGCAAGACCCCATCTGAAAAACAAAACAAAATAAACAAAAAGAGGCTCTGCTGTTCCAAGGTATACATCCTGTAAGCGTACGTAAAGTTACTTGAGTTCATCAAAATCCTGAGGAGGGGGATTCCTTATCAGGACTGAGGGACTTGGAGGAGGGGATAGGTGGGGGGGGTTCCTTAGCTCTTTCCCAGGGCTGATAGCACGGGTGCCCCTCTGCCTCTTGCCCAAAGAATTCTAGCCACTTGGAGGAGTGGAGGTGTACTACTGTAATCTCTGTATTTAAAAGGCTAAGTGAGGAGAACTGGGAGCTTCAGGCCAGCTCAGGCTACATAGTAAGACTAAAAAATAGAACAAAACCACACAGACACAGAACACATAGACACATGGGGACGCACACACACACACACACACACACACGCACAGAGCGAGTGAGCAAGCGAGACAACAAGAGCTAGAGAGAAAGAATAAGGGCCAGAGAGATGGCCTAGCGGTTAAGAGCGCTGACCGCTCTTACAGAGGACCCGGGTTCGATCCCCAGCACCCACATGGCGGCCGAGAACCGTCTGAAACTCCAATTCCAGGAGAACTCCAGTTCCAGGGGAATCCGACGCCCTCTTCTGACCTCTGCGGCTTGCACAACACTGGTGTGCACACGACCCTGCCTGACAAGTACATTCATACACATAAGAAATAAAAAAAATTAAAAAAATAATAAGAAAAAAATAAGAAAAAAAAGAAAGAATAAAAAGAAATTTCTTAGTTCAGGCCATCCTGGTTCCTACATAGGAGTTTTCCTCGCAGCTGGGGCTCCGGCGGACCCTGTCTCTTGAAAAGACAAAAAATAAAAAAATAAGGAAATTTTTTTTTCTGTTATTGGCTTAGCTTCAGCCTGGGAGTCAGGCATCCCTTACTAGGCATCCATGCAAGAGCGTGTGTGTGTGTGTGTCTGTCTCTTGTGTGCTGTGTGTGTTGTGTGTGTGTGTGGTGCGCGCGCGACGCACAGCACCTGGCCACTGGGAGGGGAGCCTGTCCAAGTACTTCTAGGTCTCCTCATTAAATATTGTTGTCTTCTTGGTCACACTGTTAATATTTGTGAATATGTTTCTATATATATATATATAATATATATACTATATATTTATTATATTTGGTCTTTTTGATGTCGGGTCTCCCCTGTACCCCAGCTGTGCCTGAGAATTTCCCTATGTACCAGGCTTGGTCTTGAAACTCACAGAGATCTGCCTGTGCCTTTGCCTTCTGCAGTGCTGGGTATTTCAAAGGCATGCTCCCACCACGCCTGGCTTATACCAATTTCTTCTCACTTCATGACTGCTGGAAATCGCAATGGGTCCTGCACATGGCTCATTTCATTTATTTCTCAGAGCAGTGCTTCATGTAGATATGCATATGATTACTGCCCTAGTTCATGGATGGGAAAACTGAAAATGAGGTATGGCATACTAGAAGTCCTAGGACAAACCCGAAGTAGAGAGATACTGGCATTCATACTTCCAAGGGAAGCATCCTCTTCTTCATACTCTCTACTCCTTGCAGAAATGGAAGATTATAATTAGGGGAGAAGGCAGAAGGAGAAAAGAATATGGTAGGAGCCACCTTGGAGACATGGGTTAGGGTTGAGGCACAGGCACAGGCACAGCAACATCAAAATAAAAAAAAAAAAAAAAAAACGTTTCTTCTTTTTTTATTTTTTTAAAATTTATTTATTTATGTTGTTTTTTTTTTTTTTGGCATGTACTGTCGCATGATCTGTGAACCCTGCGTGCCAATGCCGGGCGGGTCAGAAGGGTCTCGGATTCCCCGGAAACTGGAGAGTCTTCCTGGAATTGGAGTTTCAGCACGGTTCTCTGTCCCGCCATATGGGTGCTGGGGGATGGAACCCGGGTCCTCTGGTAAGAGCGTCGGCGCTCTTAGAACCGCTCAGGCCATCTCTCCTCCAGCCCCCATTATCTTTTAATGTTAGTCTATTTTTTTTTAATTTAATTTAATTTTATTTAATTTTTTATTTTTTTGGTCCCTGTACCCTTCAGTAACAGAACCGCTCCTGTAGACTCCAAACTGGTCCTGGAACTCATATTTAGACCAGGTGTGCTTGAATCTCACAAAGAGCCCCTGCCTCTGTCCTTCCCAAAGTGGCTAGGATTAAAGGCTCTTTGTGCGCTGCCGGCCCTGGCCTAATTTTATTTCTACTGTGTATGAATGACTGTCTGCATGTATGTGTCTGGTGCACCATTGTTGTGCAAGCCACAGAGGTCAGAATGAGGGTGTCGGGATTCCCATGGAAGGAATTGGAGTTAAAGGACGGTTTCTCAGCCACCATCGTGGGTGTGCGGGAATTGAACCCAGGTCCTCTGCAAGAGCCAGTGAGCGCTCTTAACCCCTAGGCCTATCTCTCTAGCCCCAATGTTATCTTATTTTAAAAAACATTAAGATGAAGGAGCTATCCATGGGAGCGCCTGGACATCAGATCAGGATGACCAAAGCAACATAGGACCTTAGAGGGGAAAATTACTGAGAAAGGCTCTTTTCAGAAAGCTCGCTGGGGGGCTGTGCCCAAGGACCCTTGAAAGTCAATTCTAGCTGTGTGGTACTGGGTTCTATGAAGTTCCCTGCACAGATTTTAGGGTTTGGTTTTCTCCCAGTAGCTGCTCCAAAACTCAGTTCCATCTTCTCCCAGCTTCAGAGGAGGCAGGTGGTGGATGAAGAGGAGGCCATTGGACAGCTTGGGTTTTGGGTCCTGGTTCTCACCCACTTCTTTGTTTTTTGCTTTTTTTTGAGACAGGGCCTCATGTAGGAACTTGGCCTTGACTCCTGATCTTTGCCTCCACTATGCTGGGATACAGGTGTGTACCACTGCACCCAGCTCTACTGTGTCCCTTTTTACAAATGAGGTGAGAGGTCTGAGATCTGGCTGCAGAGATATAACATAAAAGTGAAGAGTGCAGACTGGAACACAAGTATGTGATAATCCAAATCCTTCCATCTCTTAAGATCAACAGATACCTAAATGCAACAGAACCTGGAGATCACAGGACTAGCAAGGCCTGAGATTATGGTCGCTTCGTTGTGGACTCCTGGTTCCTATCATATCTTGCTGTAAATTATCTTTTGTCTCCTCCATCCTCTCTCGTCAGCCCGCAGCTGGCCTGGAACTTCGCTATGTAGCTCAAGTCTGTTCTTGAACTCACCGAGATCTGTGCTTGTCTCTGCCTCCCTGGATTAAAGGTGTGCACTGCCCATGCCCTGCTTGTTAATTTTTTATTTTGATTTTTTTATTGTATGAATGTAACTGTCTGCATGTAGGTCTGTGCAAGCCCGTGGTGCAATGCCTTCGGAGGTCAGAGAGGTCTCAAGAGGTCTCCGATTCCCCTGAAACTGGAGTTGGACAATACGGTTTCTCAGCCACCATGTGGTTTGGGGATCAAACCCGGGTCCTTCTGCAAGAGCAGTTGGCCGCTTCTTTAACTGCTAGGTCATCTCTCCAGCCCCAAGTTAATATTTTATTTAAAGCCATAAGAAGGCTTCTGGATAGGTGCGCAGGCACCTTCCCTGGATATTAAAAAAATATTTTTGGGGGCCGGTCAAAGTATAAAACGTGTCACAGTTTAGTCAACATTTTTTGAAAACGTAAAAAAACTACTATTTATTTATGTATGTATTTTATTTATTTATTTATTTCTTGTCTTTTCGAGACAGGGTAGCTCTCTTGTAGTCCACTCCTGCATGGAACGTCTCATCGAGACCGAGGCTGCTTGAAAAGCTACAAAGATACCGGCATGCTCTGCCTCACGATGCTAGGATTAAAGGATCATGACGCACGATCTGCCGCTGCCTATTTGATTTCTTTATGCGTATGAATGTACTGTCGCAGTAGGTTTGTGCACCCATGTTCGTGCAGTGCCGTGGAGGGCCAGAAGAGGGCGTGTCGGATTCCCCTGGAAACTGGAGTTCTGGATTGGAATTACAGATGGTTTCTCAGCCACCATGTGTGCTGGGATCAGAGCCCGGGTTCCTTCTGCAAGAGCGGTGGGCGCTCTTCATGGCGAGGCTGATCTCTCCAGCCCTATTGGGGTCAAACATTTTTTTTTTTAAAATTTTATTTATTTCCATATTTGTACGAATGTATTGGTCTGCAGGCAAGTCTGTGCAACACCGCGGACGTGCAACGCCGCGGAGGTTCGAAGAGGGGGTCCGGACTCCCCTGGAACTGAGCCTCCTGGGAAATTGGAGTTTCAGAAAACGGCTCGCGGCCGCCAGGTTGGTGCTGGGGATCGAACCGGGGTCCTCTGCAAGAGCATCGGGGCTCTTAACCGCATATGAGGGAAGGGGGCCATCTCTCCAGCCACTATTGCAACTTTTTAAGTATTGATTTTGTTCTCTGTTTGCTATGAAGGACAAGGATTCATGTGATTAATCTACCCTTAGTGCTAGGACAGGTATCTACCATCTACCTCATGTTAGTATTCTTTTTTTTTTTTTTTGGTCTTTCGAGACAGGGTCCTCCCTGTAGCCCCAACTGTCCCCTGAACTCACATTTGTAGACCAGGCTGGCCTTGAACTCACAAAGATCCGCTTGCCTCTTCTGCCCTCCCAATGCTAAGGATTAAAGGCGTGTGCCACCACGCCCGGCTTTTTTTTTTTTTTTAAATAATGGGTAACATCATCACGAATTTGCGTGTCATCTTTGCGCAGGGGCCATGCTAAGCGTCTCTGTTATCGTTCCAATTTTAGTATATGTGCTGCCGAAGCGAGCACCTCATGTTTAATATTCATGAAGTGGTTATACTGGAATAAATTTAGAGACCATTACCTGGGCAGGAGAAATAGGTCTTGACAAGCAGATACTTAAACTACTCATTGGGGTTGAGAGACACAGCGACTAGGATCCACTCCTTTACAAAATGTCAGCTGGGAGCCTAAGGTTTGCTTTATCCTTAGAGGATAAGCTTGAGGAGTGGGGGAACCTGTGGCAAGATGGGAGGCACCAGCCCGGGTGAGCAACCAATGGAGAGTAAGTTTCCTCTTTTATCTGCAAAAATGGGAATATAAAGAACAGTGTTCTACTGAAGCAAAATAGCAACAACTCAGGTTTACAGAGAACTTACAGGTAGATTTAACCAGGTGAGAATTATGTCCATATACATGAATCTGAGAGGCTTTGCGACTTGCCCAAGGTACAAATAAAAACCATAGATTTGAACCCAGTGTCCGAATCAAACTGTTCAAGGATGGGGCAGTGACCTGACGGGGTCAAAAAGCTGTTCAAAGGATGAGAGCCATTTCACCATGCCGAGGGGTTTACGGGGAGAGCACCGTAGTTATGGCGATCAAGCAGCACGCGGGGCCAAAGAGTTCATCTACACTCAGTGCTTACGTGCTGTCCGTGACTGCAGGGGAGCACGTGTGTGTGGGGGAAACCATGGCAGACGCATGCGCACTGCCGCCCTGGCGCGCATTCCCGCCCCTTGTCGGCTGCAGAACTTGCGTGGAGCGCATGCGCATGCCTGGAGGGCGGAGGGTTGTCTAGAAGGAATGGAAAGATTTCAGCCAGAAAAGTGCGCGGGAGCGGGCCTGGGGAGTACGAGTGCGCATGCGCGGCCGGGAAAGGGGCGGGCTGCTGCCGGAATCTCGGCAATCTCCAGTCTTCGCTGCATCCCTACCNCACTGGTAACTCCAGCTCCAGGAGATCTAATGCCCTCTGTCCTCAATGGGCATAGCACACATCTGTGCATATACAGATACATAAATAAAAAATAAAATAAGAGACTGGAGACATGGCTCAGCAGTTAAGAACACTCCCTGTTCTTTCAGAGGACCCAGGTTTGATTCCCAGAACCCATCTGGCAGCTAACAACCATCTGCAACTCCAGTTCCAGGGGATCTGAACCATCTTCTGACCTCTGTGGGCAATGCATGCACATGATGCACTTATATACATGCAGGCAAAACACTCCTACACAAAAAAATAAATTAAAAAAATTATTTATTTTATGAGTGTTATGCCTGCATATGTGTAAGTGCACCCATGTCATGCAGTGTCCATGGAGGACAGAAGATGGCCTCAGATCGCCTGGAAACAGAGTTATAGATGGTTGTCAGCCACCATGT
This sequence comes from Rhizomys pruinosus, assembly GCA_009823505.1. Lineage (NCBI taxonomy): Eukaryota > Metazoa > Chordata > Mammalia > Rodentia > Spalacidae > Rhizomys > Rhizomys pruinosus. The sequence goes on from VZQC01009903.1 coordinate 1,308,902, forward strand.
GAGTGCTGGGATTCGAATCCAGGTCTTCTGCAAGAACAGCCAGTGCTCTCAACTGTTGATCCATCTCTCCAGCTCCATATATATATATATATATATTTGGTCTTTTTGAGTCAGGGTCTCCCTGTAGCCCCAGCTGGCCTGGAATTCCCTATGTAGACCAGGCTGGCCTTGAACTCACAGAGATCTGCCTGTCTTTGCCTTCTGAGTGCTGGGATTAAAGGCATGCTCCACCACGCCTGGCTTAGTACCATTTATTCTCACTTATGACTGCTGGAAATCGCAATGGGTCCTGCACATGGCTCATTTCATTTATTTCTCAGAGCAGTGCTTCATGTAGATATGCATATGATTACTGCCCTAGTTCATGGATGGGAAAACTGAAAATGAGGTATGGCATACTAGAAGTCCTAGGACAAACCCGAAGTAGAGAGATACTGGCATTCATACTTCCAAGGGAAGCATCCTCTTCTTCATACTCTCTACTCCTTGCAGAAATGGAAGATTATAATTAGGGGAGAAGGCAGAAGGAGAAAAGAATATGGTAGGAGCCACCTTGGAGACATGGGTTAGGGTTGAGGCACAGGCACAGGCACAGTCAAGTCTGAAAAGATAAACGTTATCTTTTCTTTTTTTAATTTTTTTAAAATTTTATTTATTTATGTAAGTGTATGAATGTACTGTCTGCATGCAAGTCTGTGCACCCATGTCGTGCAATGCCGCAGAGGTCAGAAGAGGGTCTCGGATTCCCCTGGAACTGGAGTTCTCCTGGAATTGGAGTTTCAGACGGTTCTCGGCCGCCATATGGGTGCTGGGGATGGAACCCGGGTCCTCTGTAAGAGCGGTCGGCGCTCTTAACCGCTAGGCCATCTCTCCAGCCCACATTATCTTTTCTTAAATGTTATCTTATTTTTTTTTAATTTAATTTAATTTTAATTTTAATTTTTTATTTTTTTGGTCTTTTCGAGACAGAGTCTCCATGTAGCTCCAGCTGTCCTGGAACTCATATTGTAGACCAGGCTGGCCTTGAACTCACAAAGATCCACCTGCCTCTGCTTCCCAAGTGCTAGGATTAAAGGTGTGCGCTGCCATGCCCGGCTTAATTTTATTTCTTATGTGTATGAATGTACTGTCTGCATGTAGGTCTGTGCACCAGTGTTGTGCAATGCCACAGAGGTCAGAAGAGGGTGTCGGATTCTCCAGGAACTGGAGTTAAAGACGGTTCTCAGCCACCATGTGGGTGCTGGGGATTGAACCCAGGTCCTCTGCAAGAGCAGTTGATGCTCTTAACCCCTAGGCTATCTCTCTAGCCCCAATGTTATCTTATTTTAAACATTAAGATGAAGGAGCTATCCCTGGGAGCGCCTGGACATCAGATCAGGATGACCAAAGCAACATAGGACCTTAGAGGGGAAAATTACTGAGAAAGGCTCTTTTCAGAAAGCTCGCTGGGGGGCTGTGCCCAAGGACCCTTGAAAGTCAATTCTAGCTGTGTGGTACTGGGTTCTATGAAGTTCCCTGCACAGATTTTAGGGTTTGGTTTTCTCCCAGTAGCTGCTCCAAAACTCAGTTCCATCTTCTCCCAGCTTCAGAGGAGGCAGGTGGTGGATGAAGAGGAGGCCATTGGACAGCTTGGGTTTGGGTCCTGGTTTCTCAACCACTTCTTTGTTTTTTTGCTTTTTTTTGAGACAGGGCCTCATGTAGGGGAACTTGGCCTTGAACTCCTGATCCTTTTGCCTCAATTGCTGGGATTACAGGTGTGTACCACTGCACCCAGCTCTACTGTGTCCCTTTTTACAAATGAGGCTGAGAGGTCCTGAGATCTGGCTGAGAGATATAAATAAAAGTGAAGAGTGCAGACTGGAACACAAGTATGTGAATCAAATCCTTCCATCTCTTAAGATCAACAGATACCTAAAATGCAACAGACCTGGAGATCACAGGAAGCAAGGCCTGAGATTAGGTAGCCTCGTTGTGACTCCTGGTTCCTATAATCTTGCTGAAATTATCTTTTGTCTCCTCATCTCCTGTAGCCCCAGCTGGCCTGGAACTCGCTATGTAGCTCAAGCTGGTCTTGAACTCACAGAGATCTGCCTGTCTCTGCCTCCCTGGGATTAAAGGTGTGCACTGCCATGCCCTGCTTGTTAATTTTTATTTTATTTTTTATGTGTATGAATGTACTGTCTGCATGTAGGTCTGTGCACCCGTGTCGTGCAATGCCTCGGAGGTCAGAAGAGGGTCTCAGATTCTTCTGGAACTGGAGTTACAGACGGTTCTCAGCCACCATGTGGGTGCTGGGGATCAAACCCGGGTCCTCTGCAAGAGCAGTTGGCGCTCTTAACCACTAGGTCATCTCTCCAGCCCCAAGTTAATATTTATAAAGCACTAAGAAGGCTTCTTGGTATGTGGCAGGCACTTCACTGGATATTAAAAAATTTTTGGGGGCCTGTCAAAAGTATAAAACGTGTCACAAGTTTATTGTCAACCTTTTTAAAACGTAAAAAAAATTATTTATTTATTTATTTATTTATTTATTTATTTATTTGTCTTTTCGAGACAGGGTCTCTCTGTAGTCCCAGCTGTCCTGGAACTCACTCTGTAGACCAGGCTGGCTTTGAACTCACAAAGATCCGCCTGCCTCTGCCTCCCGAGTGCTAGGATTAAAGGCATGCGCCACCACTGCCCGGCCTATTTATTTTTTATGCGTATGAATGTACTGTCTGCATGTAGGTTTGTGCACCCATGTCGTGCAGTGCCGTGGAGGTCAGAAGAGGGCGTCGGATTCCCCTGGAACTGGAGTTCTGGAATTGGAATTACAGATGGTTCTCAGCCGCCATGTGGGTGCTGGGGATCAAGCCCGGGTCTTCTGCAAGAGCGGTGGGCGCTCTTAATGGCTAGGCTATCTCTCCAGCCCTATTGTCAACTTTTTTTTTTTTTTAATTTTATTTATTTCCATATGTGTATGAATGTATTGTCTGCATGCAAGTCTGTGCACCCGTGACGTGCAACGCCGCGGAGGTCAGAAGAGGGTGTCGGACTCCCCTGGAACTGGAGCTCTCCTGGAATTGGAGTTTCAGACGGCTCTCGGCCGCCATGTGGGTGCTGGGGATCGAACCTGGGTCCTCTGCAAGAGCAGTCGGCGCTCTTAACCGCTAGGCCATCTCTCCAGCCCCCTATTGTCAACTTTTTAAGTATTGATTTTGTTCTCTGTTTGCTATGAAGGACAAGGATTCATGTGATTAATCTACCCTTAGTGCTAGGACAGTATCTACCTCATGTTTAATATTCTTTTTTTTTTTTTTGTCTTTTCGAGACAGGGTCTCCCTGTAGCCCCAACTGTCCTGGAACTCACATTGTAGACCAGGCTGGCCTTGAACTCACAAAGATCCGCTTGCCTCTGCCTCCCAAGTGCTAGGATTAAAGGCGTGTGCCACCACGCCCGGCTTTTTTTTTTTTTTTTAAATATGGAACGCTTCACGAATTTGCGTGTCATCTTTGCGCAGGGGCCATGCTAATCTTCTCTGTATCGTTCCAATTTTAGTATATATGCTGCCGAAGCGAGCACCTCATGTTTAATATTCATGAAGTGGTTATACTGGAATAAATTTAGAGACCATTACCTGGGCAGGAGAAATAGGTCTTGACAAGCAGATACTTAAACTACTCATTGGGGTTGAGAGACACAGCGACTAGGATCCACTCCTTTACAAAATGTCAGCTGGGAGCCTAAGGTTTGCTTTATCCTTAGAGGATAAGCTTGAGGAGTGGGGGAACCTGTGGCAAGATGGGAGCACCAGCCCTGTGAGCACCAGATGGAGAGTAAGGTTTCTCTTTATCTGCAAAATGGGAATATAAAGAACAGTGTTCTACTGAAGCAAAATAGCAACAACTCAGGTTTACAGAGAACTTACAGGTAGATTTAACCAGGTGAGAATTATGTCCATATACATGAATCTGAGAGGCTTTGCGACTTGCCCAAGGTACAAATAAAAACCATAGATTTGAACCCAGTGTCCGAATCAAACTGTTCAAGGATGGGGCAGTGACCTGACGGGGTCAAAAAGCTGTTCAAAGGATGAGAGCCATTTCACCATGCCGAGGGGTTTACGGGGAGAGCACCGTAGTTATGGCGATCAAGCAGCACGCGGGGCCAAAGAGTTCATCTACACTCAGTGCTTACGTGCTGTCCGTGACTGCAGGGGAGCACGTGTGTGTGGGGGAAACCATGGCAGACGCATGCGCACTGCCGCCCTGGCGCGCATTCCCGCCCCTTGTCGGCTGCAGAACTTGCGTGGAGCGCATGCGCATGCCTGGAGGGCGGAGGGTTGTCTAGAAGGAATGGAAAGATTTCAGCCAGAAAAGTGCGCGGGAGCGGGCCTGGGGAGTACGAGTGCGCATGCGCGGCCGGGAAAGGGGCGGGCTGCTGCCGGAATCTCGGCAATCTCCAGTCTTCGCTGCATCCCTACCTTGCTGCCATGGCCGCGTATAAGCTTGTGCTGATCCGTCATGGTGAGAGCGCATGGAACTTGGAAAACCGATTCAGCGGCTGGTACGATGCCGACCTTAGCTCGGCAGGCCACGAGGAGGCGAAGCGCGGCGGGCAGGCGCTGCGAGGTACGGGCAGGTTGGGTGCGGAGGGCCGGGCCCCAGCCTCCAGGCCGCCCGCTGCTCCAGCGCCCTCTGCGGGAGGCCCAGCACCACCGTGGGCAGCCTCGGGTTCAGTGTGTGGCTGGAGACTCGTCCGGTGGTGGGGAACTAACTCATTTGTCAAGGTCACCCAGTTGGAGTCGGGGGGGCTGCGCCAGGAAGAGGTCGCGGAGAGGTGGCCTCCCCGCGCTTAGCGCAAACCTCCCTTTCTAGGCTGAGCAATTCGGGCTTAGGTTACCCGGAATGGAACCCCTGGAGCGGCCAGAACTTCTAGAGTACCCGGAGGCCTGGGGCCGCTGGCGGAGGATGCCCCATGACGCTCAGTGGCTGTACCCCAGTCTTCCCAAGAGGCGACCCCAGGCTTGTTCTGGGCAGTCGGGAGAGTGAGGCCGAGCGCGGGGGCGGGGGGTAGGGGAGAAGGAAATACGACGGATAGGATGGCTTCAAGACATCTGCAAACCCCAGTGTGCTTCTGCAGAGCTTCGCAGCTCAGCAGCGTGCCGCAGATACTGTGTCCAAAATGTATCCACATGTAGGAGTGAGATGTGAGTGGATGGTTTGATAAAGCAGGAAGATTTTATTTCCGTCCCTCCCTGATTCCCTTCTATAATTTTGAAAAATGACAGGAAAGATTCGTTCAAGGTCATATCTACTTAGTTCTAATCCAGTGTCCTTGCCCCATTTCTGGGTGGAGTAACAGGTGTGAGGAACTGGCAGACTGCTGGGCAAAGGGTGGAAGTGACCAGTAGATAATGCTTGCCTGCCCAGGCTTGGCGCCCCCAGTGATTTTTGGAACGCTAATAAGGAGGGATGGCCTGCTGCCTGTAATTCCTGGTTGGCATGGCCTTGGTAGTTTGGATCCAAAATTTTCCCTAGTTTGTTAGCTTCACTGTACATCCTTTTCTGATGAAGCAAAGCTTTGGTTTGGAAGTGTAATCTTCATGGAGGGGGCTGTTGTAAACTCACACTATCTAGTGATGGAAAAGGAAGCCATTTTCTTTAGCTCTCGGGCATGAAGAACTGTATAGGTCTGTGGTGGTTTGTTAGTGCCTAGCTCAGGACAAAGTAACCTGCCTTGTAAGATGATTAGATCCTGACCTTTTTATCACTGTTAAATAATAGATTTCATTTCCGTCTTAAATATTGGTAGCATGAAGTTTTAGGAAATAAGACAGAAGATTGCATATGGTCTATCTAGTACACCTCTAATTCCAGCACTCAGGAAGCCAAGATGGTAGGATCAAGAGTTCAAGCCTATCTTGGACTTTATATGGAGACTCTTAAAATCTAAAATCAGGCTGGGTGTGGTTGTGCACGCCTTTAATCCTAGCACTCAGGAGGCAGAGGCAGGCGGATCTTTGGGAATTCAAGGACAGCTGGGGCTACAGGGAAACCCTGTCTCAAAAAGACAAAAAAACAAAAACCAAAAAAACCTAAAATCAGATGTAAAATTTTAGTACCTATTGGTTTCATAAATGATTTAAGATGAAAGACAGCAACAACTGAACAGTGACTATTGTGGATAATATAATAATAATATAAAAGACCTAAAAGATTTCACCAGTGCTTCACTTAATAGGATTTATAGAGTCATGAATCTTATTTCAGAAGGAGGCTATAAGAGCTATTTCTTTCTGCAAGGGAGAGAATGGAGACTGCACTTAATGTCCACCCCTGGCTACTCCATGTTTTAGATCACAGGCTTAAAAGGAAGAGGTGACCTAAGGGCAGAGACCACTTTTTGTCCTTGGAGACTATTTGTGTATCCAAAATGAACGGCTCCATTGCAAGTGGAAACGATTGCAGTGAAATTGGCTGTAGCTTTTCACCATGAGAGCTGAGGCTGGCACTTGGGTATTCTCTTTCCAGTGACTCAGCCTTTTGTTGGGGAGCCATTTCTCATCTGAAGGTAAAGGAAGCAGTGGTACGCAGCACTCCTCAACTTGTCCAGAGGCTCAGTCTTTCTCTTGTGGGTGGTGATGGTTTTCCTGGCCATTAATTTCCTCTCCACCCAGTAGTTCTTAGTGGCCTCATTGTCAGTTGAATGACTGGCAGGAAAATTCACTTCACCTTTCATTAATTACTGTTGCTGACCTCAATATGAAGCAATACCTAAGAAAGTTTGTGCTGAATTTTGAAGAGGGCCTTGTGTGGTGGAGAAAACAGAAGTATTTCTTGGTCATCTTCATAAGGAAAGGACCATCTCCCTATTCAGTTTTTTTTTTTTTTTTTTAAAGATCTCCATATGTAGCTGAAGCTGGCCTTGAACTCAAGATCCCCCCCCCCCAGTGCTGGAATTATAGGTGTATATCCATAAGTGGGTGCCCTGCTCAGAATAATCTTTCAAGAAACAGCAAGACTGATTGGTTGTAACCTGTTGGCTGGACCACCAGCACTCTTCATTAACATCCCCCCAACTTCAAACTATTTTGTGTGGAGGAGAGATTGTAGAAACTCCTTTATACTGGGGTCAGACAGTGTACCACACTGGCCCTTTCTTTAGTGAGTGGATTCTAGATTTGGTGTGACAAATAAGTAGGTATATTCTGAGAGAATAGGCTAACACTTTGGCTATAGTAAAGAGGAACTGTGGATTAAGTTTCCACACTCCATATTGAAAATAAAGTTTCGGGGCTGGAGAGATAGCCTAGCGGTTGAGAGCACTGACTGCTCTTGCAGAGGACCTGGGTTCGATCCCCAGCACCCACATGGCGGCTGAGAGCCATTTGTAACTCCAATTCCAGAACTCCAGTTCCAGGGGAATCTGAGACCCTCTTCTGACCTCCGCGGCATTGCATGACACGGGTGCACAAACCTACATGCAGACAGTACATTCATACACATTCAAAAATAAATAAAATTAAAAAAAAAAAGTTTCATGTAAGAAACTAAAAGTTTTTTTTTGGGGGGGGGTTCTTTTTTGAGACAGGGTCTCCCTGTAGCCCCAGCTGACCTGGAACTCTGTAGACCTGGCTGGCCTTGAACTCACAAAGATCCACCTGCCTCAGCTTCCGGAGTGCTAGGATTAAAGATGTGTGCCACCATGCCCAGGAAGAAACTAAAAGTTTTATCAGCAATTCCCGAAGAACTTTTGTGTAAAGATTTTTTTTTTGTCTTTTTGAGACAGGGTCTCCCTGTAGCCCCAGCTGGCCTTGAACTCACAAAGATAGGAGATTAGCACAGGCCTCAGGGTAGCTGGTTAACAGTTTATTTTAGGCCTTGGTATAGATGAATTATTGGGGAACCACTAGGGGGTATACTAGCATCTAACATGAGTCAACAAATTTTGTCTTCCTCAAAGGTCAAATGTTTGTTGCAAGGATAACAAAGTACTTTGCCAAATAGTTTTCATGAAATTTATGTGTAAAACAATTATGGTTCAGATTGGACCTCTTCAGTGTTTGCACTTCTGAATTTTAGATGCTGGCTACGAATTTGACATCTGCTTCACCTCAGTGCAGAAGAGGGCAATTCGGACTCTCTGGACAGTGCTGGATGCCATTGACCAGATGTGGCTGCCAGTGGTGAGGACCTGGCGCCTCAATGAGAGGCACTATGGGGGTCTGACTGGCCTCAATAAAGCAGAAACTGCTGCCAAGCATGGTGAGGCACAGGTGAAGATCTGGAGGCGCTCCTATGATGTCCCACCACCTCCGATGGAGCCAGATCATCCTTTCTACAGCAACATCAGTAAGGTATGGGCAGACCCAGGTGGATCATTCCACCCAAGATCAGGGATTCACTTTAACTATTAGTGTCTAACCTATTGCCATTAAGTTTATAATTTATGATAAAATAGTTAACATAATCCTTTCTTTGCTGAGGCATGACCTTCACTTAAAAGATTTAGTTGAAAGTTTATATTATATAGCTGAGATGAATTTCTCCTTTTTCTTATCTCCATTGCCATATTTTATTAAAAAACTCATCTATAGCATTCCTAATTTAACTGCAAACTAAAGTGAATTGGGAAAGAATTGTTTGTGGCTTAACTTCCCTTTTCCTAAGTTACATTTGTTTTGGACTGGGCAATGGGGGAAGGAGAGGCAGCAGAATCACGAATGATTTTTTTTTTTTTTTTTTTTTTTTTTTATTTTTTTGAGTCAGGGTCTCCCTGTAGTTCAAGCTGTCCTGGAACTCACTCTGTAGACCAGGCTGGCCTTGAACTTACAAAGATCCGCCTGCCTCTGCCTCTGCCTCCCAAGTGCTAGGATTAAAGGCACGCGCCACCACGCCCGGCCACGAATGATCTTTTTTTTTTTTTTTTACAAGTTCTCAGCTGCATTCTGGACCCAAGAGAAATATTCACTTGTCAACTAACCCCTTAAGGGTTGATACATGGGGCCTGGAGAGGTGGCTCAGTGGTTAAGAGTGCTGGAACCCACCACCCACTTGGTGGTTAATAACCATCTATAACTTCAGATCCAGGAGATCTGATGCCACCTTCTGTCCTCTGAGCATTAAACACACTGGTGAACTTGGTATATGCAGGCAAAACACTCTAAAAAACAACTAAATTTAAATTGTTGTGGCACAGGTCTTTAATCCCAGCACTCAGGAGGCAGAGCAGATGAATCTTTTGAGTTCCAGGGCAGCCTGGTTTACTATGTAGCAAGTTCTAGACCAGTTGGAGCTACCAGGAAGACCCCATCTAAACAAAAAGAAAACAGAGTGGAGAAAGGGAATACCATGAAAACCATTAAATAGATGCAGCTGCTAATAACTGACACATTTACTGTTGCTTAGGATCGCAGGTATGCAGACCTTACTGAGGATCAGCTACCCTCCTGTGAGAGCCTGAAGGACACTATTGCCAGAGCACTGCCCTTCTGGAATGAAGAAATTGTCCCCCAGATCAAGGAGGGGAAAAGGGTCCTGATCGCTGCACATGGCAACAGCCTTCGGGGCATCGTCAAACATCTGGAGGGTATGTGCATGTTTTAGAGGGATTCCTAGCATGATAATGCAGAACTGTTACCAATGAGGGACTTTTTAGGTGGCTTTTCGGAAAGGTGTGACAGTGTGGGTGTACTCTGAAAAAAACACTTGTTCTTTTCTTTCTCAGAATGATCTGACTGGAGGATCACTGTGAGTTCAAAGCCAGTTAGAGTGAGAACCTGTCTCAAAAAATAACATACATGGGGCTGGAGAGATGGCTCAGTGGTTAAGAGCACTGGCTGTTTTTCCAGAGACCTGGCTTCAGTTCCCAGCATCCACATGGCGGGTAACAACTTTCCTTAACTCCAGTCGCAGGGGAATCCAATGGCTTTCACGGGCATTATATGACATGGTGCACTTAGACACGCAGGCAAAACACTCATATACAGAAAATAAAAATAAATCTAAAATTTAATTTAAAAATGCTGACCATGGTGGCGCATACCTTTGGTCCCACCACTCAGAGACAGAGGCAGGCGATTGGATGTCTGAGTTCAAGGCCAGCTGGGGCTACAAGACCCTGTCACAAATTAAAAAAAAAATCAGTCAATAAAAGGGGAAAAAAAAAACCCCTCAAAACCTAACACAATATAGTTTGCAGAGCAGTGACCCTAGACCTCTGACAGTTTTTTATAGATGCAGAAACATTCATTTCAGAATTGGCATCTACAGAGTGGTTTGATATGCATCATTATAGATGCTTACTTCCAGGATTGTCAGTTGAAACTGCTGGTTAAATCTTCCAGTTACAACCTGATGCACTATAAATCTCTGTTTGAATCTTTTCTTCCTGAGGATGTAGAGGGCCCAAATGGATGATTTTTGGCAGGTGGATGGTCTGACTTTAGGACATCTGAGGTACACATAGGTCTGCTTCACTACGGTGTCTACATGCCATTTTTGTATGGATATCTGTAGTGTGCACTTTTATTTTTGTATGTGTATGAATGTACTATCTGCATGTAGGTTTGTGCACCCGTGTCGTGCAATGCTGCGGAGGTCAGAAGAGGGTCTTGGATTCCCCTGGAACTGGAGTTCTGGAATTGGAGTTACAGACGGTTCTTAGCCACCATGTGGGTGCTGGGGATCGAGCCCGGATCCTCTGCAAGAGCAGTTGGCGCTCTTAACCCCTAGGCCATCTCTCCAGCCCCCGTAGTGTGCACTTTAATGCAGATTGTTGGTGGCCCATCATAAACTCCTGTGCCTTCCTGTACTGTTTCGTAGCTTGAGGGGTTGTACTTGGGGGTTGTTCCTGGAGGAATGGATCTTTTACACTAGAATTGAAAGGGCCTATTTTATTCCTACTGAAGTGCTTTGTCCTTCTGAGATGAGTGAACCTGAAGTTGCTGTGGAATCATGTTTTGTGTGGCTGAACATGGTGGCTTTTTACAGGTCTCTCTGAAGAGGCCATCATGGAGCTGAACCTGCCAACTGGTATTCCCATTGTCTATGAATTGGACAAGAACTTGAAGCCCATCAAGCCTATGCAGTTCCTGGGAGATGAAGAGACCGTGCGTAAAGCCATGGAAGCTGTGGCTGCTCAGGGCAAGGTCAAGAAGTGAAGGCGAGCAGGCAGAACTACCACCCCAAGAACACCCTCACTCCGTTCATGCCTCCTGCACCTTTCCCCTATACTTGTCACACCAACTACATCTTAAGGATCTTAAGTTGTAGCTGCAGATGGGGACTGGTGGCTCCTATTTTCATTTTAGTATTTTATCCCCGCACCCACTCGCTTCATAGAATCCTGTCAGAATGGCACCTGAGGTGCAGGTTCTTGGTCCAAGCCCAGGGAAGGATCCTCTTACCCAGGAGAGTTGAGAGGTGGTCATTATAGTTTTTTTTTAGTGCTTTGTTTACTAAGGGGCTGCTTGGGAAGAGGCCAGGGATGAACCATGCTTTGGTATGACCAATGAGGAGAAGCCAGAGTCCAGCTTTGTTCCTGGAGCCCGTCCTGTGCTCCTCTGTAGGGTGACTGGGGACTGCAGTCATTCCAGTGTCACCTGCATGGTGATTAAAAAGAAAGAACAGTTTTTTCCCTGACACTGGTCCCAGAAGGTTGAGATCAATCCTGAATCAAGTTTGTGTTATGTTTACTTTCACACACACACAAAAAATCCATGTGTGTATACATATATAAATAGTAGTACAACCCCCCTCCCCCCCGAGGTTTCAAGTGGGTGTTGAGAGCCCCACATGTGGTCACCAGAAAATAAACCATTCCTCATACCAAAGTGGGATGAACTCCTTGGCCTCAGAGTGGCAGGAGTGTGTCCTGCTGTCCATCTTAGGATCCCTCTGCCTTGATCATGCCCAGGTGTGTCTTTTACTATCTTGAATCTGGTTCCAGATGCTTGGCCCTACCAGGTGGGTTCAGTACTCATTTTAAGCATAACTGTAATCTTTTTCCAGATCAGTATAATAAAGGAGTGATGTGCAATATTTTATTGTGTGATATGTTACACCTGTTGTCTGAGGAGTCCTTTGCATTCAGTTTGAAGTGCACAGTGAAGCTCTTTTCCGACAGATTTATCTTTTTGAGACAAGGTCTCCCTGTAACCCCAGCTGGCCTGGAACTTGCTCTGTAAACCAGGCTTAGGAGTCTTTCTGAGACTGGTCTCTCTGTAGCTTCAGTCTGGACTGGAATTTGCTTGCTCTGTAGACCAGGCTTGCCTTGATCTCATAGAAAATCTGCCTGCCTCTACCACCTGAATGCTGGGATTAAAAACTCACACTGGAAACAACTGGAAAACCATCAGTGTGTCTCCCCAACTGGAGAAATGGTTTAGAGGTTAAGAATGCATACTGCTTAGTTGGGCATGGTGGTGCACGCCTTTAATCCTAGCACTTAGGAGGCAGAGGCAGGCAGATCTTTGTGAGTTCAAGGCCAGCCTGGTCTACAGAGTGAGTTCCAGGACAGTTGGGGCTACAGGGAGACCCTGTCTCAAAAAGACCAAAAAAAAAAGTAACAATAGTTCGTAACTCCAGTTCTAGGGGATCCAACACTCTTTTGCCCTTGACATGTACTGTGTGCATATGGTGCACTTACATACATTCAGGCAAAACATACACAATAAGCCGGGCGTGGTGGTGCATGCCTTTAATCCTAGCACTTGGGAGGCAGAGGCAGGCGGATCTTTGTGAGTTCAAGGCCAGCCTGGTCTACACAGTGAGTTCCAGGACAGCTGGGACTACAGGGAGACCCTGTCTCGAAAAGACCAAAACAAAACAAAAAAAAACCATACACAATAAGAGAAAAAAAAAGCAGCTTGATTGTAAAATCAATATTGGGTCTTGGGGATTCAAAGATAAGACAGTTCAGGCTACGAAGGGAGACAGACATGTAATTTATACACTACTGAATGATTAAGGGTAAGAAAATACAGCCTAGGGGGTGGGGAGATGGCTCAATGGTTAAGAGCAGACTGCTCTTGTAGGGAACCCAGGTTTGATTCCCAGAGCCCACATGACAGCCAACAACTGTCCATAACTCCAGTTCCAAGCAAATCCCACACCTTCTGACTCTAGCCATTGCATGACATGGGTGCACTTAAACACATGTAGGCAATACACTCATACACATCTAAAAATAAAATACAGCCAGGTGTGGTGCTGCATGCCTTTAATCCTAGCACTCTGGAGGCAGAGGCAGGTGGATCTCTGAGTTCAAAGCCAGCCTAGTCTACATAGTGAGCTCTAGGCCAGCTAGAACTAAAGGGAGAACCTGTCTCAAAAGAAAAAAAATAACACTTTGGGGCTGGAGAGATGGTTTAGTGGTTAAGAGTGCTGACTGCTCTTGGAGAGGACCTGGGTTCGATTCCCAGCACCCACATGGTGGCTGAGAACCGTCTTTAACTCTAGTTCCAGCGAAATTCGACGCCCTCTTCTGACCTCCAAGGCATTGCACAACAGGGGTGCACCAGCCTACATGCAGACAGTAGACTCATACACATTAAAAAAAAAAATCTTAATATATAAACTATTGGGAAGAATTTTCTCATAGTAAAAACCAGCCTTGTTCTATTTGCTGTTATCTTTATTGTTGGCACACAGGAAAAAAAACTAATGTATCTTGAGTCAAAAAGCCTTGGAAGAGGCTCAGCAGTTGCTGTTGGTTTTGGTTTCCAATACCCACATGGTGGCCGATAACCCTCCGTAATTCCAGGTCGGAAGGATCTGATGCCTTCTGTGCTCCAAGGGCACCTGACGCCCACACGGTACAGACCTAAATGTAGGCAGAACACTCATACCTATAAAAACTGAGTCTTTTAAAATTTTGGATTTGAGGCTGGGTGTGGTGGTGCACGCCTTTAATCCTAGCACTCGGGAGGCAGAGGCAGGCGGATCTTTGTGAGTTCAAGGCCAGCCTGGTCTACACAGTGAGTTCCAGGACAGCTGGGGCTACAGGGAGACCCTGTCTCGAAAAGACCAAAAATAAATAAATAAAATTTTGGATTTGCTCAGCATTGGAGGTGCACACCTCTAGCACTTGGGCAGAGGTAGGTGGATCTTTGTGAGTTCAAGGCCAGCATGGTCTATATAGTTCCAGGCCAGCTGGGGCTATAGGGCAACTGTGTCTCAGACCAAAACAAAACAAAAACCCTTTGTTTTTTTTTTTGGTCTTTTTCGAGAAAGGGTCTCCCTGTAGCTCCAGCTGTCCTGAAACTCACTCTGTAGACCAGGCTGGCTTTGAACTCACAAAGATCTGCCTGCCTCTGCTTCCCATTGGTTTATTTTTTTATTTTTATTTTTTTAATTTTTTTAAATTAATTTTATTTATTTCTGTATGTGTATGAATGTACTGCCTGCATGCAAGTCTGTGCACCCGTGTCGTGCAATGCCACGGAGGTCAGAAGAGGGTCTCGGATTCCCCTGGAACTGGAGCTCTCCTGGAACCGGAGTCTCAGACGGCTCTCAGCCGCCATGTGGGTGCTGGGGATCGAACCCAGGTCCTCTGTAAGAGCGGTCGGCGCTCTTAGCCGCTAGGCCATCTCTCCAGCCCCACATTGGTTTATTTTTATGTACGAATGTGTGTAAGTGCACCCATATTGTACAATGCCTGCAAAAGACAGAAGAGGGCATCAGATCAGTTGTAAGTCACCATGTGGGTGCTGGGATTTGAACTCAGATCTTCTGCAAGAATAGCCAGTGCTGTTAATCACTGAGCCATCTCTCCACCCCTGTCCCATTTGTCTTTATGTATACCAATGTTTGCCTGTATTTATGTAAGTGTACCATGTTCCTTCAGTACCAAGGGAGATCAGAAGATGGAGTTGGATCCCCTGGAACTAGATTTATAAACAGCAGGTGTAAGCTGCCATGTGGGTGCTAGGAAATAAACTGACCCTCTACAAAAGTAGCAAGTGCTCTTAACTACTGAGCCATGTCTCCAGCCACTAGCCCCTAAATTAAAAACAAAACTTTATAAGTATTTAAGGGGCTGGAGAGATGGATCAGTGGTTAAGAGCACTGACTGATCTTGCAGAGGACCCACCCAGGTTCGATTCCCAGCACCCACATGGAGGCTAAGAACCATCTTTAAACTCCAGTTCCAGAGGAATCTGATGCCCTCTTCTGACCTCCGCAGGATTGCACGACATGGGTGCACTGACCTACATACAGACAGTATACTCATATATATTTAAAAAAAAAAAAAAAGTGCGGGCCTGGAGAGATGGCTCAGTGGTTAAGAGCACTGACTACTCTTGCAGAGGACCCAGGTTCTATTCCTAGCACCTGCATGGCAGCTAAGAACTGTCCTTAGTGCTGGGCGTGGTGGTGCAAACCTTTAATCCCAGCACTCGGGAGGCAGAGCCAGGCAGATCTCTGTGAGTTCAAGGCCAGCCTAGTCTACAGAGCAAGCTCTAGACCAGCTGGGACTAAAGGGAGACCCTATCTCAAAAAGATTAAAAAAAAAAGTACGTGGGGCTGGAGAGATGGCCTAGCAGTAAGAGCTCCAACTGCTCTTGCAGAGGACCTGGGTTCCATCCCCAGCACCCACATGGTGGCTGAGAACCATCTTTAACTCCAGTGCCAGGGGAATCCGACACCCTCTTCTGACCTCCGAGGCATTGCATGACACGGGTGCACAAACCTACATGGAGACAGTACATTCATACACATATAAATAAATAAATAAAATATAAAAAAAAAGTACTTCAGAGCACACACTTTTTCCTGGTGTTTTTGAGACAGGGTCTCCCTGTAGCCCCAGCTAGCCTACAACTCATTATGTAGACCAAGCTGGTGGTGAACTCACAGAGATCCACCTTTGCTAGGAATAAAGGCGTGTGCCACCATGCAGGGCTTAAAGACAGTTCTTAGCCACCTTGTGAGTGCTGGGAATAGAACCTGAGTCCTCTGCAAGAGCAGCCAGCCCTCTTAACTGCTGAGCCACCTCTCTAGCCCCGATACGAATTAAAAACACAACACAAAACGAAACAAAAAAACAGGACTGGAGAGATGGCCTAGCAGTTAAGAGCACCGACTTCTCTTGCAGAGGACCTGGGTTCAATCCCTAGCACCCACATGGCGGCTGAACCATCTTTAACTCCAGTTCCAGGGGAATCCGACACCCTCTTCTGACCTCCACGGCATTGCAAGACACGGGTGCACAAACCTACATGCAGACAGCACATTCATACACATAAATAAAATTCTAAAAAAATATAAAAAAATAAAAAATAAAACAAAAAAAACCCCAAATACCCTTGGCTGAAGAGATGGCTTAGTGGGTTAAGGGCATTGGCTGTTCTTGTGGAAGACCCAGGTTTGATTCCCAGCACTGACATGGCAGCTAACAACCATGTGTAACTCCAGTTCCCCGGCAAATATGACACCCTCTACTGACCTCCACCACAGCACTGCATGACATAGGCTTAGTAAAAGAAAAAAAAGTACAAATTTATATATATAAAAAATAGGTTATAGGTTATTTCCAACTACATGGTTTTGTCTGCTGATTCCTTTAAGTGAAAGTCATCACCCGAGAATAAAATTCACTAAAGTTTACAAGAATGTTTCAAACAGAGTGCATTTTCTTTGTTATATTTTTGATTGTGGCTAGCCTTAAACTTGAGAACCAATGATCTTCCTGTCTTAGCTGCATGAGTGCTAGGATTCCAGGTAGATATCGCTAAGCCAGGCTCTTGTAAGAATAACTTTCTAGCAGATTTTTCAAGGGGTGGTTGCTGGCTGACCCCAGGTTCCCAAATAAAGACCCTGGCATCTTGATGTTCTTTTCATATATGTACTCTTGGAAATAGTTTACACCCTCCTTGAGATAAAATGTGCTTCTTAGGTTTGTAAGAACTCAGGCTGTACTCTGGCCACTTTCCGGAATTCTTTCGTGTGGGTCTTAGGGCACTGCATCTCACACCAGCTGATGGGAACCATCTGGACACCTAGGAGAAAGACAGAACCGGATGTTGGAGATGTGAATCCTGAGACCCATTTCTTCTTTTTTTTTTTTTTTTCACCTTTGGTCTTTTTGAGATAGGGTTTCCCTGTAGCCCCAGCTGGCCTGGAACTCACTCTGTAGACCAGGCTGGCCTTGAACTCAAGAGATCCACCTGCCTCTGCCTCCCGAGTGCTGGGATGAAAGGCATGGGCCACCACACCCAGTTGAGACCCATTTCTTTACAGCTAAATATGAGCACGTGACTTATTAAACATTTGCTTGGCACATGCAAGATCTTGGGCTCAATTCTCCAGCATGAATGGAAAACAAAATTTTCACTTAGTGAGCCTCATTCTATACAGAAAAAACAAACACCCCCCCCCACACACTTTATTTACTCCATGATCTATGGGATGAGTTGCCTATTACTTTAGATTTAGGGGTATTACTCGAATCTCATTAACTAAGCAGTTACATGTTGTTCAACAAAGGGGGCATGTTCTGAGAGATGAGATTTCATCACTGGGCAAATACAGGAGTGTACTTACAAATACTAAGAAAGGTATAATATTAGCATGTGTGTGTGTGTGTGTGTGCGCACGCACGTAGACTGATGCCAGGGCCACATGCATGTTAAGGGAAGTGCTCTACAAATGAGCTACATCCTTAGCACTCAGTGCTATAGTTTGACACGACCTGCCATGGTATATGTCATCTACAACTGGTTAAAATATTGTTTTGGCATGTCACATGGAATAATGCATTCATGTACATGCATACTGATACTTGGACAACTAGAAAACTAGAAACTAAAACAATCCATTGGGGCTGGAGAGATGGCCTAGCAGTTAAGAGCACCGACTGCTCTTGCAGAGGACCTGGGTTCGATCCCCACACCCATATGGCTGAGAACTGTCTTTAACTCCAGTTCCAGGGGAATCCGACACCCTCTTCTGACCTTCGTGCATTGCACGACACAGGTGCACAAACCTACATGCAGATAGTACATTCATACACATAAAAAAATAAATAAAATAAAAACAAAAAAAAAAACAACAAATAAAAAACAATGCATTGATCCCAAACCATGATTTCCAGGGAAAAAGGATGGACATAAGAGTGTAGACCTACTAACAGTGGCAGCCATGTGTCTATATATATCCCAAATCTAACTGGCTATTAGCTCCCTCCTTGGAGGAATAATTCACAGCAGATGCCACAAACTTATGTCCTCTAGTGGTTAGATGTTATAAGCCACAATAAGAACTTGTCACCCTTTATAGAGAAACCACAGTATGTGGATTAGCATACCATCCAAGCATCTGTGTCTATGCTCACAGCTTAGGTTGCCATAATAATTAGTACTGCTTAAATGCCTGTACATCCAATTGCTTGTGCTTTGTTAGTAGGATTAAAAAGGTATCACTGGATAAGCTGTCAACCCATGAAGGGAAACAACCTGAACAGACTAGAGTCCAAAATGACATCTCCAGAGAAAGTAGACTGTTTTGCTTCTCACCCACTTGTACCCCTTTCCCAAAGCATAGGGAACAACTTGTGGAAGAGGAGGCGTGATAGAATGTAAGGGCTGCGGAGAGATAGGGGTGAATCGTGAGACTACAGCAATATAGACTGGACTCCTAATTGATCAACATGCCGTGCATACAAGCTTCTCCAACTGGGCTATGGGAACCTTGGGGTGTTCAAAATTTGGACATAGATACTTGCAAATTGGTTTTACATGAATGTTAAATTCATTGCTTATGCTTAGTAATTTGGCTCACTTAAAAAAAAATGCACTAATTACCTAATTGTATGGCAAACTGAGTAATGTCAATGTTATCTGAAAACAACTGTGCTATTATATTGTAGAATCCCTTAAAAAAAAAAAAAAAAGCCGGGCATGGTGGCGCACGCCTTTAATCCCAGCACTCGGGAGGCAGAGGCAGGCAGATCTCTGTGAGTTCAAGGCCAGCCTGGTCTACAGAGCAAGCTCCAGCTTGGGACTAAAGGGAGACCCTGTCTCAAAAATACCAAAAAAAAAACAAACAAAAAACAAAAAAAAAAAAAACAAAAAAAACCAAAAAAAACCCAAACCAAACCAAACCAAACCAAAAAACAAACAAACAAACAAACAAAAACAAATAAAAGAAGAAAAAAAAAAGTATAGACCTACTTACCTGATTCACTGTGGGCCACCACCACTCCTAACTCATTTTCAGCAGTGGTCAACAGGTAATTGGACTGTGCATCACCAAGGGAGATCTAGTCACCAACATTGGTGAAGGAAAGTGAGAGGTTTTAAGTGTTGTTGCCTTCTGCCACTTCAGTTGTCTCTGAGACACAGTCTTATATATTCCAGTCTCTGAGACAGAGTCTTATATATTCCAGGCTGGCTTGGAACTTGGTATGCAGCCAAGGATGACCTTGAATTTCTGATCCTCCCAGTCCACCTCCCAAATGCTGAGATTATAGGCATGTGCTATTATGACCTGGTCTATTCTTTTCTTTCTTCTTTCTCTTTCCTTCCTTCTTTTTCTCTCTTCCTTCCCCCTTCCCTTCTTTCTTCTCTCTCCTCCCTCCCTCCCTCTTTTCCTCCTTTCCCTTCCCCTTCTTTTCCTTTTTCCTTTCCCCTTCCCCTCCCCTTCCCCTTCCCCTCCCCTCTCCTCTCCTTTCCTTTCTTTTCCTTCTTTTGCACCACCATGCCCAGCTCTATTTCCTTTTTGACATAGAACCAGAAAAGTGTGATAGAATAAAGGATACGACTTTGGCCAAAACTATGTCACCTGGGCGAAAACTCTTATAAATCTCAACCTGCAAAGAATGAAAAGGAGTGTTTGGTGAAAGGTCTAGATTGAATCTACATGAAATTATTACCTGCTCCTCTCCCAGTAGAGCTACATTCTATCTCAGGAGCTTGGTGCCATCATTATGTTCCTTAAACTTTTTTTTTTTTTTTTTTTTTTGGTGTTTTCAAGACAGGGTCTCCCTGTAGCTCCAGCTGTCCTGGAACTCGCTCTGTAGACCAGTCTGGCCTTGAACTCACAAAGATCCACCTGCCTCTGCCTCCCAAGTGCTAGGATTAAAGGCGTGCGCCACCACGCCCGGCTATGTTCCTTAAACTTTTACTGTTCCTACATCATCATATACACGAAAGAATATGAATTTAGTAACTTGACCAGGATCTGACCTGTACAAAAGTGCTATAATTGGCTCAGAAAGATCTGAAGAGTATCCTAGGGAAGAGAACAGGAGTGGTGGTGCATGCCTGTACACTCTATGTGAGGCGGGAGAAAGAGCATCACAGCTCATGTGCAATGCTTGGGGAGATGAAAAGAGGGGATTTGATCTCATAAAACTGAAGGTATGGACAATGGCTAGCCACCATATGGGTGCTGGAAACTGAATTCAGCTTCTCTGCAGGAGCAGCCAAAGCTCTTAACCACACTGGGCCATCTCTCTAGCCCCCCCACCTTGTTTTCCTTGAGACAAGGTCTCTTACTGAATCTAGAGCCCATTGATTCTATAGACTGACTACCTAATGGGCTCCTGGTACTGGTGTTACAGGCATGCATTTGTGCCTAGCCTTCTACAGGGTGATAGGGATCTGAACTCAGGTCTTCATGCTGGTGCAGCAGGCACTTTACCCATGGAGGCACCGCCCAGCCTAACAATAATCTTTAAAAAAATTTTTGATGGGGCTGGAGGGATGGCCTAGCGGTTAAGAGCGCCGACTGCTCTTGCAGAGGACCCGGGTTCGATCCCCAGCACCCACATGGCAGCTGAGAACCATCTGTAACTCCAATTCCAGAACTCCAGTTCCAGGGGAAACCGACACCCTCTTCTGACCTCTGCGGCATTGCACAACACAGGTGCACAGACCTGCATGCAGACAGTACATTCATACACATAAAAAAAAAAATTAAATAAAATTTTTTTTTTTGAGATAAGGTTATCACTATGTAGCCCTGACTGACCTGGACCTTGGAAAGATCTGTCTGCCTCTGCCTTCCGTGTTAGGATTAAAAGTGTGTATTACTACATCTGGATAATAATAATCTTAGTAAGAATAATAACCTAGCTCTATTTTGGTCAACTGAATAAACAAACCTTGTATGGGAAGAAAGGGATAGGGAGGTGAATCTCATGTTAGAGCAGGAAATTATTAAATTTCCTTGGATTCTAAATCTCATGGATCTCTGATATTCATTGGAATAATTTTTTAAAAAGCAATATTACTAAAGTCATAGAAAAAAAAAATCAAACCAATCATCAACCTTGTCCTTTTCAGTTGCTCGGACATCTTCCTTGCTATTAAAAAAGAAAAAAAGTAGAAAGATTAGTTATGTGTGAGAAAGAATTACCACTGGTTAATTAAGGGGCAATTTATGCAGTTAATTAAGGGGCATTTATGCAGTGCTGGGCCAAATCCAAGGTACTGTGCACACCAGGCAAGCACTCTATCAGCTCAGGTATCTCATCAGCACTCTTTTTGCTTTATTTTAAATCCTATTTTATTAACATTTTCCTTTTGTCTTAGCTCATACAAAATTTTCTCTGGATACTGTGGGGAGAACTGAAGAACAAAGGAAAGACTAAAGTAGGCAGAAAAAGGAAGTAGGATTGCTGCAAAAAATTCTAGTCTGCCCCACTACCCTTCCTCGCCTCACTCCTGGTATGGAAGTAAATGTGAACAAAAGAGTAGTTCTTACCGGATAGTTCCTCGAAAAGAATTTTTAAGTGGCGTGGATCCAACGTAGAGGATGTGTACTTTGGCAAAACGTGAATTGATGCTAGAGACCTATGGAATGGAGAGAGGAACAGCATCAGAACATCAGCAGCTGTCAGCCTAGGGGAGCAGCGATAGGAACTATTAGGATTTTAGCCTAAGTAACCCCACTAAACAGAAACTAAAACCAGGTTTTTTAATTATTATTTTAGTTTTAAAATCCAACCAACTGAAGATGTGTTAACTCCTATTCATCTCTAAGTGTTCCTAGTGGATTAAAGTCAGAGTGACTACCTGATAAGGTTGTTATTAAGAAAACTAACCCAAATAATATGGTACTGATTTACAAAATATCCAAGTCTGAGCCACATGTGGTGGTACATGCCTATAATCCCAGGTATTAGGGAGGCTGAAACAGGAGGGTCATATGATTGAAACTAGACTGGTCTATCTAGCAAGTCTGAGGTTAGCCTTAGCAACTTAACAATTGTCTCAAAAATTAAAAAAACATCCATAAGAAACCCCCACAAATATAACATAAATAGAAACAGTGTATAGTAACAAATCTAGATCTTTACCAATTCTTAGTTAACAAGCTAGTGCAGTGGATGGAATTCAAATCTATATTTCTGCTAGTACCCAACTTTTGGATCACTGCTTCTGCAGCTATTTTAAAAATAATACAAATATTTTCTTCTGGAGTAATTTTTTTTTTTTTTTTGGTATTTTTGAGACAGGGTCTCCCTTTTAGTCCCAGCTGGCCTGGAGCTTGCTCTGTAGACCAGGCTGGCCTTGAACTAACAAAGATCTGCCTGCCTCTGCCTCCCAAGTATTGGGATTAAAGGTATACACCACCATGCCCGGCCTTCTGGAATAATTTTTTTTTTTGTCTTTTTGAGACAGGGTCTCCCTGTAGCCCCAGCTGGCCTGGAACTCACTCTGTAGACCAGGCTGGCCTTGAACTCACAAAGATCCGCCTGCGTCTGCCTCCCAAGTGCTAGGATTAAAGGGGTGCGCCACCACGCCTGGCTGGAATGATATTTTTTTTGGTCTTTTCAAGACAGGGTCTCCCTGTAGTCCCAGCTGTCCTGGAACTCACTCTGTAGACCAGGCTGGCCTTGAACTCACAAAGATCCGCCTGCCTCTGCCTCCCAAGTGCTAGGATTAAAGGCGTGCGCCACCACGCCCGGCATTGGAATGATTTTTTTATACAGAGAAAAGTGAAGCTGGGTGGGGTGATACACTATAATCCCAGCACCTGGGGAGAAAAAAGGATCAGTGGCTTTTAACTCTACAGAATGTTTTGAGGCAAGGGGCTAGAGAGATAGCCTAGCGGTTAAGAGCACGGACTGCTCTTGCAGAGGACCCGGGTTCGATCCCCAGCACCCACATGGCGGCTAAGAACCATCTGTAACTCCAATTCCAGGAGAACTCCAGTTCCAGGGGAATCTGACACCCTCTTCTGACCTCCGAGGCATTGCATGACACGGGTGCACAGACCTACATGCAGACAATACATTCATACACATACAAAAATAAAATTAAAAAGAAAAGAATGTTTTGAGGCAAGACCTGGAGAGATACACTGAGAGATAGAGATAGACACAAGAGAAAGAAATTAAGTTAACTTGATAGAAGATGGGGATGGGTAAAGAATACATTAATCCGGGCTGGAGAGATGGCTCATTGATTAAGAGCACCGACTGCTCTGGCAGAGGACCTGAGTTTGATTCCTAGCACCCACATGACGGCTAAGAACTGTCTTTAAGCCAGGTGTGGTGGCACACACCTTTAATCATAGCACTTGGGAAGCAGAGGCAGGCAGATCTCTGTGAGTTCAAGGCCAGCTGGGGCTATAGGGAGACCCCATCTCAAAAAACAAAACAAAACACCCCTAAAACCCTCAGGGCTTGGGATGTAGCTCAGTCTGTATAATGCTTGCCCCCAGAATGCAGGAAGACCTAAATTCTATCCCCAGCACTGCATAACACTAGGTATGGGGTACAGGCCTATAATCCCAGCACTCAGGAGGTGGAGAAAAGATTGCTTCACCAAGTTCAGGTCAGCCCTGGGCTATTTAATAGCCAGGAGTACAGAAAGAAACTGTTTCAAGGGAGGAAAAAAAGTTTCCTTAGATACCCATTCCCTAGAAAGAAGTAGAAACCTAAATTATATACTAGGGCCAACTTAAAGAACTATGAATTCTTTCTTTTTTTTGACATAGTATAGCCCAGGCTGGCATCAAACTCACTATGTTGTAGAGGATGATGAGGAACGTGGTAGTCCTCCAACCTCTACTGCCTGATGCTGAAATTACAGGTGTGTTTTCTCGAACCTGGCTTATGTGGCGCTAGGGATGGAGAGCCCACAGCCTTGTGCATTCCAGACAAGCACTCTACCAGCTGAGCCACAGCACCAGACAACAACTACTGATGCCAGAATTTGTCATATTTGGTCACTGTCCTGGAAGGCTTTAAGCCAGCATAGTCCAGTAAAACTTTCTCTCTCTAATAAACAAACAAGGCCAGGTGCATAGTGATGCATGCCTTTAAACTCAGCACTTGGGAGGCAGAGGCAGGTGGATCTCTGTGAGTTCCAGGACAGCCTGGTCTGTAAGTCCCAGGACAGCCAGAGCTCCAAGGAGACACTGTCTCAAAAGACAAACAAAACAGCACTTAGGAGGCAGAGGCAAATGGATCTCTGTGAGGTGGAGGCCAGCTTGGTCTACATAGTAAGTTGCAGGCCAGCTGGGGCTGCAGGGAGACCCTGTCTCAAAAAGACAAAACAAAACAAAAAAATCCAAACCACACCAACCAACCATCCAGCCAGCCAACAAACAAATACAAACCTTAGGCCAGGGAGTGATAAAAGATAACTTTGGTTTTTTTGGGTTTTTTTTTGGTATTTTTGAGACAGGGTCTCCTTTTAGTCCCAGTTGGCCTGGACCTCTGTAGATCAGGCTGGCCTTGAACTCACAGAGATCCACCTGCCTCTGCCTACTGAGTGTTGGGATTAAGGTCGTGTACCACCACGCCCAGCACTAAAGATAGTTCTTAGCTGCCATGTGGGTGCTGGGAATCGAACCTGGGTCTTCTGCAAGAGCAGTCAGTGCTCTTAACTGCTGAGCCATCTCTCCAGCCCCAGAACATACCCCTTTAATCCCAAAGATATCATACAGCATACTGTGTGTGGAGGTCAGAGGACATTAGGGAGTTAGTTATTGTTGGAGACCACTGATCTGATGCTGGAGATGCTGCTTTATCTAAATTCTGCTGAAAGCACGTGTGCTGAGGCAGACAAACAAATGCAGTGCAGTGTCCATGTCCCAAAAAGTACAAGGAAATAACAGTGGTCAAAATGCCCTGTTGATGCTTAGTTTTCATTGTAGTAAACAGATTCTTTGCTTCAAAATAACATACCTAGAAGTCTTGAGGAAGTTTTCATAAGGCTGACTGCACTGAATAAAAGTCACATTGTAAGTCTTGAGGAAGTTTTCATAAGGCTGACTGCACTTAGTAAAAGTCACATTGTTTGCTCTGGCTAGGCAAAATGAAAACAATAAATATACAATGGGACAGACTCCTGGCCTCTGTTCTCTCAACAGAGAGCCTCCTGGTATTCCACACTTTAGAGTCTAAGTAAATGTTATGTCTTTCCTTCAATATAAGCCATCCCTCTTTAGAGTATTCTTTTTTTTTTTTTTTTGGTCTTTTCAAGACAGAGTCTCCCTATAGCCTCAGCTGTCCTGGAACTCGCTCTGTAGACCAGGCTGGCCTTGAACTCATAAAGATCTGCCTGCCTCTGCCTCCTGAGTGCTAGGGTTAAAGGGGTGTGCCACCACACCCAGCTACAGTATTCTCTTAACCCCTGCCACACTTATGTAGCAAGTTCTCTTCTGGATCCACATTTACAGGAGAATCACTTAGGTCATTAGGCTTACACAAGTGCTTTTACCTGCTGAGCCATCTTACTGACCCCAACCCTTAAAAAATATTTAATTATTTTTATTCTTTATATGTGTCCATTGCTTGCATGTATGTGTCGTGCAATGCCTGCGGAGGACTAAGAGGACATCAGATCCTCTGGAACTGGAATTACAGACAGTTGTTAGTTGCCATATGGATGGTCACATTTGAATCTGGGTCTTCGGCAAGAACACCCAGTGTTTTTAACTGCTGAGTCACCTCTCCAGCCCCTTGTTCTGTTTCCTTCTGAGATAGGGTCTCACTAGGCATCACTGGCTGGTCTGGAATGTAGTTCAGGTTGACCTCAAACTCACAGACATCCATGTGCCTCATCTTCCTGAGTGCTGGGATTAAAGGCATGTGCTACCATACCTGGCCTGATTAATTTTATGTTTAGGAGTGTTTTGCTTGCATGTATATTTGAGCACCACCTACCCAGCTGTTTTTTTCTGAGACCAGAAGAAAAGGGTGTTGGATTCCCTGGAACTGGAGTTACAGAGGGTAGAGTGAGCCACCATGTGGATGGATGCTGGGAATAAACTTCAAGTCCTCTGCAAGAGTAGAAAGTGCTCTTAACCACTAACCCATCTTTCCAGCCCCACATTTTTTGTTTATTTCTTTTTTTTTGACACAACGTCCTTCTGTAGCCCACACCTGACCTGGAACTCCATATATAGACCAGACTGACCTTGAACTCACAGAGATCTGCCTGCTTCTGCCTGCTGGGTGCTGGGACTAAAGGTGTGCGCCACCATGCCTGGCTCCATTTTGCGACAGGGTCTCACTATGTAACCCAGGCTAGCTTTGAAAACATCAGCCTCTTAAGTGATGTGATCATAGGTATGTGCTCCTCTGCTCTGCTAATAAAACTTTCTGTGATGATAGACATGTTATTTCTGGGGGGCTGGAGAGATGGCTCAGCAGTTAAGAGCGCTGACTGCTCTTGCAGAAGACCTGGGTCCGATTCCCAGCACCCACATGGTGGCTAAGAATCACCTTTAACTCCAGCTCCAGGGGAACACCAACCCCCTCTTCTGACCACCTCGGCATTGCATGACACGGGTGCACCAACCTACATGCAGACAGTATACTCATACATACAGAAAATAATAAATAAATAAATAAATAAATAAAGTTATTTCTGGGGCTAGAGTCTCAGATGTTCTTCCAGAGGACCTGGGTTTGGCTCCCAGGACCCATGGTAGCTAACAACTATCCCTAACTCAAGTCCAGAGTATTTCATGTCCTTTTCTAGACTCCTTGGGCATTGCATGCACGGGTGTACTTACCTACAAATAAGCAAAACACTCATATACATAAAATAAAAAAAATTTTTTTTTTTTGTCTTTTTGAGAAAGGGTTTTCTTGTAGCCCCAGCTGTCCTGGAACTATTTAGCCCAGGCTGGCCTCAAACTCACAATGATCCACCTGCCTCTGCCTCCCAAGTGTTGGGATTAAAGGCGTGCACCACCATCCCCAGCAATAAAATAAATTTTTAAAAATTAAAAAAAAAAAAAAATAGAAGAAATGCTATTTTCTGGAACCGAGGATGTACTTCAGAAGACCCTAACATAAAATTTAAAACCTGGTTCCTTCATCATCCCACACCCCTAAAAAGTTATATGCTGACCAATATGGCAGTAAATAGCCACAGTTTGCTAGTAAGTACTTGAAATATGGCTAGTGTAAGTGAGGAAATTTGAGGGGAGGGAAGGCCAGACAGGGACTCACTCTGTAAGCCTACACTGGTCTTGAACTCCTGGAAATACTCCTGTTTCAGGCTCCTGAGTGCTGGCATTATAGGCATGGACAATCATGCTTGCCTGAAAATTAAGTTTTTATTTTTTTTTTTGGTCTTTTGGAGACAGGGTCTCTCTTTAGTCCCAGTTGGCCTGGAGCTCGTTATGCAGACCAGGCTGCCCTTGAACTCAGAGATCCACCTGCCTCTGCCTCCCGAGTGCTGGGATTAAAGGCATGCACTACTACACCTGGCTGAAAAATAATTTTAACACCTATCATTTAAACTAAAATAACTACATATAGCTAGTGACTAGTATACTGCACAGTGCAGTTGTAGAATGTGGCCTAAACACACAGATTAGGACCAACTTACCTTACAGGTGACAACAGCTCCTACATCTGGAAGTAACTGGGACTCTGTTTCTCTCATTACAGATACCACAGGAAGCTACAGAAAGAACAATACACAATCAAAATCCTGGACAAGCCTTAAGTAAAGGTAACTATGGTTTGAGAATATAGGACTGAGTTAGAACAACTGGGGTGACAAGGGCAGGTAGACCATGGATTCACTTACAGCCCACAGCAGAGGACATCAGAAACATTGGGAAGAGGACATGGGGCCATTAGAAGAATACTGGATAGCCGAGCGTGGTGGCGCATGCCTTTAATCCTAGCACTCAGGAGGCAGAGGCAGGCGGATCTTTGTGAGTTCAAGGCCAGCCTGGTTTACAGAGCAAGTTCCAGGACAGATGGGGCTACAGGGAGACCCTGTCTGGAAAAGACCAAAAAAAAACAAAAAAAAAAAACAAAAAAGAGTATGCAAAAAAAAGATCTATTAAATAACTTTACAATTTAGTTAATCTTTTTCTTTTCTTTTTGAGACAGGGTCTCCTTGTTAGTCCCTGTTTGAATATGTAGCCCTGGCTGCCTTTGAACTCACAAGAGATCCACCACTTGCCTCTGCCGCCCGAGTGCTGGGATTAAAGCCACCACCATGCCTTGCCCCAGATTCTTTCCAAATTTTGATTATCTTTGAAAATTTCCTTGTATACAGCTGTTAATTACTTAAACTTGACTTCTGTCCTCCAAAGTTTTTTTGGCTTCTTTTCCTTTTTTTAAAAAAAAAGAATAGCAATTGCTATTAACTGCTGAGCCACCATCTCTAGTCTTATTATTTTTTGTCTTTTTTTTTTTTTTTTTTTTTGTCTGAGACAGGGTCTCCCTATAGCCCCAGCTGGCCTGGAACTCACAGAGATCCACCTGCCTCTGCCTTCCAAGTGCTAGGATGAAAGACGTGTGCCACCACATCCGGCTTGTTTTTTTGTCTTTTTGAGATAGGGTCTCCCTGTAGCCCCACATGGCTTAGAACTATGTAGACCACGTTGGCCTCAGTCTCACTGAGATCCAACTTGTCTCTGCCTCCTGAGTGCTGAGATTAAAGGTGTGTGCCACCATGCCTCAACAGCACCCAAGGCCAGAAATACAGGGCGGCCCGGAGAAAGAACGCGAGATGGAAAGCAGCTTCCTTTACCGCGCCGTTCTCGCTGGTCTTCGTAAGGCAGCCTGCCAGAGAGGAGAAGATATAGCCGTGCCGGGTGTAGGTGCCGCTGCCCGGGCTGCCTTCCTCCAGGTTACACAGACGGTCTCCTGCAGAACAAACGCTGCATCAGCCATAGGGTCCCCGAAGCTGATGGCCGCAGCCTGCTTCCTACCTGAACTGCGGACCGCACCACTCACCAGGGATGCAGTACCTCACAGGTGGTGCCATGTCTACTGCTGTCCAAAACCCGGATGAAAAAGAAGCTGACTTCTCATTGGTCAGATTCAGGAGCAGTCTCGAAGGCGCCCATTGCTACATCTTACCACGTGGTGCACGCAAGCGCATCCTCGCAGGGTGACTACATTTCCCAGGATGCCGCGGGACAAGTCCCTGGGCGGGCCTTTGCTCTCCCGGGCACGCGCTTGCGCTGGTGGACAAGGATGGGTGAGCGGCGGGTTCCGATCCCGCAGGCGCTGGGGACGGCGGGCCATGATGGGTCTACTTGAACGGGGCCCCGCCCGGGTGCCGAGCTGGAAGGGGAAGCACTGAGCAGAAAAAGCGACTACGGACTCCATTTGGTGGACTGAAAAGCTGGAAGGAGGCAGGTGAGGGAGAAGCCTCGGGGTTTGCTCTCCATCCGAGTCCCGTGTCCAGGCCTTGTAACTTCAGGTTCTTGGTCTCTCCTCACCCCGCCTGGCTGTGCCCTCCTCAGGCCTAGCGCACCTTCAGCCTCAGGCCTAGCGCACCTTCAGCCTCAGGCCTAGCGCACCTTCAGCCCCAGTGCCCTGAGAGGGGACAGCTAAGCCCAGCTTGCTCATTCAGAGGTTTGGAGATTAACAACCAAACGCTAGGTTTGACTTAAAGTCTCTAAGCTAATTCGAGACAGTCTAAACCTAAGCCTGATTTTTGACCTCCA
Source organism: Rhizomys pruinosus (assembly GCA_009823505.1). Classification (NCBI taxonomy): domain Eukaryota; kingdom Metazoa; phylum Chordata; class Mammalia; order Rodentia; family Spalacidae; genus Rhizomys; species Rhizomys pruinosus. The sequence goes on from VZQC01009903.1 coordinate 1,338,776, forward strand.
AGCCCATAATTTGACCACGCTGCTTTTTAGACACTTTCCCCGGTTTTTCTAAACTACGGCTTCCTCTTGGGAGTGTGGGCTCCCATGATAAAATAGCTCCTTTTTCTTTCTTTGTAGCATATTAGCAGAGAGAGAAGCCTGAATGAGTAGACTATTGTGCTTTACAGACATACTGAGAGCAGCGTCTTTGTTTAGATGAACTTTGCCATGACTTTGATCTGTTTCTCCTGGGTTGTGATGGCTTTATTCCTCTCTCCTACAGATGGTGGTTTAGAGCCCTGGAATGAGGGAAGTGCTGTGGCCTGTAAATCTCTAATCTGGTGGCAGATGGCCATCATGGCTTGTGGGTACTACTGAGGGATGGGTTTGTAGGGGCTTAGCAGAACTGTTCTTTGCTTGTTCCTTCCTGTTCACTCTGAGGTCACCCATGCCCTCCTGTCACTTAGTCTTTTAAGCTTCGCTGTCTCTACTGAGGTGAAACCCTGGCCCACAGACAGTATCTTTTCCTTAATATCCGTTTCCCTAACATATCCCCCCATATCCCACTAGAAAAATGAGGGGAGAGGCCTGGCCTCATACTTTGTTCACAAACATCTGATCAGCATCTACAGCTTTTCCGTTTACATGTTTGATTTCTTGATTGGATTTGTCCTCTAAAATGTGTTCTAGGTCTTTAGTGCTATGAGTCTAATAATGCTATTTCTCTGTTACACAGGAAGAATGATAGCACATGCTTTAGTGTTCCCATATTGGCATCTGTAGAATTTGACTCTCCAGGTCATTCATTCAACAGGTATTGTGCTAAGATGTTTATGAACATTTGGTTTAAACCTTATCATATAATTATGTAGAATCTCAAAGGGTTATGGTTTAATCATAAAGGGTTAGAGCTTGAAGAGTCCACTGAATAGGAATATAAGGAGACAATTCTAGCAGGGTTTAAAGATTTGCTGAAAATTACAGGACTACATAGGGTATAAGTCAGTTTGAATTTGTAAATCATGTCTGAGGTAGGCATTTTATATAGAGCTCAAGAATTCAGGAGGTGACTGACAATCTGAAAAGCAGAGAAGCCAAGGAGGAATTTTTTTTTTAAAGATCTGTTTTCTGTGTACATGTGTGTGTCTTGAGTATATATAAATACACCTCATGTGTACAGGTATCCACCAACATAAGAGGGAGTCAGATCCTCTGAAAATGGTGTTATAGATGATAGTAAACCACCTGATGTGGGTGCTGGAAACTAAACCTGGGTCCCTTTATAAGAGCAGTAAGTGTGGGGCTGGAGAGATAGCCTAGCGGTTAAGAGCGCCGACCACTCTTACAGAGGACCCGGGTTTCAATCCCCAGCACCCACATGGCGGCTGAGAACCGTCTGAAATTCCAATTCCAGGAGAACTCCAGTTCCAGGGGAATCCGACACCCTCTTCTGACCTCCGCGGCATTGCACGACACGGGTGCACAGACCTGCATGCAGACAGTACATTCATACACATACAGAAATAAATAAAAATTAATAAAAAAAAAAAAAGAGCAGTAAGTGCTCTTTACCACTGTCTCAGCTCGAGGATTGAAGTTTTTACACACTACATTTCAGCAAATAGAGTATTCTCCATTATCTTTAGTAAGAGAGAATGTTCGATGGCACATTGCTGTGGGACAGTTAAGTTACATTCTACTCATGTTTGTAGCCATCTACAAAATCATGCCTTACCCAAATCATGCTTGTAAGTAATAGCAGTCCAAGGAGTCTTCTAGCATGGCTAAGGTTATTAGAGAACAGGTATGAGTTTTTCAACTTTCTACATCCCCTGTTAATTCTCCTAGCTTCCTAGGAAGGGATGGGAATTACCAGTTTATCATGAATGCTCTTTTTTTTGAAAATTTTTTTTTATTAATTTTTATTTATTTCTGTATGTGTATGAATGTACTGTCTGCATGCAAGTTTGTGCACCCGTGTCGTGCAATGCCGTGGAGGTTAGAAGAGGGTGTCGGATTCCCCTGGAACTGGAGTTCTCCTGGAATTGGAGTTTCAAACGGTTCTCAGCTGCCATGTGGGTGCTGGGGATCGAACCCGGGTCCTCTGTAAGAGTGGTCGGCGCTCTTAACCGCTAGGCCATCTCTCCAGCCCCCCTGAATGCTCTTGATACAGGTCTCTCCCCATGTATCTTCTATTTTTGTAGGCCTCATTGGCTGGGTTTCTTTTCACCTTAGGGGTTTTCAGGCTTGTGAGAGGAAGTAATTATTTTATTTGAAAAGCCTTTTCTGGGGATGAGCCAGGGTGCAAGGAGAGTACAGTGCTTCTGTTACTGAACTGAAACCATCTCCATAGCAGAGTAACCTTCTCTAATTTCTGCTGGGTTTGAGCTGCCTGTTAAATAAGTCAGTGGAGTTACTGAGGACAAAGTACCACTGGCCATCTTAGAAGAAAATCACATCATTTTTTTGATAAAAGACTGTACAGCTGACCAGACTGTCATGGAAAGTCTGTTAGGTCCTTTCTGTCCTCAGTTATGTTCATTGCCAGAGGAGTGAGATCCTCTTCAGGTGTGGAAGCCCTTATAAAGGAGTCATGGAGGAGGCTGAAGAACTGGGTGCTTAGGAAGCTTGGGTTAGGGGCATTAGTTGCAGAGACGGTACTTAACTAGAGTAGCAAACCTGAGGGCAGGTCACTCCCTCTGCTTGTCTCTGGCTTCTCCTGCTCTGAGTATCTGCTGCTCTATCCCAAGGGTTGGGCTGGAGACAAAGCATCTTATGTCATGCAAGGAGTGGCTGGCTGTCCCGACAGGGACAAGGAGTCTCATGCTACTACTAGGCTGTCTGCTGCCCTGTAAGCTCAGCCCAGAGGGAGTAAGGAGTATGAGTACCTAGAGTTGGACCAGAGAACTTCTAGATGCAGGATCCTGTTTATCTTCTGTACTTCATAGGCCAAAGCTGGCAGGAGATCCTGGGAAACCCCCTGTCACAGTGGCTATGCAGAGACCCAGTGGCAGCTTTTTTTTATGCTGGCAAGCTTTATCCAGTGCTATATCTACACAGACATCTCCAAAGAACTTTTAGCAAGCTGGGGAGTTGGCTCAGTTGGTAAAGTATTTGCCACAGAAGCATGAAAACAAGCCTGATCCCCCAGAACCCATGTAAAAAAACAAGTCTTTAGACTCCCAGTGCTGGGGGGGTCAGAGACAGGTGGACCATTTAGCCTGCTGGCCATCCAGGAAAGCTGAATTGGCAAGCAACATGGTCTCAAAAACTGAGGTGGAGCCAGGCGCGGTGGCGCACGCCTTTAATCCTAGCACTTGGTAGGCAGAGGCAGGTGGATCTTTGTGAGTTCAAGGCCAGCCTGGTCTACAGAGTGAGTTCCAGGACAGCTGGGGCTACAGGGAGACCCTGTCTCGAAAAGACCAAAAAAAAAAAACAACTGAGGTGGAGAGTGACTGAGGAAGACATGTAGTGTCCACCTGTGGCCTTCACACACACAAAAGACCTCTGACTTGAAGCCACCTGCCTCTCCCTCATCCCTACTCTTTTATTGTAGGCCTTGGAGGGGTGTGTCATCGTGGATTTGCTGTGTAAACATGTACTACAATGTAAACATGACTTTTGTAGAGCCCCTAATCCCTACCCCTTGCAATCTGTTTGGGACACAGGCACTGGACACTGTAGCAAAGTGACTGTTTTCCTTCCCACAGCTGGTGCTGGCCTACCTCAGCCTTAGTATTGAGTATTTGTTCTTCAAGCTGATACTTTGGACCTTCTCACTGGTGGGGAAGGGAGGGACAGCACACAGGCTGGATCCTCAAATTAGTGTGCTCTCCTAGGAGCCATGCGGGGCCAGAGAAGCCTCCTTTTGGGCCCAGCCCGCCTCTGCCTGCGCCGCCTTCTGCTCCTGGGCTACAGGCGCCGATGCCCACCTCTGCTACGGGGCCTGGTACAGCGCTGGCGCTATGGCAAGGTTTGCCTGCGCTCCCTGCTCTACAACTCCTTTGGGGGCAGTGATACTGCTGTTGATGCTGCCTTTGAGCCCATCTACTGGCTGGTGGACAATGTGATCCGCTGGTTTGGTGTGGTAAGTGATGATGCCCAGGAAAGGGGATATTTTGGGGGGGGGGGCAAGGATGTGTCTCTGATGGATCTACACTGAATTTTGGAGGCTAACTTCCTGCCCCTGGGAAGTTCCCTGGTGGGGGGGGGCGGTATAGCTCTCTCACAGTCTCTTCTGCTCACTGGCATTGGCAGGTGTTCGTGATCCTGGTGATTGTGCTGACTGGCTCCATCGTGGCTATTGCTTACCTATGTGTCCTACCCCTCATCCTCAGAACCTACTCAGTGCCACGACTCTGCTGGCATTTCTTCTATAGTCACTGGAATCTGATCCTCATCGTCTTCCATTACTACCAGGCCATCACTACTCCTCCTGGGTTCCCACCCCAGGTGGGTCCCCGTGGAGGAATGGGGCTGGAGCAGAGTTGCAGGCCACGGTAGCCAGTCCCATGAGTGCGTATGGGGGGTGCACCTTGAAATCTCTTGAGGCAGAAATCTGGTGCTGTACTGTGGTCTGGATGTTCTTCTACTTCCACACAGGGCAGGAACGACATTGCCAGTGTCTCTATCTGTAAGAAGTGCATTTACCCCAAGCCAGCCCGAACACACCACTGCAGCATCTGTAATAGGTGGGTCTTGCTTTGCTGTGAATCTCAGCAGAGGCCCTGTTGTTGTAAGCCTAGGGTAAATCTGACCCTGTAGTTTACTAAAGCACGTAAGAGACTACCCAGCATGTCCTAGGCAGTGTGCTTTTCCTAATCTTCAGGATGATCCTGAGTTAGGTATTACTACTACTTGTGGAAAGTGAGGCTCAGGGAGATGAATTTCTTAGCCAGTAAACAACAGAGCTGGGTTTAAAGGACTGGCTACCTTCAAAGTCTGCCCTTTCTACCTCAGCAGGATATGGTCCTTGTAGGAAAGGATTGTCACTGACATGTCAAGAATCTTAGCCACTGTAACAGAGCCTGTGTCCCTCTTTCACAGGTGTGTGCTGAAGATGGATCATCACTGCCGTATCCTTTTGTTCTCTTCTGCCTGATGTCACCACCTTTACCTCCAGAGCACTGTACAGTCAGTGGTCACAAGCTCAAGGCTTTCTAGCATCAGCCTCTAGAAAAAATGGGGCTCATGAGAAGTTAGTAGAAGAGGCATTGTGGGGCCCGACCATCTCTTGGTGGAACTTGGAGCAGTTCTTTCTTTGGTTTGGGCTTTGGTGCTTGTCTACGGGGGGTGGCTTTTGTTTCCCCACATATATCTGGCTAACCTGTTAGGTTGAATTACTTGGGAGACATATTTCCAAGTGGTTTAGGATTTCCTAGTGGGATTTGAGTGCTCTAAAAAGCTTAGATAATTTTTACCTTAACCTTGGGAGTCTTGTTTTCTTGTATTTGGAAAATAGTTCTTGGTTAGATGATGTCTTGAACTAAGGATGAACCTAGGGGTTTAGGTACCCCTGAATTACATCTGATCTTGTCCTTAATCATTCTCCCACCAGCCTGGCTAAACAACTGTGTGGGCCATTATAACCATCGCTATTTCTTCTCTTTCTGCTTTTTCATGACTCTGGGCTGTGTCTACTGTAGCTATGGAAGTTGGGACCTTTTCCGGGAGGCTTATGCTGCCATTGAGGTGAGTCCATGTCTAGGAACAGTGACTCAATAGTAGAAACCTGTCCCTATGGAATGGTTGGTAGCACCCTATCCTAGAGGACTGAGAGTATAACCAGCACTGTTTTCCATCCCCCTAGAAAATGAAACAGCTTGACAAGAACAAACTGCAGGCAGTTGTCAACCAGGTGGGCAGTCTCCACCCCACTGCCTCTTGCTGCTCAGGCCAGGGGGTTTAAGAGTTACTTAGGCAATGGGGCCTGCTAGTTTAGTTACAGAAGCTGTTATGGAAGGTTAGTTACCCAAGTTTTTAGCTATCTCTAGGCTGGACTCTGCCTTGTGATGGCCTGAGCAACAAGGGGTCCATGTTAAGTCTGTGTAATAGGGTTCCAGGGGAGGTACCAGGCTGGTCTATTAGTATCTGAATCCCTGCCCCCAACCTCTAGTTCTTTTTAGGACCTCTTATTCTGTGCACATTGTGATCTTGTATATTTGCAGCAGCACCCCCCACACACACACACCAGTTAGTCCATGCCAGGTGTGGGTCTAGTGTCCTCTTGTGGATGTTGCCAGTGAAGGAGATATAGCTGGCTGGAGATTTGAGTGGCTTCCCCTGGAGTCCCATTACCGCTGTCATCCTAAAAGCCCAGGGTCAGCTCCTCCTGTGCTTTGCCATCTTGTCTAGACCTGCTCTACCCAGTGTCTGTCCATGTGATGGTACCACCAGGCTTGGTTCATCCATCTACCTGCTGGCCTGATTCTTCTGTGGCTTTAATTCCCTTTTTGCTCTGTCTGGGTCTCTATTATGTCCTGCCTATAGGTGCCTGGGGCTGTGGTGGCAGTTGCTGGATACTAACAGGGCAAAGAAGCCAGGCTTTGCTGTTTTCTTTTTCTAGACTTACCACCAGACCCCACCACCCACCTTCTCCTTTCGAGAAAGGATAACTCACAAGAGTCTTGTCTACCTCTGGTTCCTGTGCAGGTATTTAATCCTCGATTTTGAGTTTTAAAGGAGGGCAGCATCAAGAAAACCTTTGTTGTAGGTGCCTACATGCAGTCAAGAACTCATCCTTGAATGACCTGCAGTTCTAATCTAGCTGAGGTTAGCACAGAGTCAGAACTTCTCTCCAGTATTTTGGGGGCAGGAAACAATAAGGATAGTGGCATTACTGGATGCACCACAAGCTCAGTTTCTGACTTCTAAAGAGCCTCTAATTCTCACCAATCTTTGTTTCTTTAGCTCCGTGGCACTGGCCCTAGGTGCCCTAACCATATGGCATGCTGTTCTCATCAGTCGGGGTGAGACTAGTATTGAAAGGCACATCAACAAGAAGGAGAGACGTCGGCTACAAGCCAAGGGCAGAGTGAGTGGGTTGGAGTGCATGGGTGAGTGGGTGGTTACTGACCCTAAATTTTGTGAACAGGCCATGATCAGGGCTGACTACACAGGTCTCTTAAAACTCTAGAATTTGCTTACCTGAGTTCTAGCTTAGCCATCAATCTCCAAGATGAGGAGGAGATTAAGTAGAAGGTTGTGGAAACATGTTTTTCTTGCCTCTAGGTATTTAGGAATCCTTACAACTACGGCTGCTTGGACAACTGGAAGGTGTTCCTAGGTGTGGACACAGGAAGGTAAAGTAAGAGAGCTACAGAGAGCAGTGCTGTACAACCAAACTCTGTGATGAGGAAAATGGTCTAATAACAGGAACAAAGAATGTGGCTTGTGCCACTTAAGTTTACAATTGGGTTTCATCTTCAGGAGGTTAGCCACATGTGACTAGCCTCCTGTCTGAACAGCTGACTCCAGGAATAATAAATACTGCTTTTATGTGAAACATTGGGGCCTTTAGTTTATGTAGACGAGGATTCCTGATGACTACAAAAGATTCCTGTGAAAGCACTTTTTAGGAATGGGCAGATCTAGGCAGTATCTGGATTAACAGCATAAGCCACTGAAGTATCAATTTATGATAGAGGTTCTAAGGTAATACATGAGGCTAGCTCTCCCAGCCCAAGAGACAGGGGAAGTCATTCTTCAGAACTGCAATTACCAGGATGGGTGGGGTGGTACATATCTATAATCTTAGCCCTCTGGAGAGGATCAGGAATTCAAGACCAGACCCCATGGGGTACCTAGTGACATTCTGTTTCAGAAAAGGTGGTAACTCAAATTTGAGAAACTCACACCTGTAGTTAAGTATATGCAAATTGTTCTTTCAGCCCTGGCTGGCCAGCCTGGGACTTAACAGGGATCCACCTGTTGCTGCCTCCCAAAGTAGCACGTACTACCCTACCAAAATTCTTAAGCCTGTCTGTCACGCACACTCCTAATCTCACATGCTCTCTCAAGTTAAACGTGAAAACCTTTTTCTTCTTATTTTTTTTTTTATGTGTATGAGTGTACTGTCTGCATGTAGGTTTGTGCACCCGTGTCACTTTGCTGAGCATGGTGGCACACACCTTTGAGTCCCAGTACTCAGGAGGCAGAGGCAGGTGGATCTCTGTGAGTTCAAGGCCAGCCTGGTCTACATAGTGAGTTCCAGGCCAGCTGGGGCTACAGGGAGACCCTGTCTCAAAACAAACAAACCTCCACCTTTGCTTCATTTGAAAAAAAAAGAGAAAACACCTCAAAAGGCCCTCTGGGCCCCAGAGGATATATTTATTGGAATTAGGTAGAGGAAATTAGAACTCTGATTGCCTCTGCATGATATGTGCTTGCTATAGAATAAACAGGAATGACAACTAAGAACTTAAGACTAGAGACACTCTTTTTTTTGTATTTCTTCTCTCATAGGCATTGGCTGACCCGGGTGCTGTTACCTTCTAGTCACTTACCCCATGGGAATGGAATGAGCTGGGACCCCCCTCCCTGGATGACTGCTCACTCAGCCTCTGTGATGGCAGTGTGAGTCACACTGTGTCAGCCTCAACTTGATCATCTGTTCTCTTGCCTATGTTCTCTCAAGAGCTTCCAGGGGCAGCCTTTCTTGAAGTCCATGATCATAAAGAGCCATTAGGCCTGCCTTAGAGTACTACACAGGGACAACTCAAAGATCAATTTTCTGTCCACCTCAAAAGACACAATGTGGAAAAATCCTAGGACTGATGTCCCTTTACTCAGGCAACCAGAACTTCTAGCCCCAGCCTAGGGGTCAGGCAACTAGCTACCTTGTCTGGTGCTGACCCTGATGTCCTCTAGGTCACAGTACCAGGGCTAACGACCACCTCTTTCACTTTGGAAAAATACCTACTAGGTATGGTGAATGGCTTATCAGTGGAGACAAGACACCAAGCCTGCTGCCAAGGTCACTGCCATTTCTCATGCTACTGAAAGGGGCAAAAATAAAGGCATTTGATTTGTAATGATAGTTTTTTCACTCTACCTCACTGTAGGATGAAGAGGGATGTGAGGGTCAAAGTCTAGTGAGTTCTGGTCATGCCTCCTATGCCCTTGATTAGAGAGGCTGGGTGTTTTTCGGAATTCTCCACCTATGTGCTACTACAGCATATTGGGAAGAGGGGAATACAGTGACAGCCCCATTACCAAACGTGATCTTTATTCTCCAGCAAGTATACACAGACATACACACCATCCCTACCCCTCAAGCTCACACTCGACTGCACTCACCCCTCAGCAGCATAGCTCCCTTTTCCTGACTTAGGATATAGCAGGAGAGCCCCAAGACCCAAGTTCTTTCCTCAAATACAAGTAGTCTTAGTTTCTTCAAAAATCCATTAGAAATAAGGACTCCCATGTGTCTTGTACAGCCATGCAGCAGAGACCCAGCACTTGTTCTGTGTCCATGGGAAAGATAGGCAGAAGCCAGTGGTCTCCTTGCCTTGCAGGATGGCTCAAGAGTTAGTACTTGTGGGTTAGATTGTCAGAGGGGGGTTAGGCTAGAACCAAGGGTTCAACTGCCTGGGCTCCCCAAAAGGAACCTGTCAACACAAGAATGTTGCAACATTAGTTGTGAGGTTCATCTTGGTCCCGTCACTCCCTCTGACTAGGAGCTTACCATTCTCCCCTAGCTGAGACAGCTTCCTTCCGTACCAATCTCTTCTTGTCATCTAGAGGCTTGGCTAAGGCCCGGATCACCTGTGGTTTGTATGGCAGTAGCTGTGGAGTTACAGGACATCATCAGCCTTTGTTGACTGTGGGTGATGGAAAATGCTGCTTCTGTGACACTGTATAACTTGCATTTGAAAGAAAGTGCCCTGTTTTTTGATTGCTAAAGTTTAAACCCAGGATTCAGACATGTTAAATACACACAGATGTACTGATCCCAGAAGATGCCAAATGGTCATTCTCATACAGGTTGGTCAGGATTCATTGGATCCATTCTGAACCGAAGGGAGAAAAATCCATGCCTATGTGTACTATGTATGTAATATTTTTTTTACTCGGCATATATTCTTTAAAAAAAAACAACTTTATTATGCCGGGCGTGGTGGTGCACACCTTTAATCCTAGCACTTGGGAGGCAGAGGCAGGCGGATCTCTGAGGTTCAAGGCCAGTCTGGTCTACATAGTGAGCTCAAGGCCAGCTGGGACTAAAGGGAGACCCTGTCTCAAAAAAAATACAATCCCCCCATTATTATTATATTTTATGTGTATGAGTGTATTGCTTACACCAGCTGGGACCAAAGGGAGACCCTGTCTCAAAACAAAAAAACAAAAAAAACCCACCTTCATTATTATTTTTATTTTATGTGTATGAGTGTATTGCTTGCATGTATGAAAGTGTACCTTGCCGGGCACGGTGGCGCATGCCTTTAATCCTAGCACTTGAGAGGCAGAGGCAGGCGGATCTTTGTGAGTTCAAGGCCAGCCTTGTCTACAGAGTGAATTCCGGGACAGCTGGGACTATAGGGAGACCCTGTCTCGAAAAGACCAAAAATAAAAAAAATAAAAAAAAAGTGCACCATGCAATGCCTGGGGATGTCAGAAGAGAGCACTGGATCCCTAGAAGCTGGAGTTACAGTTTTTAGCTGCCATGTGGGTGCTGGGACTCGAACCTAGGTACTCTGCAAGAGCAGCCAGTGCTCTTAACCACTGAGCCATCTCTCGATCCCATGTGTGCATGTATTCTTATCTCAGTCATACACAGTACTTGCTAATTCACTTGAGGGCAAAAGGTACTTCTCAGCTGGTGTGGCAGTGCATATAATCTCAGTACTTGTGTAGGCAGAATAAGGATGTTTAAGGCCAGCCTGAACAACTGTCTCAAACAAGTACTTTTGGCTTTTATACGACTTCCCATAGGGAGATGGAGAGGTGGCACAGTGGTTAAGAGAATTGGCTGTTCTTACAGAGGACCCAGGTTTGATCCCCAGCATCTACATGGTAGCTAACTGTCCAGGGGATCTGATGCTCTCTTCTGACCTCCGTGGGCATTGCATGACATGTGTGCACTTACATATATGCAAGAAATACATTCATATACATCAAATAAAACTAATATTTTTTAAAAAGTACTTACCACAGGAATAGGTAGATGAGTGAGCGCATGCATACACTGCAGTGCAGCAATCCGGACAGCCTGGAACAGAAACGCAGAGGTGAAGAGAGACCCAAGGAGGAAGGTACTTGAAGAGGTACTAGACTCAACATACCATGGAAGGGCTGGAGCTGAGGTTCAGAAATTTGGTGACTAGGGTATCAATGTGAAGACTCATAATTTGTGGTGCTTCCAGTAGAAGAGGCTGGAGGCAGCTGAGTGTGGAAAGCTGGACCACAGAGTCAGGACAGGATAGTGCCTCCAGCAGCAAGGAAAGGAGCTAAGAAACAATGTGAAACAAGATTACCATATTAGAATGCTCTGGGATCTCCCCCTTCTAGCCCCAGCAATGGAAAAATAGCCTTGTCCCTTACTGAGAGGATGACTACAGCACTTACTGTGGGCAGCTCTGGTAAGAGCACAGGCTTGGGCAGCCTGTTCAGTACATGAGACAGACCCTTTAAATAGTTTGGCTTAACATCTGTAAAAAACAAAACAAAACACTTAAGAGAAACTGGGGTTTAAACATTTAGTTTGAGAATTCAACTCCAATCTCTAATAAGGTAGGGACACGAGCTTTCTAAAAAGTAGTACTGTGTGGTGGCTTAAGCCTGTAACCTAGTCTCAGCACTCAAGAGGCTAAGGCAGGAGGACTACCATGAGTTAGAGGCCAGCTTGAGCTATATAGAATGAGATCTAAAGGAAAAATAGGGGCTAAAAAGAATTTAGTGAAGTGCTTGCTGGTACAAGGTGAGGACTTGAGTTTTATTCCCCAGGAACTCAAAAAGACTAGTGTGTGGTGCACATCTGTAACCCCAGCTCTGGGAAGGTGGAAATAGGATGCCTGGGGCTGGATAGCTAGTCTGGCTAAATCAGTGAGCTCTATGTTCAATGAGAAACCCTGTCTCAAATAAGGTAGAGTGCCACAGAGGAAAAGAGCCGGGCTGGCAGATGGCTCAGTGATAGAGCAACTCCCACTAAGCCTGATGATCTGAGTCTGACTCCTAGGACCCACATGTTGGACGGAAAGACTGCCACATAGAATTTTAAAAAGACACCTGACATCATACACATATGCGCGCGTGCAGTGCAGTGGTAAACAATAAAACTGCCTTGGCTCACGATAAGCAAGATGTACTCATCAAAGGAAAAAGTCGGATAAAAGTGTGACCCTCTAGATACCATGGAATAGTTCTGTGATTGAAGCATTCAGGTTCTAAATGACTTTAGGGTAGGTATACAGGAAGGAGGAGGAATGGTCCACTTACTAGGGAACCATCTCTCAGACTCCTCACCTTGGGGAGCAGCATGGAAACCCTGGACCAAAGCAGGCACATTGTCTGTGAAGAACCGCTGGCGGAACATGATCCGGATGTCAGCATGACCGGCACGAGTCAACACGTCAGTGCAGTCAGACATGAGCAGAGAGAAGCCATCAGCTGCTGTAGGGCCTAGTTCTGGATCACTTAGGAGGCCCATGAGCTGCAAAAGAAAGCCTCTGAAATATGCCAGGAGAAAATTCTTAATACCAAAGAGGAGGGTGGATGTTGTGTCCTATGAATAAGAGCAATGGAGCCAACAGGGAAGTTCCTGTTTAGGTCCTAGTTCTGTCTCAGAAAGGACTTACCCTGGCTGTAAGGCAGGAGCTGAGAGGATGGTACCTGAGTACTAAACCCTTGGTTACCTGTAATCAGAGAAAGAGCAGTCAGGGCCTGACCTTCAAACTCCAGAACCCTGAGGCACAGCTAATATGTGTGGCTGGTCAAACAGGAACACTTTAATTGTCTGTGCCCAAACAGCATCTATATTTCCTCCTTACCCAGAGTAGCAGTGTAAAAGCCTGACTACGAGAGGACCCAGAGCCCAAGCCAGCCTCTACTGTGTCCACAGCAAGCTGGAGGAATTCATCCAATTGTTGCCCTAAAAGGAAAGAGGACATGCTGGTCCAATGGGAACATTTTTTCCCCCTTTAATGACAAAGGATGTAAGTCATTTAAGTGCAGAGTCCCAATGGAAAAGGATAATAAAAATGATAAGATGCCAGCAGGAGAACCTGGCATAGTGCATGTGATGTAAGGGGGCTGGTGCTTGAGAAGATAGTTGTCCAATAGACTCCAATAGACTTATCATGGTGGGAATAAGACAGAAGGCCCAGGTTGAACATACTTTGATCTCAAATGCTAACACCAAGTGAAGCCCTATTAGTCATGAGTAAGCTCCTTTAAGGAGAACAAGGACTGAACTCAAGGATTTCATCATTAGGCAGCTAAGGGGGACCCCTAACCCAGGCCCATCCTAGTACCTGCAGGGTGCTTGTTGAGAAGTCCTGCAAAGCACTTGGCAGCAGCAGTGGAAGAGAAGGGGCAGCTGTGGCAGCAGCTCAGTTCCAAAAGCTCCCGCATGAGCTGATTCAGCTGAGGGATTTCCACCTATAGAAAACCTGGCCATGTAATGGACCCAGAAGAAACTTGAACGCCAAGAGATAACAACTGACTGACACGAGAGATCAGTACAGAAGAGGACTTCTCTTGTGGGGAAACAAATTTCAGCTTACTACGGCAAAATTTCACCCAAGGTCCCAAATATACTCACATTTCGTGGTAATGAGCAGACAAAAGCCATAAGCAGTGCAACCAGCCGCCTCTGCCTAGAGGAACCATCCTATGAAGGAAGAAAGCCCCATTACCCCTGTCCTACCAGCAGTAGGCATGCATACCCCTAGCACCATCCCATAATAGATTTAAAAATTAAGTCTGAAGGACATAAATTCCAAGGTTTTCTCCCATCAGAGCTATTAGACTATCACCTGGAATGGCTGGAACCGGCTTGAGAAGCTGTTTTCAGGCAGAAAGGAGGTGTTGCCATCTAAGAAGAGGGGCACGATGTGGGTGACACTCTGGGCAGCTAACCTGGGGACAGAGTACTAGGTGTTATCAAAAGCTAGGATTCCTTTAATCCTAGCACTTGGGAGGCAGAGGCAGGCAGATCTCTGTGAGTTCAAGGCCAGCCTGATCTATATAGTGAGCTCCAGGACAGCTGGGACTAAAGGGAGACCGTCTCAAACAAACAAAACAAAACAACCCCCCCCCCCAAAAAAAAAGACTTATGTGTATGTATATCTGTGCAGGTGTGTCCAGAGGCCAGGAAGATGGCATTGAATCCCTAAGAGCTGGAGTTAGACCCAGCTTGTTATGTGGCTGCTGGGATCCAAACGCCTATCATGGGTGTATAGAAAATGCTCCATAACTGCTGAGCCACCTCTCTAGCCCTAGGGGTTGGGATTCTAACGTATCCCTCCCCTTCACAGCAGTGTTTTTCTCTCTCTCTCTCTCTTTTTTTTTTTTTTTTTTTTTTNCCCTGTGAGCTCTGGAGGAAGGGAGCACTGCCTTTGTACTTGGCCTTGGGGTTCTGTCTTCCACTGGGCTGAACTGGGGCAGCTGAGTTACTCAAAGACAGCTATGAAGCATGAAGAAAAGGCAGCGCCTGGCAGATGTGCCTGCTGCCAGCTGATCAGGATTGATTTATTGTACTGGGATTAGGCTCTGGCCAAGTCACAAGGATAATCTTCCTCTCCACATTCTTGGAGGTGTGGTATGGGGCAGGTGCATGTGTGTGGAGGACAACCTTCGCCTGGCATTTTTCAGATGCCAGCCACCATTTTTTTTTTTTTTTGAGACAGGGTCTCTCCCTATAGTCTCAGGTGGCCTGGAACTCACTATACAGATCAGGCTGGCCTCAGTCCTACAGAGATTGGCCTGGCTCTCTGCCTACTGAGTGTTGGGATTAAAGGCATGTACCACCATGCCAAGCTCAATGATTATTTTTTACATGTTGCACAGGTGATCTGTAGTAGTAGTAGTAGTAGTAATAATAATAATAATAATAATAATAATAAAAAGTTGACGGCTACCAACTCCACAGGATACCAACTCCATAGTCCCTGGTGCTAAAAGCTCTTTCCTTTTGCTTTGTATCAAACTTAAAAAACAAGTAACTCCCTCCACATTTAGATACAGGTACAAGGCCAGCTGGGAAGGCAGCCATCTGTGGCATCCTAGGAAGAATATTCTCTCCTTCCCTAGGGTTGAAGCCAAACTCATGGTCAAACTTACTCAGGGCTTAGGTGGGTAGTAGCAGTGCTGATGACAGATGCCAAGGCAGCTAAGACCTCATCTTCCAACAGTACTTTTCTCAGAACTGAGGACTCCTCTGTAAAAACAAGACACCTACACATGTACATACACAGAACAAGGCTGCTACGGAGGTTCAGAAATTTGAGCCAATATGGCTGTAATAAGGGAGGAAAGAAGAAATTCAAATTAACCCTTGTTTTTCTAGTGACAGGCTGACTCTAGTCTGAAGAGTAAGCAGTAATATTTTCCAGGGGGGTGAGGGCTGGGGTATAGGATTCTATATAGACCAGGCTGGACTTGAACTCTTGTTCCCTCCTGCTTTCACTTACTAAGTTATGGGATTACAGGAGTGTGCTACCACACCTGGTGAGAGCCAACACTTTTGGCAAAGGTGCTATGGTCATGAGAACCCACAGGGCACCAGAAAGTACACTGGTCTACCCTAGGGCCATGGTTCCTAGGAACATTGTGCATATCGCTTAGGTAGTCAGCAGTAGAAAATGAGGACAGCTAATACAGCCATTCTTGATATATCAGAAGTAGAAATGCTGGTCTTCTAGAAAAATTTAAAATGTGGGTTTACTTTATGGGGCCTTATGATAGGAACTATTATAACACTGAGCACTTGCCACACAGCACCCTTTTTTTTTTTTTTTTGTCTTTTTGAGACAGGGTCTCCCTGTAGCCCCAGTTGGCCTTGAACTCACTCTATAGACCAGGCTGGCCTTGAGCTCACAGAGATCCACCTGCCTCTGCCTCCCAAGTGCTAGGATTAAAGGCGTGCGCCACCAGGCCCGGCTTAAAGATGGTTCTTAGCTGCCATGTGGGTGCTGGGAATCGAACTGGGTCCTCTGCAATAGCAGTCAGTGCTCTTACTTAAGCACTGAGCCATCTCTCCAGCCCCGACATAGCACCTTTTTAATCGTTACCAACAACCCTGTGATACAGACAGGATGCTTTGCTTATTCCGCATGTTATATATAGATGATGGGGGTACACTGAGAAAAGCTGAGTATCTTCTAAGTTTGCAGGTTGAAGATGAAACCCACTCAAGCCTACCTGACTTCGTGCCCAATTCTAATAAGCTAGTAACACACCAGTAAAAGACAAAGTATGTGGGGGCTGAAGAGATGGCTCAGTGCTTAAGTAAGAGCACTGACTGCTATTGCAGAGGACCTGGGTTCAGTTCCCAGCACCCACATGGCAGCTAACAACTCTCCTTAACTCCAGTTCCAGGAGATCCAACACCTTCTTCTGACCTCTGAGGGCACTGCATAACATGGGTGCACTTAGGTACATGCAGACAATACACTCATACACATAAAACAGTACACATCCTTTTGTTGGTAATACCACTGGATTCTGGGTACTGTCATTAGTCATGCTGGCATCCTTTGTCTTAAAGTGGGATTTTTTTTTTTCCTTTTCTTTTTTTTTTTTGTCTTTTTGAGACAGGGTCTCCCTGTAGCCCAGCTGGCTTGAAATTCACTCTGTAGACCAGGCTGGCCTTGAACTCACAAAGATCCGCCTGCCTCTGCCTCCCAAGTGCTAGGATTAAAGGCGTGTGCCACCACGCCTGGCTTTAAAGTGAGATTTCTTGAGGAGAAAGGATTCAAAATAAACCTGACAAAAAATGCAGTACCACCAAAACCCAGGAAGTGGTGGTGCTGTCCAGTGCTAGTGGAAAGCAAACTTCCAAGATGATAGAGAAAATTACCTGGCATTGAAGCCTGTACAGCCAAGGCAAATAGGCAGGGTACAGCCGTCTCATGGAAATACCAGCAGCTGTCAGGGTCCTGTTGGCATTTTTCTGCCACCTGCTGCAGACTCTGACACACAGCAATAACTTCACTGGACCCTGTAACCATCTTCTCTGCATGGAAAGAAATCAATATTCTCTGTAAGGTTTTCCCCAAAGCTCTTAAAGGTATTTTTTTCCCCTTTTACTTTTCCTTCCCTTCTCCTGTCCCCCTGTATGCTTTGAGATAGGGTCTTACTATGCAGTGCTAGCTGGCCTAGAACTATTCAGAAAAGGCTAGCCTTGAAGTCAGACATCTGTCTGGTTCAGTCTCCCAAGAGTGAAGATTAAATGTATGTGCCATCATGCCCGACCAACCTACCTCCCTCTCTCTCTCTCTCCCTCCCTCCCTTCCTTCCTTTTCCCTTCAGGTATTTTCAATACTGCAGATGTAAATGAAAGTCAAAGACAAGCTGGGCGTGGTGGCACATGCCTTTAATCCCAGCACTTGGGAGGCAGAGGCAGGCGGATCTTTGTGAGTTCAAGGCCAGCCTGGTCTACAGAGTGAGTTCCAGGACAGCTGGGACTACAGGGAGACCCTGTCTCGAAAAACACCAAAAAAAAAAAAAAAGTCAAAGACAATGACTAAACAGACAAAGATGGTATTATTAAAAATCCAAGAAAGGTAACATAATCTCTTTGCTGTTTTTTTTTTTAATTTTTACTTATTCTTGTATGTGGGTACTGGGGATTAAACCCGGGTCCTCTGCAAGAGCAGTCAGTACTCTTAACCACTAGGCCATCTCTCCAGCCCCTGATTTTTGTTTTTTAAATTCAGAGTTTAGAGTTCAGACCTGGATCATCCCAGGCTCTGATGCAGATTTACTTATGTTAAACAATTCTAGAGGTACCACTTCAATCACCTTAGAAGACTCAAAGAAGTTTTCAGTAATTTTCCAGAGACTCCAAGGTATAAAATCAGGAAACAGAGCCAGGTCTAAGCCTAATGTTGTTTCTCCTATCTTACAGATGCTGGGTAAAACACTATAGGCCTAGACCTACTCATGAGGGTGCCAGTCCAGAGCAAGCAGCTTAGGTTAGTAAGGACCCAGAGGTTACCATGCAGAAGTTTCCAGTAGCAATAGCTGCTGCCAGTTTGATCTCTAAGCAAATTGGAAGATGTCTATGAGTAACCCAAGGACTGTTAAAATCGTGATTCTCGGGGGCTGGAGAGATGGCCTAGTGGTTAAGAGGGCCGACCGCTCTTATAGAGGACCGGGATTCGATCCCCAGAACCCACATGGCGGCTGAGAACCGTCTGAAACTCCAATTCCAGGAGAACTCCAGTTCCAGGGGAATCCGACACCCACTTCTGACCTCCGGGGCATTGCACAGACCTGCATGCAGACAGTACATTCATACACATAAAGAAATTAAAAAAAAAAAATTAAAAAAAAAAAAATTGTGATTCTCATTTATATGGTCTGAGATTGTGCATTTCTTTTTTTTTTTTTTTTGGTTTCCCTGTAGCCCTGGCTGTCATGGAACTCATTATGTAGACCAGGCTGTCTTTGAACTCACAGAGATCCACCTGCCTCTGCCTCTGCTGAGATTAAAGGCATGTGCCACCACACCCAGCGAGATACTGCATTTCTAATGAGCTCCTAGATGAGCCCCAGATACTGGTAGACAGAATGTACTTTGAATGCCATGCCTCAGAGTGATGCTTCTCAAGTCTGAGCCTACTGTTGCTGAAGTTTCAACCTTCAAAGACTATTTTGGATGGACTTGGGCCCAATTATCAGCTCTTTCCTTCTTTTTTTTTACATTTACTTTCATTTCTTTCTTTTTTTTTTTTATTTAACATAAGTAATAAGTTTTGAGTATAAGCATCCTTCATGTAAAACCAATTTGCAAGCAGCTATGCCCAAACCCACACAGCCCAAGGGTCCCACCATCCAGTTGGAGGGGCTTGTATGTACAATCAAGTTGATCAAATAAGTGTCTAGACTATATTGCTGTAGTTTCACCATTCACCCCAATTGCAGCCCTTACATTCTACCATTCCCCCTCTTCCACAGATTGTTCCCTAGGCTTAGTAAAGGGGCACAGGTGGACGAGAAGCAAAAGTCTACTTTCTCTGGAGATGTCGTTTTGGCTGTTTCTTTTCATGGGCTGACAGGTTGTTCAGGAATAACCTTTTTTTTTTTGTCTTTTCGAGACAGGGTCTCCCTGTAGCCCCAGCTGTCCAGGAATTCACTCTGTAGACCAGGCTGGCCTTGAACTCACAAAGATCTGCCTGCCTCTGCCTCCCAAGTAGGAATAACCTTTCAATCCTACTAATGAAGCACAGGCAATTAGATATATAGATATTTAAACAGTACTAATTATTATGGTAGGTTACTTTGGTATAGACACAGATGTTTGGATGGTATGCTAATCCATGAATTACGTTTTTTCTGCAAAAGATGACAAGGTCTTACTGTGGCTTATAACATCTCCTAACCACTAGAGGATGTAAGCTTGTGGCATCAGCTGTGAGTTATTCTTCCAAGGAGAGAGCTAATAGCCAATTAGATTTGGGATATACAGGCATATGGCTGCCACTGCTGCACAGTATTTCCAGGCAGGTGAGGTGTAGCTGATGCTGACAGAGGAGTCTTGCTTGACTCAAGGAGACCAATATTTGCTTTATTGATTTAGTGGCCTTTGGTGGCACTCTCTGGTATACCAGAGACCAACTGTACACTTGCAAATATGGTCTCAATACGTCTTTCCCATGCTTAAATCAGGTCTTCGACAGCAGGGCCTTCCTTTTTTTTTTTTTTTAAAGAGTTTACCATGTCTATAGAAAGCTAAATATTTCATATTTAAAATAGTTGTTACCAGAAAATAGAAATGGAATAAAGGGGAGAAAAGAGAGAGGATGGATACTTAGTACCCAGCTGCCATTGCATTGGAGGAATAACTTCGTGTGTTTGCCTTACAAGAATGTAGATGTGCATACACATGAAGCCCAGAGGTTGACTTTGTGTGTCTTCCTTAATCACTCTCCAACTTCTTTTTTTAAAATACTGACTCATTTATGCTATTTTATGTGTATGTTTTGCCTACAAGTATGCATGTATATATTTAGACCATGGAGGCAATAAGAGAGCACTGGATCCGCTGGAACTGGAGTTCCAGGTGGTTGTGAGATGCTATGAAGATGCTGGAAACCAAAAACCCAGTCCTCTGCTTAAACAGCAACTGCTCTTAACCACTGAGTCATCTCTCCAGCCCTGCCACCTTATTTTGTGAGACAGGGTCTTTCACTGATCCTGGAGCTTATAGAATCAGCTAGACTGGCTGTCCAGGAAGCCTCAGGGATCCTCCTATTTCTGCTTTACCACATCAGGGATTACAGGCACATAATATGCCTGGTTTCTTATGTGGATGCTGGGGAATGAACTCAGATCATCGTGCTTGTGAAGTAGATACTTTACTGACTGAAATCATCTCCCAAGACCCAGGAGGAATATCTTCTAATGTTTACCAACACAATAGGCTGACAACATTTAATTAAATATTGCAAAATAGTAGACATGATTTTGAATGCTCTGAAAACACAAACAGGAGATCTCCCAAGACCACCTGAAGCGTAAGTAAGAGCTGGGTGCTTCAGCCAGGCGGATTGTTTGATTGAATTTCGTTGTCCTTGTTGATCTTTGGCCCAATTGGCTAGTGTGGCTGTGGGGGCAGAGTTATCCTCCCAGCTGGTATAAAAGGTGGGTTTCTGTGAGTCTTGAGATCAGAGACCTCCTGAAGCATAGGTAAGAGCTGGGTGCTTCAGCCGGGCGGATTGTTTGATTGGATTTCCTTGTTTTTGTTATCTTTGGCCCGATTGGCTGGTGTGGCTGTGGGGGCAGAGTTATCCTTCCAGCTGGTATAAAAGGTGGGTTTATGTGATCAGAGATCTCCCAAGACCACCTGAAGCACAGGTACCGGGGCACAGGCTAAAGAGCCCTCCGCCCCACCCCCACCCCCTTTAGCCAACTGGGATTACCAAAGGAAGGAGTGTCCAAGTGGATTCTTTGGAGAACTTTCAGAACAGAAAGGGAAGAGTGAGTTGGACTTCCAATAGAAAGCATAAAGCTTAGAGAAGTCAACACTCCATAAGCAAGGAGAAAAGGAGAAAAACAAATCAATCAAACAAACAACGAAGGCATCTGAAGGAGGCAAGCAAAGCAAGCCTTCAACACAGTGAAGAGGCATTTGGGATTCACACTGGAATACAGGCAAAGAGAAACCCATATGCCAGGGACACGAAGAAGAGACAACATGGGAAAGGTGCAGGATAATTCCACATCAAGCTCTACCAACCCTGTGGAAGATTCCTACAGTGGGATCCCCCTGGAGATGGCCCAGGACACAGATATTGGAAGTACAATTGTGAACATACTTAAAGAAGTACAAGATTATAAAGAGCAAACTAAAGAATTAAGAAAAGAGAATGAAAAACTCAAGAAGGACCTAGAGAGAGAGAATCACAAACTCCAGAAGGAAGTGGAAACACTGAAAAGATCCCATGCTGAAAAAGATACGGAAACCAACCAGTGAAGCAAAGAGCTACAGGAAGAGATTGAGAGGCTCCAAAAGTAAGTGGAAATACTAAAGAAATCAGAAGAGGAAATGAAAAAGGAAATCAAACACTCATCCAATCAAGAGGAAAGGAATGGAAAAAGCCTCAGAAGCAGAATGGAGGAAGCAGAAGAATATCAGACCTGAAAGATAATACAGAACTAAAAACCTCAAGGAAAGATTATGAAAAATTTAAAAATACACAAAAGTGGAACAGCCAGGAATTGTGGGACAGTATGAAAAGATCAAACCTCTGCATCATAGGAGTTGAGGAAGGAGAAGAATCCCAAGAGAATGATAATGATCAGATCTTCAACAGAATAATAGATGAAAATTTCCCCAAACTAAAAAGAGACAAACCAATACAAATACAAGAAGCACATAGAACTCCAAACAGACAAGATCAGAAAAGAAACTCTCCATGCCACATCATAGTTAAAATGCTAGACATCCAAAACAAAGACAAAATTCTTAAAACCACAAGAGAAAAACAACAAGTGACCTATAAGGGGAAACCTATCAGAATTACAACTGACTTCTTAGTGCAAACTATGAAAGCAAGAAGAACATGGAGCAAAGCATTCCCAGTGTTAAAGGACAATAGATGCCAACCCAGGTTACTATACCCAGAAAAAATGTCGATTATAGTTGAAGGAGAGAGAAAAACCTTCCATGACATAAACAAGATGAAAGAATACATGTCTGGAAAACCAACCCTTCAGAGAATACTTGAAGCAATTCAAAGGACAGAAGAAAGGAGCAACCATCCCCAGGCACCTAGAAAGAGAAATCAATAAAAGCATAACTGCAGAAGTAGAAACCTAAACCAAAACCACAAATGGATAATAAGGCAAAAGGAAGCAACACAAACCTATCAGTCATAACCTTAAATATTAATGGACTAAATTCCCCAATCAAAAGACATAGACTGGGAGACTGGATTAGGAAACAGAATCCATCGATATGCTGTCTACAAGAAACACATCTTACCTTCAAGGACAGGCACCACCTTAAAGTGAAGGGATGGAAAAAAATATTCCAAGCAAATGGTACCAAAAAGAAAGCAGGTGTTGCTATTTTAATATCAGATAAAATAGACTTCAAAGTAAAAGAAATCAGAAGAGACAAAGAAGGCCATTACATTTTTATCAAAGGAACAATTCACCAAGAAGATTTCACAATTATGAATATATATGCCCCAAACTCTGGTGCACCAAACTTTATAAAGACAATTCTCCAGGACCACAAGTCACACACTAACCCCAGTACACTCATAGTAGGGGACTTCAATACCCCACTGAGTCCTTTGGATAGGTCAACAGGACAAAGAATAAACAGAGAGACATCTGAACTGAACGATATGATACACCAAATGGACCTCATAGACCTCTACCGAATATTCCATCCTAATACCAGAGAATACACTTTCTACTCAGCACCCCACGGAACATTCTCCAAAATCGACCACATACTGGGACACAGAAGAAACCTCTACAAATACAAAAAGATTGAAATAATTTCATGCATCCTGTCAGACCACAGTGCAATGAAGCTCAACATCAACACCAGGACAAGCCCTCCTGCCTACAAGAACACATGGAGACTAAACAACACACTCTTGAATAATGAATGGGTCAAGGAAGAGATAAAGAAAGAAATAAAAACATTCCTGGAACTGAATGACAATGACAATACAACACAACAAAACCTATGGGATACCTTAAAAGCAGTCCTAAGAGGGAAGTTTATAGCCCTGGGTGCCTACATTAGAAAAACAGAAAGAGCACAAGTGAATGATCTAACACTACAGCTAAAAGCACTTGAGAGGCAACAACAGATGAACCCTAAACGCAACAGACAGGAAGAAATAACAAAAATCAGAGCAGAAATCAATGAAATAGAAACAAAGAAAACAATACAAAAAATCAATGAAGCCAAAAGTTGGTTCTTTGAAAGAATAAACAAGATAGACAGACCTCTAGCCCAGTTAACAAAAAGAAAGAAGGAACAACTCCAAATCAATACAATCTGTGATGAAAAGGGAAATATCACAACGGACAAGGAAAAGATCAAGAAAATTATATGGGAATATTACAAGAACCTATATTCTACCAAGTTTGAAAATCTAGAAGAAATGGATGAATATCTGAAATCCTGGGAATCACCAAAGCTTGGCCAAGAGGAGACCAGCAGCTTAAACAGACCCATAACATATGAAGAAATAGAGGATGTAGTAAGAAGCCTCCCAACTAAAAAAAGCCCAGGCCCAGACGGTTTCACAGCAGAATTCTATAAAACATTTCAAAAAGACCTACAACCATTATTTCTGAAACTGTTTAGAAGTATACAATCAGAGGGAATTCTCCCAAATTCCTTCTATGAAGCCAACATCACTCTATTACCAAAACCAGGCAAAGATCCAACTAAAAAGGAGAATTATAGACCCATCTCCCTCATGAACACAGATGCCAAAATTCTAAACAGAATACTGGCAAATCGCATACAGACCCACATCAAGAAGATCATCCATCATGACCAAGTTGGATTCATACCAGAGATGCAGGGATGGTTCAACATACGAAAATCAATAAACATCATCAAACACATAAACGGAATCAAAGACAAAAACCACACCATCATCTCAATTGATGCTGAAAAAGCCTTTGACAAAATCCAGCATCCCTTCATGCTTAAAGTCCTAGAGGGAATTGGATTGGAGGGATCATTCCTCAATGTAATCAAAGCCATATACAGGAAACCCACAGCCAATATCATCCTAAATGGGGAAAGGACAGAAGTATTCCCTTTAAAGGTAGGAACTCGGCAAGGCAGCCTCCTGTCACCACTCCTCTTCAATATAGTGCTTGAAACACTTGCCAGGGCAATAAGGCAAGAAAAGGAAATTAAAGGAATACTAATTGGAAAAGAGGAAGTCAAGCTATTGCTATTTGCTGATGATATGATTGTTTACTTAAGGGATGCCAAAAACTCCACCAGAAAACTCCTAGAAACGATTAACAGCTTCAGCAAAATGGCAGGATACAAAATTAACCTAAAAAAAATAAGTAGCCGCTCTTTACACCAACAACAAGCAACTGAGGAAAGAATTCAAGGAGACCTTCCCACTCATAATAGCCTCAAAAACAATAAAATACCTAGGAACAAACCTGACCAAAGACACCAAAGATCTCTGCAACAAAAATTTAGACCCTTAAAGAAAGAAATTGAAGACATCAGAAGATGGAAAAACCTCCCTTGCTCATGGATTGGGAAAATTAACATAGTAAAAATGTCCATTCTACCCAAACTTTTTTTTTTAAACAATTTTTATTTATTTATTTTCTGATTTGTTATTATTTTTTATGTGTATGAATATACTGTCTGAATTCAAGTCTGTGCACCCGTGTCATGCAAAGCTGTGGAGGTCAGAGAGGGTGTCAGATTCCCCTGGAACGGGAGTTAAACACGGTTCTCAGCTGCCATGTGGGTGTTGGGGCTCAAACCCAGGTCCTCTGCAAGAGCAGTCGGCACTCTTAACCACTAGGCCATCTCTCCAGCCCCCTACCCAAACTCTTGTATAGATTTAACACAATCCCAATTAAAATCCCCAAGAGCTTCTTCACAGGCTTGGAAAAAAAAGTCCTTAATTTCATTTGGGAAAACAAAAGACCCCGAATAGCCAAAACAACCCTGAGTGAAAAAAGCAATACGGGGAGATCTCTATACCAGACTTCAAACTATACTACAGGGCTATAGTCATAAAAACAGCCTGGTATTGGCACAAAAACAGACCTGTTGACCAACAGAACAAAACTGAAGAGCCAAACTTGACCACATACAATTTCAGCCATCTCAGCCGGGCCTGGTGGTGCATGCCTTTAATCCTAGCACTTGGGAGGCAGAGGCAGGTGGATCTTTGTAAGTTCCAGGCCAGCCTGGTCTACAGAGCGAATTCCAGGACAGCTGGGGCTACAGGGAGACCCTGTCTCGAAAAGACCAAAAAAAAACCTAAAAACAATTTCAGCCATTTCATATTTGACAAGGGGGCCAAGGAGACACAATGGAGAAAAGACAGCATCTTCAGCAAGTGGTGTTGGCAAAACTGGATCACCACTCGTAGGAGAATGAAATTAAACCCCTACCTCTCGCCCTGTACAAAAGTCAACTGCAGATGGATTAAAGACCTCAATGTGAAACCCCAAACTCTGAAGGGGATAGAAGAAAAAGTTGGCAGCAGACTACAAGACATAGGCATAGGAAAAGACTTCCTAAATCAGACAGCAGCTGCACAAGAATTAAGGTCGACAATTGACAAATGGGACCTCATCAAACTCAAAAGCTTCTGTACATCAAAAGAAACAATCAAGGAAGTGAAGAGAAATCCCACAGAGTGGGAGGAAACCTTCACTGCAGATACATCTGACAAAGCATTGATTTCCAGAATATATAAACTACTCAAAAAACAAAGAAAAAAGAAAACAAATTGACCACTCAAGAGATGGAGCAAAGAGGCTTGACTTAAACAGAGACTTCACCAATGAGGAATCGAGATGGCGGAGAAACATTTTAGAAGTGTTCAACACGGGGCTGGAGAGATGGCCTAGCGGTTAAGAGCACCGCCTCGCTTATAAGGACCGGATTCGATCCCCGCACCCGCAATGGCGGCTTGAAACCGGCTGAAACTCCAACTTCCAGGAAACTCCAGTTCCAGGGGAATCCGCACCTCTTCTGACCTCCAGCGCTTTGCGAACTGGGTGCACAAACCTCATGATGGAGACAGTAACATTCATACAGCATACAGAAAGTAAAAAAAAATTAAAAAAAAAAAAAAAAAAAAGAAGTGTTCACATCGAGGTTGGTGGTGCACGCCTTATCCTAGCAACCTGGAAGCAGAGGCATGCGGATCTTTTGTGAGTTCAAGCCACCCTGGTCTCAAAGTGAGTTCCAGGACAGCTGGGGTACAGAGAGACCCTGTCTGGCAAAGACAAAAAAAAAAAAAAAAAAAAGGGTGGAACATCAATTAATCATAGGAAGAAATTGAAACAAAACCACAACTAAGACATCCTCTTCTCTCATATAACGGCTGGATCAAGGAAAACCAAATGAATAGCCAAGATGCCGAGAGGTTGTGGGGAAAGAGGAACAACCGGAGAGGTTGTTGGGGGAAAGAGGAACACGCATCCACTGCGGGTGGAAGTAAACTCGCACAGCCACTATGAGAAGACAGTGTGGAGAACCCTTGAAGACTTAAGAAACTGGCCACCGTGACCCAGCAGCATACCTCACTCCTGGCAGTT
Source organism: Rhizomys pruinosus (assembly GCA_009823505.1). Lineage (NCBI taxonomy): Eukaryota > Metazoa > Chordata > Mammalia > Rodentia > Spalacidae > Rhizomys > Rhizomys pruinosus. The sequence goes on from VZQC01009903.1 coordinate 1,365,710, forward strand.
CGCACACAGACTCGTTCTACCTACAGATACATGCATAGTCATGTATATTTAGCTTCCTTCATAGCAAGAGCTGGAACCAACCCAGATGCCACCTCAACTGACAAGTGAATAGAAAAATGTGGTACATTTACAGATGGAGTGTATATCAGCATAAAGAAGAGAGACACATGAGCTTTGGGCAGTAATGATGGGTCGAAAGAGTAATGGTGATGTGAAGTACACAGTTCCCCGAGAAAGACAAGATGACGATGGGTCAAATCCCTCATCTGTGAGGTCTAGATGCCAATTACCTATTGTAAGTATTTCTTGTGCATGCCCTTGAACTTTTGTCCAAGTAGTTGGATAGTGATGCATATGGAAACAACAACAACACAACAGATAGATGCATCAAAGATACTGACTGAAACGGTGAACTAATACCAAAACAGTCCAACTCCGTCACTGTGGAGAATGTTTAGAAAACTGAAAAGAGATTAATTAGCATGTGTTGGCAGAATGCATGAGGCTCTGGTGGGGTGGGGGGGTAGGTGGGGGACACGGGTCTAGATTTGATTAGTAACATAATCTTGTAAAAAAAAAAAAATATATATATATATATATACCACAAACAAGAAGAACAAATGTTGGATGTGATTGACTCACAACGTTAATTCCACAACTCAAGAGGCAGAGGCAGGTGGATTTCTGTGTTTCAAGGTCAGCCTGATCTACATAGATCTACATAAAGAGTTATAGGCCCAGCCAGGGCTACATCACAGTGAGAGCCTGTCTTAAAAAAAAAAAAGGGGGGGGGGACTGGAGAGATGGCTCAGCGGTTAAGAGCTCCGACTGCTCTTGCAGAGGACCTGGGTTCAATTCCCAGCACCCACATGGTGGCTAAGAACCGTCTTTAACTCCAGCTCCAGGGAATCCCGATGCCCTCTTCTGACCTCTGTGGCATTGCACGACACAGGTGCACCAAACTACATGCAGACAGTACACTCATATGCATAAAAATAATTAAAAAAAAATTTTTTTAAAAAGGGCAGGGTGCATGCCTTTAACCCCAGCACTTAGGAATAATCAGAGGCAGGTGGATCTCTGTGAGATCAAGGCCAGCCTGGTACATACCAAGTTCTGGGCAGGCTGTGACTACAGAGAGACCTTGTCTGAAAAAGACCAAAACAAGGAGCCAAGGGGATAGAGAGATGGCTCAGTGGTCAAGAGTAGTGGCTGCTCTTGCAGAGGACCTGGGTTTGGTTCTCAGCACCTACATGGTGGCTGACAACTGTTGGTAACTCTACTTCCAGGGGATCCAACATGCTCTTCTGACCTACGTGGGGACTGCATGACATGGGTACACTTAAATATATGCAGGTAATATACACATAAAATTAAACAAAAATAGTATTTTTATATTTTTTAAAATAATATTAAATAATTAAATATTTTTTCTTTTTAAAGGAGCTGGATAGATGGCTCAGTGATTAAGAACACTTGCTGTTCTTCCAGAGAACCTGGGTTCAATTCCTAGCACCCACGCAGTCTGTAACCCGCTGTCTGTAACACCAGTTCCAAAGGAATCTGACACCCTCTTCTGACCACTGAGGGCACTGTAGGACACAGGTACATTTACATACATACAAACAAAACATTCATACACATAAAATAAAAATTATATTTTCTTTTTGAGACAGGGTTTCCCTGTAGCCCCAGCTGGCCTGGAACTTGCTATGTAGACCAGGATGGCCTTGAACTCAGAGATCTGCTTGCCTCTGCCTCCTAAGTGCTGGGATTAAAGGCATGTGTTACCACTCCTAGCTATTTTTCTTTCTTTTTTTCTCTCTCTCTTTTTTCTTTTCTTTTCTTCCTTCATTTTTGGTGTATTTGGTTTGGTTTTCTCTTTTTTTTGGTCTTTTTGAGACAGGGTCTTCTTTAGCCACAGCTGGCCTGGAACTTGCTATGTAGACCAGGATGGCCTTGAACTCAGAGATCTGCTTGCCTCTGCCTCCTAAGTGCTGGGATTAAAGGCATGTGTTACCACTCCTAGCTATTTTTCTTTCTTTTTTTCTCTCTCTCTTTTTTCTTTTCTTTTCTTCCTTCATTTTTGGTGTATTTGGTTTGGTTTTCTCTTTTTTTTGGTCTTTTTGAGACAGGGTCTTCTTTAGCCACAGCTGGCCTGGAACTTGCTATGTAGACCAGGATGGCCTTGAACTCAGAGATCTGCTTGCCTCTGCCTCCTAAGTGCTGGGATTAAAGGCATGTGTTACCACTCCTAGCTATTTTTCTTTCTTTTTTTCTCTCTCTCTTTTTTCTTTTCTTTTCTTCCTTCATTTTTGGTGTATTTGGTTTGGTTTTCTCTTTTTTTTGGTCTTTTTGAGACAGGGTCTTCTTTAGCCACAGCTGGCCTGGAACTTGCTATGTAGACCAGGATGGCCTTGAACTCAGAGATCTGCTTGCCTCTGCCTCCTAAGTGCTGGGATTAAAGGCATGTGTTACCACTCCTAGCTATTTTTCTTTCTTTTTTTCTCTCTCTCTTTTTTCTTTTCTTTTCTTCCTTCATTTTTGGTGTATTTGGTTTGGTTTTCTCTTTTTTTTGGTCTTTTTGAGACAGGGTCTTCTTTAGCCACAGCTGGCCTGGAACTTGCTATGTAGACCAGGATGGCCTTGAACTCAGAGATCTGCTTGCCTCTGCCTCCTAAGTGCTGGGATTAAAGGCATGTGTTACCACTCCTAGCTATTTTTCTTTCTTTTTTTCTCTCTCTCTTTTTTCTTTTCTTTTCTTCCTTCATTTTTGGTGTATTTGGTTTGGTTTTCTCTTTTTTTTGGTCTTTTTGAGACAGGGTCTTCTTTAGCCACAGCTGGCCTGGAACTTGCTATGTAGACCAGGATGGCCTTGAACTCAGAGATCTGCTTGCCTCTGCCTCCTAAGTGCTGGGATTAAAGGCATGTGTTACCACTCCTAGCTATTTTTCTTTCTTTTTTTCTCTCTCTCTTTTTTCTTTTCTTTTCTTCCTTCATTTTTGGTGTATTTGGTTTGGTTTTCTCTTTTTTTTGGTCTTTTTGAGACAGGGTCTTCTTTAGCCACAGCTGGCCTGGAACTTGCTATGTAGACCAGGATGGCCTTGAACTCAGAGATCTGCTTGCCTCTGCCTCCTAAGTGCTGGGATTAAAGGCATGTGTTACCACTCCTAGCTATTTTTCTTTCTTTTTTTCTCTCTCTCTTTTTTCTTTTCTTTTCTTCCTTCATTTTTGGTGTATTTGGTTTGGTTTTCTCTTTTTTTTGGTCTTTTTGAGACAGGGTCTTCTTTAGCCACAGCTGGCCTGGAACTTGCTATGTAGACCAGGATGGCCTTGAACTCAGAGATCTGCTTGCCTCTGCCTCCTAAGTGCTGGGATTAAAGGCATGTGTTACCACTCCTAGCTATTTTTCTTTCTTTTTTTCTCTCTCTCTTTTTTCTTTTCTTTTCTTCCTTCATTTTTGGTGTATTTGGTTTGGTTTTCTCTTTTTTTTGGTCTTTTTGAGACAGGGTCTTCTTTAGCCACAGCTGGCCTGGAACTTGCTATGTAGACCAGGATGGCCTTGAACTCAGAGATCTGCTTGCCTCTGCCTCCTAAGTGCTGGGATTAAAGGCATGTGTTACCACTCCTAGCTATTTTTCTTTCTTTTTTTCTCTCTCTCTTTTTTCTTTTCTTTTCTTCCTTCATTTTTGGTGTATTTGGTTTGGTTTTCTCTTTTTTTTGGTCTTTTTGAGACAGGGTCTTCTTTAGCCACAGCTGGCCTGGAACTTGCTATGTAGACCAGGATGGCCTTGAACTCAGAGATCTGCTTGCCTCTGCCTCCTAAGTGCTGGGATTAAAGGCATGTGTTACCACTCCTAGCTATTTTTCTTTCTTTTTTTCTCTCTCTCTTTTTTCTTTTCTTTTCTTCCTTCATTTTTGGTGTATTTGGTTTGGTTTTCTCTTTTTTTTGGTCTTTTTGAGACAGGGTCTTCTTTAGCCACAGCTGGCCTGGAACTTGCTATGTAGACCAGGATGGCCTTGAACTCAGAGATCTGCTTGCCTCTGCCTCCTAAGTGCTGGGATTAAAGGCATGTGTTACCACTCCTAGCTATTTTTCTTTCTTTTTTTCTCTCTCTCTTTTTTCTTTTCTTTTCTTCCTTCATTTTTGGTGTATTTGGTTTGGTTTTCTCTTTTTTTTGGTCTTTTTGAGACAGGGTCTTCTTTAGCCACAGCTGGCCTGGAACTTGCTATGTAGACCAGGATGGCCTTGAACTCAGAGATCTGCTTGCCTCTGCCTCCTAAGTGCTGGGATTAAAGGCATGTGTTACCACTCCTAGCTATTTTTCTTTCTTTTTTTCTCTCTCTCTTTTTTCTTTTCTTTTCTTCCTTCATTTTTGGTGTATTTGGTTTGGTTTTCTCTTTTTTTTGGTCTTTTTGAGACAGGGTCTTCTTTAGCCACAGCTGGCCTGGAACTTGCTATGTAGACCAGGATGGCCTTGAACTCAGAGATCTGCTTGCCTCTGCCTCCTAAGTGCTGGGATTAAAGGCATGTGTTACCACTCCTAGCTATTTTTCTTTCTTTTTTTCTCTCTCTCTTTTTTCTTTTCTTTTCTTCCTTCATTTTTGGTGTATTTGGTTTGGTTTTCTCTTTTTTTTGGTCTTTTTGAGACAGGGTCTTCTTTAGCCACAGCTGGCCTGGAACTTGCTATGTAGACCAGGATGGCCTTGAACTCAGAGATCTGCTTGCCTCTGCCTCCTAAGTGCTGGGATTAAAGGCATGTGTTACCACTCCTAGCTATTTTTCTTTCTTTTTTTCTCTCTCTCTTTTTTCTTTTCTTTTCTTCCTTCATTTTTGGTGTATTTGGTTTGGTTTTCTCTTTTTTTTGGTCTTTTTGAGACAGGGTCTTCTTTAGCCACAGCTGGCCTGGAACTTGCTATGTAGACCAGGATGGCCTTGAACTCAGAGATCTGCTTGCCTCTGCCTCCTAAGTGCTGGGATTAAAGGCATGTGTTACCACTCCTAGCTATTTTTCTTTCTTTTTTTCTCTCTCTCTTTTTTCTTTTCTTTTCTTCCTTCATTTTTGGTGTATTTGGTTTGGTTTTCTCTTTTTTTTGGTCTTTTTGAGACAGGGTCTTCTTTAGCCACAGCTGGTCTGATCTCACAGAGATGCCTCTGCCTCTCTTCTAATTAGTATATTTGTATAGAATTGTCAAAGTGGGGCTAGAGAGATGGCTACTCTTGTAGAGGACCCCGGTTTGAGTCCCAACACCCACATGGTGGCTAACAATCATCTATTGTTCCAGGAGAACCAGTGCCTTCCTCTGATCTGCAGGCACTGCATGACATGGGTCCATTGATATACTGCAGGCAATACATTCATAGATGTAAAATTAAAACAATAAAATGTTAAAAAAAAGAAATGTCACACTGCATAGGACAACTTATTATAAGTATCACTATATATAGAATTACTATGTATCAATTTTTAGAGAGCTGACCTGTATAATTAGAACCACTGCCTTACCCCTGCTCCATGAATGAAGGAGCCCTCCTCTTTGAAGAGTATGCCTGGCAGTTACCTTTGTTTGTTTGCCAGAGATGCTGCAGCAGCAGAGGCAGTGTCTCCTTGACAATGCTGGGATGTGTTGAAACAGCTGACAAAGCTTGCAGACAGAGGAGATGCTGGGAATATTTGTTGGGACCATCCCCTCCAGTCACATCTGACTCCCCTAAAAGCAATCAGTGAGACATTTCACTGTGCAATGGTGTGAAGGCCCCCCTTTACCCTTACAAAACCTTGCTGATGATGGCTGGGTAACAGATTAGCCACACATACCTCTCTGTAGCTCCTTAGCAAGCTTGGGTAGGAGGTGGCTGCTGAAGGCTCTAGGATAGAGAGAGGCCAGGGTTCCTGATGCCTCCAGTGCTGCCATCCTACTGAGAACACAGAGTAGAAGAGCATTAGCTGAGCCTGGGCTTACTGTCCTCTAGCCAAGGTAGATCCAGGAATGTGGGCTCTCAAGGCTAAGCTGCTAAAGAGTACCCAAGTACCTATGATAGTCAGACAGAACTTCTTAACGTCCAAGAAAAGAGAGCAGTCCCACATCTTTCCAACCATTTTGTAGTCAGAGCCACATAGAAGCACAGAACCCTGGCCCTCGCTCTATCTGTTGCTATTGATAGAAAATCAGGAACCGGCCGCGCACGCCTTTAATCCTAGCACTTGGGAGGCAGAGACAGGTGGATCTTTGTGAGTTCAAGGCCAGCCTGGTCTACAGAGTGAGTTCCAGGACAGCTGGGGCTATAGGGAGACCCTGTCTCGAAAAGACCAAAAAAAAAAAAAAAAAAAAGAAAATCAGGAACCGGCCAGGCATGGTGGTACATGCCTTTAATCCTAGCACTTGGGAGGCAGAGGCAGGTGGATCTCTGAGTTCAAGGCCCGCCTGGTCTACAAAGTGAGCTCCAGGCCAGCTGGGACTAAAGGGAGACCCTGTCTCAAAAGGACAAAAAAAAAAAAAAAATCAGGAATCGGGGCTGGAGATGGTTAAGAGCCCTGATTACTCTTGCAGAGGACCCAGGTTTGATCCCCAGCACCCACATGGCGGCTGAAAACTATCTTTAACTCTGGTTCCAGGGGAATCTGATGCCCTCTTCTGATCTCCGAGGCACTGCACGACACAGGTGCCAAAGCTACATGCAGACAGTACATTCATACACATACAAGAATAAATAAAAATTAAAAAAAAAAGAAAAGAAAAAAAGAAAATCACAATCCATATTTTTCTACCACACTGCAGTAGATCCTTACCAACTCTGGGAATCTTCCTCCAGGAAACACAGTCTGTACAGGTGACCTACTGCCAGTTCCAAGTCCCCAGAAGACAGATCTGTAGTGAGAAGGGAACACAAATCTCAGGTTTCCTTCCCTGCAGCTAAAATAACCTTTCTAAAAAATCCTATTAGAAGCTGGGTATGGTGGCACATGCCTTTAATCTCAGCACTTGGGAGGCAGATCTCTGGGAGTTCAAGGCTAGCCTGGTCTACATAGTGAGTTCCAAGGAGACCCTGTCTCTAAATGAAAAAAAAAAAAGAAAGAAAAAAAAAAATCCTATTAGCACTACCAAATCACCCAGTACTGCAGTTAGAACAGGGAAATAATATTTGTCCTTCACTTAAGACAGATAATCATGAGGAAGGGATCAGACAGAACCCTTCCTCATCATTTCTCCTTCAAAATATACCTTGCTGGGCACCCAAGACTGTGAGTGTCCGAATGCCAGCAAGCTGAAGCTGGGTGCTGGGGTCTGTTATGGCCATGAATACCAATGAGCACAGCTGGTCCTTGAAGTCATTCAGAGGCCTTTCATCTAAGGAGAGACAGAGGCAAGGTTAGAAGGGCTTACAGCCCATATCTCTGACTCCAAAGTTCTTCAGACAACCCGGGGCAGATTTTAGGAGTGAGCTCACACCACTGGGTCTCCAAGAATCACATTGGAAAATGGCATATCCATTCAGTGTGGTCTTGTGAGGCAAACTCAAACAGAACCATTCTTGCGGATTACTCTGTAGCATGGTGCTCTTATCCTCCTGGTCTACAGGGTTCAAAAGCCACAAAGAACACCTCAACTGGAATGTAACCTTACCTTTGTCTTCATAGCTCCATTTCTGCTGCAGCTTTAAGAAACCCAGGATCATTTCAAGGATTGTCCTCCGCTGGTTGCTCTGTAATATTTCAAGGAGTACTGGAGTCAAGAATATTTTAATGGATTTCAATTCTGATATTCTGTAACTGGGGAAAATTATCCTTTTATAAGAGTCCATAAAATAATAAAAGAAATATGCAACAGCCAATGGGAGAAAATCCCAGATCTGCCTGGGCCCAAAGTAAAGCTTCAGACTCTGAGAAAGTGACCATAGCACTCAAGTTTCACCATTTCTTCCTTACCTGACTGTGGTTGTGGAACTGCTCCAGCAGCAAGGGAAGTACGTTGCTGGTGATGTGGTCACAGGCCCGAGCAGATGCACCTGCAGCTGTCTGCAGCAGCTTGGCACTAGGCCACACCAGTTTCATATCTGGTTCACAAAGATGGTGCCTGCAGTCTAGAGAAGCGGCAGTCACAGACCTGGGGAGTAGGCCAAATACTGCCTGATTCCCCTATACCCACAATAGAGTGGAGATTGACACCTGGGCCAAATACTGCCTGATTCCCCTATACCCACAATAGAGTGGAGATTGACACCTGAATTTATTTGCTACCAGTTACCATTCAAGTTGTTTTCAATTCAATTAAGACTGTAGCCCTCAAATCACTGAACATGTGGGGGCTACCCATGAAGGATCACTAGCCTTAAGTACTATTAGCTCTATGTGCTCACTCCCCTTGCTGGCTCCATGGTCCCATTACCCTGTAGAATGTTGCTAAGGAAAGAATCAAGGAGGTCCTCAGCATCAGCCCTCAGCACAGAGCGAGACAAACACGCAGTCAGGGAGTGGAGGGCTGACAGCCCTTCTGCCTCCACTCGTTCACTTGCCGTCTGGAACACCTGTCAGGGAAGGATCCCATGGCTACTGAGGTGAGCTTGCACCAGGTGAGGTCCCACCCATCCATTCTCCTTTTCCTTGAGGTAGGTAAGAGTTATGTGTTTGAGAACGTTTAGGGGATAGCAATAGCAATTGAGACCCTCAACCTAGTGTCTTCTCCCTAGGTTAAGCTCATAAAGTACCCTGTTCCACTAGGAACAATATATACATTTTCCAAGAAACAAGACACCAACTCTGACCAGAATATGTTTACCCTCATGCCTGACAATTCTCTGTTAAGAGTAGTGAATTTTCCTAACACTCACCTCTCTGCGGATAGAACCCCAAAGGCTGGGGAGGAAGTCCTTTAACTCCTTCTGACCATACACAGCACAGCAAGCATTCTGCCAAAAGAATAACACGTGAGAGGCTCAGATATATATATATATATATGTATATATATATAATAATGATATATATATTGCATCTCAGTAGAATTGAGACCTAAGTGAGATAAACTTCTCAGCAAAGAGCTCACTTTGATGTTTATGAAGAAGCACAAAGACTGGGGATGTAGCTCAATGGGACAGTGTTTTCCTACCATAGGTAAAGCTCTGGGTTCAATTCCCAGCACCCACATCCCTCAATGTGGATACAGCTCCAGATGACTAATCACAGCACTTGGGGGGGGGGGAAGTAAAAGGATCAGGAGTTCAAGCCCAGCCAAGGCTAAATGACATCCTTTCCAAAAATCCAAAAAGCAGCCGGGCGTGGTGGCGCACACCTTTAATCCTAGCACTTGGGAGACAGAGGCAGGCGGATCTTTGTGAGTTCGAGGCCAGCCTAGTTTACAGAGTGAGTTCCAGGACAGCTGGGACACAGGGAGACCCTGTCTTGAAAAGACAAAAAAAAAAAAAAAAAAAAAAAAAAAGCAAAAAGAAGGAACCCTGGTCAGTTTTTAGTTACTATAGGGTAAGACAATATGCCTATAGCTGGGTGTTAGATCAATACATTGTCCCAAACCTTGGCCCATTACCTCCATGAACTGACCTTTGTATATTTTATTTTATTATTTTGTTGTTGTTCTTTTTGAGACAGGGTCTCCCTGTAGCCCCAGCTGTTCTAGAACTCACTATGTAGTAGACCAGGCTGGCCTCGAACTCACAGAGATCCGCCTGCCTCTGCCTTCTGATTGCTGGGATTAAAGGCACTGCATCACCATGCCCAGCTTGACCTCTGTATCTTTTGATACAACTTGTATAAAGGGGGCTGGATCCTAAGGGATAAACACTCACCAAAGTTTGCAGAGAATCCAACTTGGCACTTAGAATCTCAGAATCCACTTTCTCAATTAGCAGGGGAAGCAGGAACTGTGGGGGGGGGGAATTAAGCCCAATATAGGAAGTACCTTAGGCACAACAAGGCTAACCATATGCTTACTGCTATCAGTCCTAGGGGACAGGCACTACATCAAGGAGCTAAACTCAAGCCAGGAGTTTTGACTGCAAGCTAATAAAAGATTTCAAAAGAGCACTGTTTACAAAAGGGATTAGTATTATAGGAAATAAGATAGTCAAGTCTCATGTGCTGAAAAGTCTGAAAATATTTGACACACAAGACATTTGCAGGATGCTATACCCTTAAATGTATACTAGAGCTTTTTTTCCCCCCATGCTTTTACTATTCTCTCCTTAGATCTCTCTCTGGGCAGATATTGTAACTTAACCTAGACCAGACCCACCTCAGCAAATCGTGGTGTAGAAGCCAGAACAGCACGAAGACTCAATATGAGGTCATCTCTCTGGATGCCGTAGGGATCATTAGGTGGCTGGAAAGGGAGAAGGCCTATGGATTTGCATTTTTCATACTACTCTTGAATCTAAGTTTGAACCTGGAAAGCCTACAGAACAGGTGATGCTTAAACATAATCTACACAATAGTACATCATGAGGCCCCACCCCAAAATAAGAGGTGCTTGCTCTTACATGTCCCTTGGGAATTTTTGTCTTTTAAGCATTTACTTTCTGCACTGCTGGCACTGAACTCAGTCAGGGCCTTGTGAAAGCTAAGCAAGCATTCTATTACTAAGCCATCATAACTAGGCTTTTTTTTTTTGGAGGGGGTCTTTTTGAGACAGGGTCTCCCTGTAACTCCAGCTGTCCTGGAACTCACTATGTAGACCAGGCTGGCTTTGAACCTCACAGAGATCTGCCTGCCTCTGCCTCCGAAGTGCTAGGATTAAAGGTGTGCACCAGCACACCTGACCAACTAGGCAGTTAAAAAAAAAAAATCACATTATATATTATATTTTCCCAATAATTTTATTTTGGTGTCTTTTAAAAAGTTGGTGCACCCATGTCATGCAATGCTGCGGAGGTCAGAAGAGGGCATCAGATACCCCTGGAACTGGAGTTAAAGACAGTTCTTAGCCATCATGTGGGTGCTGGGAATCAAACCCGGGTCCTCTGCAAGAGCAGTTGGAGGTCTTAACCACTGAGCCATCTCTCCAGCCCCTTTTGGTGTCTTGAAACACAGTCTCTATATAGTCAAGGCTGGCCTTGAACTCACTCAGCTTTTTTTTTTTTCATTTGTTATCTTTTATGTGTACAAGTGTATTGTCTGTATGTGTATAAGTGTACCTGTGTCACACAATGCCCATGGAGGTCTAAAGAGAGCATTAGATTCCCTAAAACTGGATTTAGGACAGTTGTTAGCTGCCTTGTGGGTGCTGGGAACCAAATCCCAGTCCTCTGCAAGAGCAGTCAGTGCTCTTAATCACTGAGCCATCTCTCTAGCCCCAGAATGGTATTATTTTTTCATAACATTAGTTTTAGTAGTTGATACTACTTCACTATAGGTTGAGACATAGTTTATGTAAATAAACTTTGATGGACATTTCCGTTTTTTCACCTGTATAAAAAACTGCAGTTTTAACAACATAACAAGTATGGCTTGGAGGTGCACCCCTTAATGCCAACACTTGGGAGGCAGAGGCAAGTGGATCTTTGTGAGATCAAGGCGAGCATGGTCTCCATAGTGAGTTCCATGCCAGCTGGGGCTAAAGGGAGACCTTGTTGCAAACACACACAGAGACACAGACAAACTCAGACAGACAGACAGACGCATGCACACACGCACACAAAATATTAAGGAAAACTCTCCTATCCAAGAGTGAGAGTGAGACATGGTATTATATGCCTATAATCTTAGCACTCCAGAGACTAAGGCAGGAGGATTGCCAAAAGTTCAAGGCCAGTTCAGTCTACATAGTGAGACTTTTTGTCTCAAAACAAAAAAAATCCAACCACCAAATGAAACAAAGAAAAGCAAAGAAAAACTTTCCTATCATCACCTCTAAGTTGCTTTTGTCTGGAATATCCCCGAGAAAGCAAATATCCAGAAACAGAGATTGCTGCTCAAGAAGTGGATGTGGCAAGAAAGAAGCAAGAAAATATTAAATCTCTAGCCTTTATTTTTTTTTAAATTATTTTTATTAATTTTATTTATTTCTGTATGTGTATGAATGTACTGCTGGCATGCAAGTTTGTGCACCCGTGTCGTACAATGCTGCAGAGGTCAGAAGACGGTCTCGGATTCCCCTGGAACTGGAGTTCTCCTGGAATTGGAGTTTCAGACAGTTCTCGGCCGCCATGTGGGTGCTGGGGATCGAACCTGGGTCCTCTATAAGAGCGGTCGGCGCTCTTAACCGCTAGGCCATCTCTCCAGCCCCCTAAATCTCTAGCCTTTAAATGTTGAATTGTATTTGGGCGTGGTGGTGCCCACCTTTAATCCTAACACTCAGGAGGCACAGGCAGGCAGATCTTTATGAGTTCAAGGCCAGCCTGGTCTACAGAGCAAGTTCCAGGACAGCTGGGGCTACAGGGAGATCCTGTCTAGAAAAGACAAAAAAAAAAAAAAGTTGACTTGTGCTCATTACCTTAGGGGAAAAAAAGAAAATGAATGAAACATTCTTCCTTTTTCTAATTACAAATACACATACTCCTTAACCAAGCAATTCCGTTTTAGGAATCCTATTATTATTATACCTATATGTATAAAAGTTGAAGCATGAAGCCAGGCATTAGGACACACACCTTTTTGTTTTTGGTCTTTTCAGGACAGGGTCTCCCTGTAGCCCCAGCTGACCTGGAACTCACTCTGTAGACTAGGCTGGCCTTGAACTCACAGAGATCCTCCTGCCTTGGCCTCCCAAATGCTAGGATTAAAGGCGGGCGCCACCAAGCCCAGCAGGACACACACCTTTAATCCCAGCACTCAGGAGGCAGAGGCAGGAATGTAACTCTTTTGAATTCAACGCCAGCTTGGTTCATTAGCTTATTCAAGGCTAGCCAGTGATGCACTGTGAGACTCTTAAGGGGAGAAAAAAAAAGGTCAGCACAAGCTGGGGATGTAACTCAGTTGGTACAACACAAGTGCTTGCCTAGGATATATGAAGGATATATGAAACCCTGAGTTGGAGGCCCAGCACTGCAAATGGTCATGATGGTACCTGCCTGTGTAATCTCAGCATTTGGCACGTGGTGGCAGGAAGATCAGAACTCCAAGCTTATCCTAGGATACATAGTGAGTTTCAAGATAGCCTGGTCATATGAAACCCTATATCAAAAAAAGGGTTGCATTGGGCTGGAGAGATGGCTCAGTGATTAGGAACACAGACTGATCTTGTAAAGGACCTGGGTTTGGTTCCCAGCACCCACATGGTGGGTAACAATCCTCCATAACTTCAGTTCCAAGGGAATCTGATGTCCTCTTCTGACCACGACAGACATGGTGCACTTATAAATGCGGACCATATGTACATGTACATAAAATAAAAATAAATAAAATATTTTTAAAAATGGTTGTAGCATTGCTGGTAACAGCAAAAAGGTAATAATAGCTATAATAGTCCTATGGAGGACTAGTATGAATAATCCCAGTACTTAGAAGGCAGAGGCAAGCAGATTTTTGTGAGTTCCAGGCCAGCTTTTTGAGACCCTGTTTCAAAAAGACGAGGAAAAAAAGGAATGAAAAACCCTCCATTGTGGTGGTGGATCTTGGCTTATAATCCCAGTACTTGGGAGGCTGAGGCAGCAGTGAGTTCAAGGCCAGCCTGAGCTACATAATTTGATGCGACACTCAAACAAAACACAAAGAATGAGAAAGCTTATTTGTATGATTTTGAACACCCTCTAAGACACATTGTTAAGTAAAAAGAGCAAGAAGAAACAAGGCATAGGAAATATGTATTTGATGAATGAGAGTCAGAGAACTTGATTATATACAAGGATAAAAAGTTCTGTCTGACCTAAGTTGTGAGATTTTTCATCCTTTTTTTGTTGTTAACTTTTTTGTGTGTATGTGTGCACATATTCAATAGCGCACAAGTGAAGGTAAAAGGACAATTCTGTGGAGTCAGATCTCTCCTTCTCCTTTTTTTTTTGTCTTTTTGAGACAGGGTCTCCCTGTAGCCCCAGCTGTCCTGGAACTCACTCTGCAGACCAGGCTGGCCTTCTCCTTTTATCTTTACGTGAATTCTGGGAATAGAACTCAATGGTGAGTTTCGTTTGGCAAGTGCCTTTACCTGCTGAAGTGCCTCACTGGCCCTATTATCTTTTCAAACATACACATAAGCATACATACGTGCCTAAGGAAAAAAGGGAGAATCAGAAAATCTGGTAGCTGAACTAGAATCTTTGAAGATTTCAAAGGTGTAAGTTCTGAGTTATAGAGGTTACGGATTATGAAGGTTAGGCATGGTGGTTCAAGCCTTTAATCCTGGCACTTTGGAGGCAGAAGCAAGTAAATCTCTGAGTTTGAGGGGCTATGGAAGAATACCTCAGACTAAATAAATAAGAGGTTACTCAAAAAAAAAAGAGGTTACTGATTATGAAAGACAATTTCAGGAGATAGTCCAAAAGGACAGTAACTAAAATAAGCAGGTAAGTGATCTCCTCTAATAAAGATGGCTATGGGTGACAATACTCAAACATTGTTTGGCATGCTGCAATAGAGCTTTCATTTCTTCCATCTTGCTAATGCTTGCAACACACATACCAACACATCCCACATGGTGATGAGACCTTGTGTCTCTGGGAATAGAAGGGAAATCAAAAGCAGAATGGGAGGAACACTCACAAGGGTCAGAGCAAACACCTCTTGTACATACTGTGCTCGACTGTGCCATTTTGTTCTGTTAATTTGTTTCTATTGACTGAGATGCCCTCTCCAAGTGCAGAATTATATCCACGTTCCTCAGAAACCAACCCACATCTTATCTATGAGGTCAGTTCCTGTCAACTATAGCTCACATTGAACCCCTTGTCTTTCAGAACTACAGTACCTCATTTTGGTACTTAGTCTCATACTCTTACCTCAATGTTTCAGCCTTCAAGGGCAGGGAATGTGATTTATAATCCTGTACCTCTCAGCACTAAGTGCACTTTTAAGGAAATTAAGAGTCTTCTCATATCTGCTGAGTTGAATCCTCCTCTGGTGTCAAATGCTTCTCCACTTCTCAGTTAACTAAAATACAAATCTATGAGAACTTTAAACTGTAAATCTGGACTGTGGAGATACCTCAGTGGATAAAGTATCAGTCTGAGCTATAGATTCCATAAAACCCATGCATGGTGGTACACATCTAGAACTTTAGCATGGGGAATGGGATAGGAAATGGAACAGGGGATGGCAGGGCAGGGACAGGGAGACAGTTGGATCCCAGTGGCTCACTAAGCAGCCAGTCTAGCCAAAAAGGGAAGCTCCAGGTTCAGTGATAGACCCTGTCTGAAAAATAAATTGGAGAGGGATTGAGGAAGACATCCAACATCAGCCTACACACACACATACACACACACACACACACACACACACACACACACACACACACACATACAAAAGCTCACAAATACGTTTCAAGAACGTAAGTCCAGAGGTTGTCTATTTTGTTCACCTGTAGCTCTAGTGGCTAGAACAGGGCCTATATATACAGCAGGTACTTAATGAGGACTTGATAAAGAAGGAAATTTCTACTTACAGGGGTAAAATCAATAGGGAAATAACAAGATGTCACTTCAAACAACTCTTCTACAAAAGGTCCTGTGAAAACAGAAAGAATGAGGGTGAGTTAGGATAATTTCCTTGAAAAGGTTGAATCTGCTAATTCACTGCTACCAAGACAACCAAAACATACCCAGGCTATAGTCCCTGGAAATGAGGTCGTGGACGATACGGAAAGCCACCAGAAGATTACGGGGATCCTTTTCTCCATCCATCACCTGGATGAAGCCAAATGTGAAGTCAGCTCCTAGACCCTTTAGCTCTGAGAAGGAGAGAACAAGGTCACTGCTGTCCCATGGAATAGAAAGCAAACTTGGGCTCTCTCCTGCTGTCGTCACTGGGTCTCCTTTCCTGCTTGACAGAGCAGGCTCTTCCGATTTTCAATTCAGAGAAACACTCAAGACACGTGCAAATCTCTGTGCATCCATGCACACATGCATGTATATTTTCAGAAGTCAAGAAATGAAAACTTGGGGCTGGAGCACCAACTGCTCTAGCTGGTAATTGAACTCAGGTCCACCAACTGCTCTAGCAAAGGACCTGGGTTCAATTACTAGCTGGGCATGGTGGCGCATGCCTTTAATTCTAGCACTTGGGAGGCAGAGGCAGGAGGATCTCTGGGAGTTAAAAGCCAGCCTGGTCTATATAGTGAGCTCCAGGCCAGCTGGGACTAAAGGGAGACCCTGTCTCAAAAAAAAGAACCGTCTTTAGTCAGGTGTCGTTGCACATGCCTTTAATCCTAGTACTCCAAAGGCAGAGGCAGGAGGATCTCTGTGAGTTCAGGCCAGCCTGGTCTACAGAGTGAGTTCCAGGCCAGCTGGGGCTATAGGGAAACCCTTTCTCAAAAAAAAAGTGAAAATGTATGGTGCATGATTTTAATCCTAGCACCCAGGAGGTAGAGGCAGGAGGATCTCTGTGAGTTCAAGGCCAACCTGGTCTACGAAGCAAGTTCCAGGCTAGCTGGGGCTATAGGAAGACCCTGTCTCAAAAAGGACTAATAAACAAGTAAATAAATAAAATGTAAAAATGTAAAAACCTTTACTAGATAAATGAACCCCAAGTCTTTATCATTACTCTCAAAAATACTATCCTTTGTATACAACTCCTAGGTTAAAATATATCCTACTTAAAAAAAATATCCTACTAATGGGGGAAAAGGTAGCAATTTCTTGTTTTTCAGACTTCTTCAGAGTCCTGCCTCTTACCTTCTTCTCGGGATCGCATGAAGTTGGTGATGATACTGAACACTGTGTGACGATCAACCTGTAGCAGGGACTTTAGAGTGGGGAAGAAAGCAAATAAAGTGAAGAAAATGCTAAAAGAATACTTCAAACAACAAAATTACTGCCTGCTTCACACTCTCTAGGTGGGTAATTCTCTTCAAACCAGGGTATGACCAAGATAAGAGGAGCTTTAGAAAAGGGCATGGCTGTAGACCTAGAACACAGTAGTGATGCCTGAAGCCTAAACCTGTTTCATATATGCCTTAGGTTCTTCAGCAATAACAAGACACGGGTCAGATGTAATATATATATATATATATATATATATATATATATATCCTCTCTGAAGATAATCTGTGTTACCATCTAATTCTAGTTATGTCAAGTACTATGAGACAAATACCAATAAAGGAGACTACCAACTATTACCACTCACCTGAACATGGACCTCCTGGAAAATGGCTTTGAGCACTGAGACAGCCAACCCTGGGGGCAGGACCACACATAGGCTCTGGGGGAAAAAGGAAGATATGTGAACTTTCTAAGACATAGCTCTATAATGAGTCTCAGCTACAGTGGTAGCCCCAACATTCTGGTTTGAAAGGAAGTGCTAACAGTGAGTGACTTTTTCTAGTTAAGTAATTTCTCCACAGCTCCTTCCAAATGCATAGAATTCCAGTCCTCCCCCAAAGGGTGCCTTTTTTTTTTGGGGGGGGGGTGTTGAGGCAAGGTCTCCCTATAGCCCCAGCTGGCCTAGAACTCACTCTATAGACGGGGCTGGCCTTAAACTCACAGAGACCCTCCTGCCTCTGCCTCCTGAGTGCTGGGATTAAAGGCACACACCACCATGCCTGGCAGGTGCCTTTTGTTTTTTTTTGGTTTTTTTTCAGTATAGAAGATGGGTACTGTTTACTACAAGGTAAAGTGTTTATTACTGTTTATTACAAAGGTGCCCCTGCCACACAGGGTGATTTATTCTCTGGAGTAAAATGGCAGTAGAGCTAGCTGACAGTAATTTACTCCTACATTTGGGCCTCTGTCCTTCATCATGTGAAGGTTCAACCTTAAAAGGCAAGGACAAGACTACAAAAGGGTACCTGCAAACAGTTATGTAATGAAAAGGAGAACTCACAAGTGCTCTCAAGCCCTGAAGAACAGATGGGATCACAAGATGATGGTCCTTCAGCCGGTTCTCATAGAATAGGATCAGGTGTACCACTGCACAAACCAGATGCAATCATTAGTTTAGCAGGTGTATGGAAGGCCCACCAACTACATTCGTCTTCTGCGTCTATAAAATTTTCTCCAAGATAAACAACCCATGGGAATCCCATTTCTACCCCAGACTTGCTTCCTTTTAAAAGTTTTAATTTTATGGGGCTGGAGAGATGGCCTAGCAGTTAAGAGCACTGACTGCTCTGGCAGAGGGTTCGATCCCCAGCACCCACACGGTGGCTGAGAACCATCTTTAACTCCAGTTCCAGGGGAATCTGCTGCCCTCTTCTGACCTCTGCAGTACTGCACGACATGGGTGCACAAACTTACATGCAGACAGTACATTCATACACATAAAGGTTTAAAAAGAAAAAAAAAAAAGAAAAAAGTTTTAATTTTATAATATATTTTCTGAGTGTACATGTAGAAGTCAGAGGAAAACTTTTCAGAGTCAGCTTTCTCTGTCCACCTTTATGTGGTTCCAGGGATCAAACTCAGGTCTCCAGGCTTTAATTGTTGACTCATCTCACAGCCTCAGAGTTGCCTTATAGAAGTTTTTTCCTTCCTTCCCTCCCTTTTTTTTTTTTTTTTTTTTTTTTCTTTCTGAGACAGGGTCTCCCTGTAGCCTCAGCTGACCTGGAACTCACTTTGTAGACAAGGCTGGCCTTGAGCTCATAGAGATCCACTTGCCTCTGCCTCCCAAGCACTGGGATTAAAAGGCATGTGCCACCATGCCCGACCCACCTTTTTTTCTTTTTTAGTATAGATGTTATGACTGCATGTATGTAAGTGCACCTGTGTTCTGCAGTGCCCACAGAGAACAGAAGAGGGCACCGGATCCCCTGGAACTGGAGTTACAGATGGTTATTAGCCACCATGTGGGTGCTGGGATTCAGACCCAGGTTTTCTGCAAGAGTAGTTAGTGCTCTTAACTGCTGAGTCATCTCTCCAGCCCCAAGAATTTTTTTTTCTTTTTCTCTGGTTCTGGGGACAGAAGATAGTTTCATAAGCTCCACTACTGCCTAAACCATTCTTTAATCTCCTTTACCTTTTATTTTTATTATTATTTTACCTTTTAATTTATTTTTTTTAATTTTATTTATTTCTGCACGTGTATGAATGTACTGTCTGATGGCAAGTCTGTGCACCTGTGTCGTGCAATGCCGCGGAGGTCAGAAGAGGGTGTCGGATTCCCCTGGAACTGGAGTCTCCGGAATTGGAGTTTCAGACGGTTCTCGGCCACCATGTGGGTGCTGGGGATCGAAACCGGGTCCTCTGTAAGAGCGGTCAGCACTCTTAACCGCTACGCCATCTCTCCAGCCCCACCTTTTTATTTTTTAAGAGGGTCTCACCACAGACAACTTTCTGGAGTCAGTTCTCCTTCCATCATTGGTTCTAAGGATCAAACTTGGGCTGTCAATCATGCAAGGCAAGTGCTTTTATCCACTGGGCTATCACAGCAGCTCTCACATTGTTTTCTTATTTGTTTGTTTAAAGATTTATGAATATGGGGGCTGGAGGGATGGCCTAGCGGTTAAGAGCGACGACCGCTCTTGCAGAGGACCCGGGTTCGATCCCCAGCACCCACATGGCGGCTGAGAACCGTCGTGACTCCGGTCCAGGAGAACTCCAGTTCCAGGGGAACCCGAGACCGTCTTTCTGACCTCCGCGGCATCGCACGAACGGGTGCGCAGACCTGCAATGCAGACAATAACACTCATACCATAAAAATAAATAATAATAAAAATTAAAAAAAGATTTATGAAATGTTATGAGTGCTTGCTGCCTGCCTGCATGTATAACCATGCAACACAATGCCTGGCAGAACCCAGAAGAGGCACTGGATTCGCTGGAACTAGAGTTACAGAGATTTGTGAGCCACACAACTAGTGACGCAAGTACCTTCCTTCTCCAGGAGCAAGGAGTGGCACTGGAGTAGCACCTGTGACAAAAGGTGGATCCCTCGAGCCCGAGTTCGAGGTTCTGGGTTCTCCAGAGAGGACCTGGGAAAAAAAGCAGAGTCAAACCCTCCTAAAGGAGCAAAAACTTCCCAGAAAACAGTCCCGAGTTAATAGCACTACAAATTCCAGGAAAGCCCCCAAATCATCCCCAGACTAATCTGACATCATTAGAGACTCACATGACACTGCAGTCAATGAAAGCCTTGGCTACCAGGCATCTCAAATTGGCATTTAATGGCTACTCTTTCCCTGAGAGCTAAGATCCCTCTGAAATAGAGCTAAGCAATTACCCACAGAGCTTCAGAGATACCTTGCGGCTGTATTTGTACTGAAGGAGGACAATAGATAGACTTTTGTAAATTAAAAATGTGTGTGTACATGTATGTCATGTATAGGTAGGTGTTCGTATAGAGGCCAGAAATTGACTTGAGTGTCATTCCTCAGGAGTTGTCCACCTTGTAGTTCTTTTTGTTGTTGTTTTTCTTTGTTGTTTATTTTTTAACTTATTAACTTTTTTTTTTGAGCAGGGTCTCAAAAAAGTACCCTGTAGCCCCAGCTGCTGCATGGCCACACTCATATGAACCCAGGTTGGCCTTGAACTCAGAGAAATCCACCTGCCTCTGCCTTCCAAGTACTGGGACTAAGGGTATTCACCTTGTATTTTTTTTTTAATGACAACTGGTTTTCTGTTTCTTGTTTTTTTTTTTTTTTTGGTCTTTTCGGACAGGGTCTCCCTGTAGCCCCAGCTGTCCTGGAACTCCTCTGTAGACCAGGCTGGCCTTGAACTCACAAAGATCCGCTGCATTCTGCCTCCCAAGTGTAGGATTAAAGGTGTGCGCCACCACGCCTGGCAGACAAACTGGTTTTATTTTCCCCTCATTCATTTGATTTTGTGCACACATACCCTCCCCAACCATATACCAAAACTGCCTAAGTCTGAAAATAAATGATAGCTTAATCATAGCATTGGGGAGGCAGAAGCAGGCAGATCTTTGTGGGTACAGAGCCAGCTGGTCTACAGAGCGATTTCCAGACAGCTGGGGCCACAGGAGAACGCCTTTAAAAGACAAAAAAAAAAAAAAAAAAGTAGCTTAATTCTTGAACCTCTCTAGGGATTCACATATAAAAACACAGTTGTTTTCAGATCAAGAGGAACATAAATTAACATTGCTTAGTTGCCTCTACAACTAGGTACTTGGCGCTAGCATCCACAGATGATCACCTTTTTTTTTTCTTTTTTTCTTTTCGAGACAGGGTCTCCCTGTATCCCCAGCTGTCCTGGAACCACACTGTAGACCAGGCTGGCCTTGAACTCACAAAGATCCACCTCCTCTGCTCCCAAGTGCTAGGATTAAAGGCATGCGTCACCACGCCCGATATCACCTTGTAATTTCTTGAGACAGGGTTTCTCATTTGTTGGCCTGGAGTTCTCTGATTAGGTTAGGTTGGCTGGCTGCTGAATCTGCCTGTCTCCATCTATGCAGAATTGGTATTACAAGTATGTGTCACCAATATGTGGTTTTTTTTACATGGGTGCTAGATGGAAACATGCTTTCATGCTTTGCATCAAGCACTTTACCAATACGGCCATCTCTCTAGCCCCCAACTCATTTTGTTGAGGCAAGGTGCTCATTTTTAGCCCAGACTTCACTCAAACTCACAGCTATCCTTCCATCTCGTGTTGCCAAAATGATGAGACTACAGACATAGTGTGAGTCAACACAGACACCCTTTTATAAATGAAGGCTAAGATGGCTGGAATATCAAAGTTTTGTGATTTTTTTTTTTTTTTTTGGAGATAAGGTTTTATGTAGCCCGCTTTGATGTCAAACTCTGCTGAGGATCTTGAACTCTTTTTTTTCTATTACTGTTTTTATTTTTTTCAATTTTTAACAATAAGTAATAATTATAAGTACAAGATCCATTTGCCCAAACCCACACAGCCCAAGGGTCCCACCATCCAGCTGGGGGCTTGTATGTTCAATCAATTGATCAAATAAGTGTCCAGTCTCATATTGCGTAGTTTCACCAGCCCTTACATTCTACCAGCCCCCTCTTCCACAGATTGTTCCCTAGGCTTGAAAAGGGGCACAGGTGGTCGAGAAGCAAAACAGTCTACTTTCTCTGGAGCTGTCGTTTTTGGACTCTGGTCAATCTGGCTGTTTCCTTTCATGGGCTGACAGTTTGTCCAGATCCTGAACTCTTGATCCTCCTGTCTCACCTCCTGAGTATGGATTACAGCATGTACCACCACCACTGTCAGTTTTGTTGTTCTAGGCACTAACCCAGGGTTTTGTGCATGTTCAACAAGTTCTCTACCAACTGAGCTATATTCCTAGACTTGGTGGTTTTAACTATTATAAAGGCCTATTGATATGAGAGAAGCTGAACTTTATCTTCAAACCCTTTTGGGCTGGAGAGGTAGCTCAGCAGGTAAGAGCTTTTGATGCTTCCAGAGGACCCAAGTTCAGTTCCTAGCATCCACATAGTAATTTACATTCGCTGTGAACTCTTTTTTCCTCGGTAATTAACTTATTTTCTGTCATTACATGAGCTCTTAAGCATCCTCGTACACCATTTGAAGCAGTATGCCAAACCACACACCAAGCCACCAATCCTGGCAATTGAGTCACATAATTTATCAAAGATGTCCAGCTTATGCTGTCGTTTCCAGCCAATATAACTGTTCTCCACTGCCCTTGCCACAGATGTTCCTTAGAGCTATAGAAAGGAAAGACTAGAGGCTGCTCAGTAGCAAAACCAGTCACAGGTCCATTCAGCTTGTGATGTCTAGTTATGGACATCTGTCACAATCTGGCGAATCCATTTCATGGGCGGTTGGGCCGAATCCGAACCTGAACCCCCGGCCACCCCCTGAGAGGATTACAAAGCTAACAACATGAGTTTAATGTTGTATCTAGAGCAAACCCAGGTTTTTCAGATGTTCAAATATATCTATACAACGAGACGTAGTCACAACGGGGGAAACAGAAGAAAGAACAGGGCTAGACGCTTGAGTAAGTGAACAGGTGAGTCCCAACCCGGGACATGGGACTAAACTCTGCAGGTAGCGTCAGTCAGGTAAGATCGCTTCTTGAATCTGTACTTCGCAGACATGGCAACCATAAGGGCAGAAATTTTTATTAAAGCAACAGAAGCAGCGACGGAGTCACCAGCCTAGGTGCTATAGCAGCCGGTTAATCCCGGACACTCTAGGGAGCTGGCAGGAACCCTGTCCTCGAAAAGCCCACATAAAAAAAAAAAAATCTATTGCGGAGCAATGCACATACAATATCAGAACCAGATGGATGACACATAGTTAGAAGCAATCGTTGAAAATAAGGTAATCTTTCCATAGTGTCACAGCTTATCATAGCAACAGAAAAGTAATTTTCTGTCTGAGAAGGCATCTCATGAGATCCCATGCCAGAAGGTCACTAGCTATGTGATGCTACTGCGTTATAGCCCAAGATCATAACGAGGCTATAATCCCAGATATAGAATATGCTTAGAAAAGTAAGGCTGGGGGAAATGCAGCGGAGAACTGACCCTTAAGAGGGACAGGTCTAATTGTCAGACACCAGGGCGGAGCCGTCTGAAACTAGTTCCAGAGAACATCAGAATCCAAACACTCTGCCACTCCAGGCTGCACGACTGGCTCACAGACACTGTGCTATGCAGAGACAGGTTGAATTCCACACCCACATGAATGAAATAAAATCTAACAAAAAGTCTAAGGCTCAAGAACAGCCGCTTCTACCTGAGGCATGCAAGACGTGCCCGTACAAATAACTGCTACAAAAAATTTATAGTAAGAAATGTTGTGATTGTGCTTTTAATCTAGTTGAAGAGTGGTTTTTGCTGTGAGTTCAAGGCCGCCTGGTCTACTAGAGTTCAGGACAGCTTGGGCTGCATAGGCAACCGGTCTCAGAAAGGACAAAAAAAAAGAAAAAAAAAAAAAAGAGAAGAAGTGTTATATAACTTTGGAGTAGAATTCATTCAATTGGTCAGAAATACATGTTGGAAGTATACTAATAATTGTATCGCGTAATGTATGGACTATTAGAAATGGTAACTGTATGACAGCTAAATTCATAGTTTTTTTGTTTTTATTATTTTTTGGCGTTTTTGAGCAGGGTCTCCCTGTAGAGTCCCTAGTCTGCCCTAGAACTCACTAGGTAGAGCCAGCTGGCTTGAACTCCAGAGATGATTCCTATGTTATAACCCAAATATAAAGTATAGTTCTAAACAAGTGGGCTGGAGATGCTAGCGTTAGAGACTGACCTCTTAAGCAGTTTGTCCGCACCATGCAAACTTGAAACCATCATGACTCCAGTTCGGGATAATCCCCGTCAGGCATGAGAGCGGCAACTTGTGAACAGACTCACAACAGAAAAAATAAAAGCGCTCAAGTACAACTATGCGAGTAAATACAGGCGGTGTGTGACTTTAATCGCGGAGGCAGAGGCAGCTTGATCAACCGCCTGTACTAGATCGGGCACTGGACTAGCAAACCCTGTCTCAAAGACAAAAAAAAAAAAAGAGATATTTATATACTTTATTAATCGAATTTTAATTGTGTTCGAAATCTGCACGTATAATAAATGTAGTCTTAAGAGACTGAGACCTAGGAAATTATGTTTTTTTTGTTTTTTTGGTGTTTTAGGGTCGGTAGTGGTCTAATACTGGAGCCAGCTGGTGACCCAAATCACTGCTCTCTCAGAGTTTAAAATGCCATGTGGGCTGAGCCACTCTCAAACAGGAAGGTTAGCCACCACTCCAGCTTAGATATCAGAAGTGGTGCTCAGCTGTCTTAAACATCGAAGCCTAGATGGCCCAAGGTGGGTTCACAGGCCTTTAATCCAGCACTTGGGAGGCAGAGGCAGGCTATCTTTTGTGAGCAAGGCACAGCCTGGTCTACAGAGTGAGTTTCCCAGGGGGCTACAGGGAGACCCGGTCTCAGAAGACCCCCCCCCCCAAAAAAAAAAAGGTGCCACAGGAAGTTCAGATCTCAGGAAAGCAGTAATATATAAAGTTAACTTTTTCAGAGTGTCCAAGCAAGACTGGAAGAACATTCTAAAATAGAGGCTCTTACCCAAGGGCTTCCACCACTTGTAATACGTATAGTGCCAGATTTCAACCTTAGGAAACAAATAGAGAAAAAATTAAACAAGGTTCCATGGCTCCAATCACCAGTGTTTCCTGCTAACCCTAGGCTTTGTACCAGGGGACACTCGTGCTGGGCGCCCCCAAATGGGGAAAAATACATGCTAAGTGAGCATGAGAGTAGATGGATTAGTGTGTTAAGAGCACTGGCCTGCCTTTGAAAAGGACCCGGTTTTGGTTATCCAGCACCCACAGGATGGCTGTCTGTTCCTCTAGTCCCAGGGAATCTGACACCAACTTCTAGCCTCACAGGCGCTGCGTGCGTGCGCGTGCGGTGCCACACCAACACACACACACACACACTAAGTAAAAAAACATACACAGAAAACAAAATTGAAAAACAAGATGCTGGACCTAGACCTAAAGCATAACGTCCAACAATTGAAATGTGAAGATTCAGTATTAAAAAAAAAAAGGAAAAAGGGGCTGGAGAGATGAAATCAGCAATTAAGAGCCCTGGCTGTGCTTGCAGAGGATCTAGGTTTTTCAGTTCCTCATCACCCATATAGCAGCTAACAGTCTATAACTCCACTTTCAGGGAATCCAATGCTTCCTCTGACCCCTGTGACACAAGTGTTCTTAACATACATGCAGGCAATAGGCTAATACTATAAACGAAAGGATAATAAGGGGCTAGACCAGAGGCTCAGGCTTAAGAGCACTGACTACTCTTCAGAGGAAATCCAGGTTCATGCGATGGCTAATAACCATTCAGTTCCAAGTGATCCATCTTTTTTCTGCTTCCACAAGCTTTGCACAACACAGTAATAAAACTTATTATTTTTAAACTTTGCCTGGTGTGCTGAAACTCATTTTAATTTATTTATTTATTTATTTATTTGTATTTATTTATTTATTTTTTGAGGCAGGGGCTTCCAATAGCTCCTCTACATAGCGATTTATTTAATAATTTCTTTTGTAGGTTTGGTATAAATGTACTGCCATGCAATGTAGGTTTGTGCACCCCCCAAATGGCATGCTCCGCGGAGGGCAGAAGAGGGTGGTGGACTCCCCTGGAACTTGGAGCTGGAGTTCTCCTGGAACTACAGACGGTTCTCAGCCAACCATGTGGGTGCGGGGGATCAAACCGGGTCCGCTACAAGAGCATCCAGCAACTCTTAACGCTAGCATCTCTTCTCCAGCCCCTATATATTTTTGAGGCAGGGTCCGCCTATAGCCCCATCTGACCTTGAACTCACTCTGTAACCAGACTGGCCTTGAACTCAAAGAGATCCGCTCCTCTGCCTCTGAGTGCTAGAGTAAAGGCATGTGCCACCAACACCCAGCTTAAAGATGTTTCCTTGTGTGCTGGAGAGATGGCCTAAGCGATAAGAGCATGACTTGCTCTTGCAGAGGGACCCAGGTTGATCCCCGGCCCCCGCCATGGCAGCTGAGAACCGTCTTAACTCCATTTCCAGGGGAATCCTATGCCCTCTTTTGACCTCCAATGCATGCATGACAAGGGTGCACAAACCTCATGCAGGTTTCATACACATTCGTACACATAAAAATAATAAATAAATTTAAAAATAAAATAAATAAAAGATGGTTCTTGGCTGCCATGGGGGTTATTGGAATCAACATGGTCCTTTGCAAGAGCGGGTCGGCGCACTTAACCACTGAACCATTTCCCAACCGCCTTTCTGATTTCTGGAATGATGATCATTTAAAAAAAAAAAAACCATAAATAAAAATAAATGGTGTTTGGGACTAAAGGTGTGTGCCCCACACCCATACCGCGGCCTTCCCTGTGTTGGGATTAAAAGTGTGGGCTACCAAAACCCAGCTAAGTGATAGTTTTTTTTGTGTTTTTTTTTGTTTTGGCGAATAGTTTTTTGAATTAAGGGTTTAGTTTTATGTGTTGAGTGCTACTGCTGCTAAATATATGTGCACCATTTGCATGGGCCCTGTTGCTTCCAAAGGCCAGAGAGGGAATTGGGAATTCTCGCTAACTGGACTTTGGATGGTTTGTGGTGATAGTTGAGTTCTAGGAATGATTCCAGATCCTCTGCAAGAGTACCAACTCCTCCTAACCGCTATGGAGATAGACATTTTAAAGAACCCTCTTATTCTGGAATACATTTAGATTTATGGAAAAGTTACAAAGATAGTGCAATTTCATCTAACTCTCATCCAGTTTTACCAACTTGAAAAAAATTTTTTAATTTTATGTGATTTTTTGCCTCAATGTCAGTGCCCCACATCCATGCAGTGCCTGGAGAGGCCAGTAGAGAGTGTTGGAGTTAAGAGCACTAGCTATCTTTGCAGAGGACGCCAGTTTTTGATTCAGTCACTCACATGGCAGCTAAAAAACCATCTTTAAACTCCAGTTTCATGGCATCCAATGCCCTCTTTCACCCTCTTTAAACCTCCTTGAGTATGGCACAACAAAGGTGCACTTAGTATACATGCAGGCAATACACCAATACACAACACAAAAATAAAATATTTAAGGAAAAAAATAAAAATTGATACAATGCCCTTCAATTTGGATAAGTTCGATGCTCTCCTCATGTTCACACTGGGGCTCCCAGTTTTTTACAATATGACAGATATGAAATACTTTTTTCCTCACACCATATCCGGTGTACAAGTTATCCGCACAGTTCCCATTGGTGATGTGTAANGCTTTAACTCCATTCCAGGGTGAATCCTGCTAGCCCTCTTAGGACCGTCTGCGGTACTGCACGACACAGGTGCACAACTTACATGCAGACAGTACACATTCATACACATAAAGGTTTAAAAGAAAAAAAAAAAAAGAAAAAGTTTTAATTTTATAATATATTTTTCTGAGTGTACATGTAGAAGTCAGAGGAAAACTATTTCAGAGTCAGCTTTCTCTTGTCCACTTTATTGGTTCCAGGGATCAAACTCAGGTCTCCAGGCTTTAATTGTTGACTCATCTCACAGCCTCAGAGTTGCCTTATAGAAGTTTTTTCCTTTTGTTTTTTTTTTTTTTTTTTTTTTTTGTTTTTTTTCTTTCTGAACAAGGGTCTCCCTGTAGCCTCAGCTGACCTGAACTCACTTTGTAGCAAGGCTGGCCTTGAGCTCATAGAGATCCACTTGCCTCTGCCTCCCAAGCACTGGATTAAAAGGCAATTGGCCACCATGCCACCCCTTTTTTTCTTTTTTAGTATAGATGTTATGACTGCAATGTATGTAAGTGCACCTGTGTTCTGCATGCCCCACAGAGAACAAAGAGGGCACCGGATCCCCTGGAACTGGAGTTAGTGGAGGTTATTAGCCACCATGTGGGTGCTGGGTTCAAACCCAGGTTTTTCTGCAAGAGTAGTTAGTGCCCTTAACTGCTGAGTCATCTCTCCACCCCAAGAATTTTTTTTTTTCTTTTTCTCTGGTTCTGGGACAGAAGATAGTTTCATAAGCTCCACTACTGCCTAAACCATTCTTTAATCTCCTTTACCTTTTATTTTATTATTTATTTTTACTTTTAATTTATTTTTTTTAATTTTATTTATTTCTGCACGTGATGAATGTACTGCTGAGCAAGTCTTTGCAGCCTGTGTCGTGCAATGCCGCGGAGGTCAGAGAGGGTGTCGGATCCCCTGGAACTGGAGGTTCCCTGGAATGGAGTTTCAGACGGTTCTCGGCCACCATGTGGGTGCTGGGATCGAAACCGGGTCCTCTGTAAGAGCGTCAGCACTCTTAACCGCTACGCCATCTCTCCAGCCCCACCTTTTTATTTTTTAAGAGGGTCTCACCACAGACAACTTTCTGGATGTCAGTTCTCCTTCCATCATGTGGTTCTAAGGATCAAACTTGGGCTGTCAATCATGCAAGGCAAGTGCTTTTATCCACTGGGCTATCACAGCAGCTCTCACATTGTTTTCTTATTTGTTTGTTTAAAAAGAGATTTATGAATATGGGGCTGGAGGGATGGCCTAGCGGTTAAGAGCGACGACCGCTCTTGCAGAGGACCCGGGTTCGATCCCCAGCACCCACATGGCGGCTGAGAACCGTCTGTGACTCCGGTTCCAGGAGAACTCCAGTTCCAGGGGAACCCGAGACCGTCTTCTGACCTCCGCGGCATCGCACGACACGGGTGCGCAGACCTGCATGCAGACAATACACTCATACACATAAAAATAAATAAATAAATAAAAATTAAAAAAAAGATTTATGAATATGTGTATGAGTGCTTTGCTGCCATGTCTGCATGTATACCACATGCACACAATGCCTGCAGAACCCAGAAGAAGGCACTGGATTCGCTGGAACTAGAGTTACAGAGATTTGTGAGCCACACAACTAGTGACGCAAGTACCTTCCTTCTCCAGGAGCAAGGAGTGGCACTGGAGTAGCACCTGTGACAAAAGGTGGATCCCTCGAGCCCGAGTTCGAGGTTCTGGGTTCTCCAGAGAGGACCTGGGAAAAAAAGCAGAGTCAAACCCTCCTAAAGGAGCAAAAACTTCCCAGAAAACAGTCCCGAGTTAATAGCACTACAAATTCCAGGAAAGCCCCCAAATCATCCCCAGACTAATCTGACATCATTAGAGACTCACATGACACCGCAGTCAATGAAAGCCTTGGCTACCAGGCATCTCAAATTGGCATTTAATGGCTACTCTTTCCCTGAGAGCTAAGATCCCTCTGAAATAGAGCTAAGCAATTACCCACAGAGCTTCAGAGATACCTTGCGGCTGTATTTGTACTGAAGGAGGACAATAGATAGACTTTTGTAAATTAAAAATGTGTGTGTACATGTATGTCATGTATAGGTAGGTGTTCGTATAGAGGCCAGAAATTGACTTGAGTGTCATTCCTCAGGAGTTGTCCACCTTGTAGTTCTTTTTGTTGTTGTTTTCTTTGTTGTTTATTTTTA
The DNA here is from genome assembly GCA_009823505.1 of Rhizomys pruinosus. Classification (NCBI taxonomy): domain Eukaryota; kingdom Metazoa; phylum Chordata; class Mammalia; order Rodentia; family Spalacidae; genus Rhizomys; species Rhizomys pruinosus. Next base: position 1,395,681 of record VZQC01009903.1, read on the forward strand.
CCTTATTTTACTTTTTTTTTTGAGACAGGGTCTCAAAAAAAGTACCCTGTAGCCCCAGCTGCCTGGAACTCACTATGTACACCAGGTTGGCCTTGAACTCAGAGAAATCCACCTGCCTCTGCCTTCCAAGTACTGGGACTAAGGGTATTCACCTTGTATTTTTTTTTAATGACAAACTGGTTTTCTGTTCTTGTTTTTTTTTTTTTTTTGGTCTTTTCGAGACAGGGTCTCCCTGTATCCCCAGCTGTCCTGGAACTCACACTGTAGACCAGGCTGGCCTTGAACTCACAAAGATCCACCTGCCTCTGCCTCCCAAGTGCTAGGATTAAAGGCATGCGTCACCACGCCCGATATCACCTTGTATTTCTTGAGACAGGGTTTCTCATTTGTTGGCCTGGAGTTCTCTGATTAGGTTAGGTTGGCTGGCTGCTGAATCTGCCTGTCTCCATCTATGCAGAATTGGTATTACAAGTATGTGTCACCATATGTGGTTTTTTTACATGGGTGCTAGGATGGAATACATGCTTCATGCTTGTGCATCAAGCACTTTACCAATACGGCCATCTCTCTAGCCCCCAACTCATTTTGTTGAGGCAAGGTCTCATTTTTAGCCCAGACTTCACTCAAACTCACAGCTATCCTTCCATCTCGTGTTGCCAAAATGATGAGACTACAGACATATGTGAGTCAACACAGACACCCTTTTATAAATGAAAGGCTAAGATGGCTGGAATCAAAGTTTTGTGATTTTTTTTTTTTTTTGGAGATAAGGTTTCATGTAGCCCAGACTTGCCTCAAACTCTGCTGAGGATGATCTTGAACTCTTTTTTTTCTATTACTTTTTTATTTTTTTCATTTTTTAACAATAAGTAATAATTTATAAGTACAAGCATCCAGTTATGCCCAAACCCACACAGCCCAAGGGTCCCACCATCCAGCTGGGGGGCTTGTATGTTCAATCAAATTGATCAAATAAGTGTCCAGTCTATATTGCTGTAGTTTCACCAGCCCTTACATTCTACCATGCCCCCTCTTCCACAGATTGTTCCCTAGGCTTAGAAAAGGGGCACAGGTGGTCGAGAAGCAAAACAGTCTACTTTCTCTGGAGCTGTCGTTTTGGACTCTGGTCAATCCTGGCTGTTTCCTTTCATGGGCTGACAGTTTGTCCAGATCCTGAACTCTTGATCCTCCTGTCTTCACCTCCTGAGTACTGGGATTACAGCTGTACACCACCACCACTGTCAGTTTTATGTTGTTCTAGGCACTAAACCCAGGGTTTTGTGCATGTTCAACAAGTTCTCTACCAACTGAGCTATATTCCTAGACTTGGTGGTTTTAACTATTATAAAGGCCTATTGATATGAGAGAAGCTGAACTTTATCTTCAAACCCTTTTGGGCTGGAGAGGTAGCTCAGCAGGTAAGAGCTTTTGATGCTCTTCCAGAGGACCCAAGTTCAGTTCCTAGCATCCACATCAAGTAGTTTACATTCTCCTGTTAACTCTCCCTCTAGGGGATCTGACACTGTCTTCTGGCCTCTTTAAGCATCTGCACTCACATGCACATACAAACAGACACAGATTGATACACATAATTAAAAGATCAATCTTTGAAAATAATAAACCCTTTCTCCACTAAGTTGCTCATCAGAGTACTTTAGATCATAGCAACAGGAAAAGTACCTGAGAGGCATGCTCAGTGAGAAAACCCAGTCACAAAGGTCACATAGCTTGTGATTCTATGTATATGAAATTTCCACAACAGGCAAATCCATATAGATTGCTAGGGGCTGGGAAAAAGAAGAAAAGGGAATGGATGCTAATGAGCAAGCATTTCTTTCCAGAGAAATAAAGTTCAAATATTGGACAAGATAGCTCAGAGGCCAAGAACACTAGCTGCTTTTGCAGAGGACACAGGTTTGATTCCCAGCACCCACATGGTGACTAACAACCATCTGCAACAGTAGTTCTAGGTAAATCCAATGCTCTCTTCTGACCTCTGTAGGCATTGCACGACATCAGTGCAACACATACAGGCAATACACTCATACGCATAAAACAAAAATAATTTAAAAAATGTTCTACTTAGGAGGCAGAGGCAGGTGGATCTCTGTGAGTTCAAGGCCAGCCTGGTCTACATAGAGAGTTCCAGGACAGCTGGGGCTGCAGGGAGACCCTGTCTCAGAAAGACAAAAAAAAAAAAAAAAAAAAAAATCTATATTTGGGGGAAGAATGCACAAATCTTTAATATACAAAAATGTGATGGATTTACTTTAAAATGGTGAACTTTGATATGTCAGCTATATTACAATAAAGTAATTTTTTCTGGTCTTTTTGAGACAGGTCTCTCACTGTATGTATGCCCAGTTGGCCCTAGAAACGCACTATGGTAGAGCACCTGGCTTTGAACTCCCCAGAGATAGTAATGTTGCCCTGAGTGTTGGGATTAATACACCAAGATATAAATAATAGTTCTTAAAAAGTTACAAGGCTGGGGCTGGAGAGATGTGCCAAGCGGTTAAGAGACTGACCGTCTTACAGAGGCCCAGGTTTGATCCCACACCCAGCAGGCGGGCGAGAACCGTCCTGAAACTCCAGTTCCATAGAACTCCATTCCAGGGGAATCCAAACACCCTCTTCTCACCTCCAGAGGCCATTGCACGACATGGCGGGGCACAAACTTGCATGCAACAGGTACATTCAGACACATACAGAAAATAAATAAAATTTAAAAAAAAAAGTACCAAGGCCTCAAGAAGGTAAACAAAAGGCTAAATGGTCTGTTGTATGTAAGAGATACGTAGGGCTGAGTGTGGTGGTGCACCCTTTTAATCCTAGCACTTGGGAGGCAGAGGCAGGTGGATTTCTGTGAGTTCAAGGCCAGCCTGGTCTACATAGAGTTCTGGGACAGCTGGGACTATAGGCAAACCGTCTCAAAGGACAAAAAAAAAAAAAAAAAAAAAAAAGAGAGAGAGATATGTTATAATAACTTTAGTTTTTAGAATTTCCTCCAATTTTCTAATTTGTGTTTCAGAAGAACATGCTGGCTGGGACAGGTAATTAACTTACTAATAATTTGTTCAGTACGTCTACCATGTAGGACATTTAGGAAAGGTAAGCCGTTTGACAGGCACAATCTCATTAGTTTTTTTTTTTGTTTTTTTTTTTTTTAATATTTGGTTTTTGAGAGCAGGGGTCTCCCGGTAGCCCAGCTGTCCTAGAACTCACTCTGTAGACCAGGCTGGCCTTGAACTCACAAAGATCCACCTGCCTCTGCCTTCTTCATTAGTTCTTAAAATGCCATGTTATGGGCTAAGGAAGCCCAGCTCTACTTAAACAACAATGGAAGGCCCTTAGCCACCCACTTCACCCAAGTCTATAGACTGAGTCAGAAGATGGTGTGGCTTACAGGCTGTGCCTTTCTCAGGAAAAACCATTCGAAGACAGCTTAGATTAAGGTGCCACAAGAAGCCAGGCCTGGTGTCACAGGCCTTTAATCCTAGCACTTGGGAGGCAGAGGCAGGCGGATCTTTGTGAGCTCAAGGCCAGCCTGGTCTACAGAGTGAGTTCCAGGGGGCTACAGGGAGACCCGGTCTCAGAAAGACCCCCCCCCCCCAAAAAAAAAAGGTGCCACAGGAAGTTCAGATCTCAGGAAAGCAGTAATATATAAAGTTAACTTTTTCAGAGTGTCCAAGCAAGACTGGAAGAACATTCTAAAATAGAGGCTCTTACCCAAGGGCTTCCACCACTTGTAATACTGTATAGTTGCCAGATTTCACACCTAAAGGAAACAAAATATGAAAAAAATTAAACAAGGTTCCATGGCTCCAATCACCAGTGTTTCCTGCTAACCCTAGGCTTTGTACCAGGGGACACTGTGCTGGGCAAGATTTGGTCCTAAGGACAAGAGAGATGGATAAGTGGTTAAGAGCACTGGCTGCCTTTGAAAAGGACCCAGGTTTTGTTACCAGCACCCACAGGATGGCTGTCTGTTCCTCTAGTCCCAGGGAATCTGACACCAACTTCTAGCCTTCACAGGCGCTGCGTGCGTGCGCGTGCGTGCACGCACACACACACACACACACACACACACACACGTACGTAAAAAAACATACACAGAAAACAAAATTTAAAACAAGATCTGGACCTAGACTAAAAGCATAACTGTCACACTTGAAATGTGAAGATTCAAGTATTAAAAAAAAAAAAGGAAAAGTAGGGCTGGAGAGATGACTCAGCAATTAAGAGCCCTGGCTGTTCTTGCAGAGGATCTAGGTTCAGTTCTCAGCACCCATATAGCAGCTAACAGTCTATAACTCCACTTTCAGGGAATCCAATGCTTCCTCTGACCCCTGTGACACAAGTGTTCTTACATACATGCAGGCAATAGGCTCATACATATAAACTAAAGATAATAAGGGGCTAGACAGATGGCTCAGTGCTTAAGAGCACTGACTACTCTTCCAGAGGATCCAGGTTCATGCGATGGCTAATAACCATTCAGTTCCAAGTGATCCGACATCTTTTTCTGGCTTCCACAAGCTTTGCACAACACAGGTATACTTATTATTTTTAAACTTGCCTGGTGTGCTGACACACTCATTTTATTTATTTATTTATTTATTTATTTATTTATTTATTTATTTATTTTTGAGGCAGGGTCTTCCAATAGCTCACTCTACATATCTATTTATTTATAATTTCTTTTGTATGTGTATAAATGTACTGCCTGCATGTAGGTTTGTGCACCCATGTCATGCAATGCCTCGGAGGTCAGAAGAGGGTGTCGGATTCCCCTGGAACTGGAGCTCTCCTGGAATACAGACGGTTCTCAGCCACCATGTGGGTGCTGGGGATCAAACCGGGTCCTCTACAAGAGCAGTCAGCACTCTTAACCGCTAGGCCATCTCTCCAGCCCCTATATATTTTTGAGGCAGGGTCTCCCTATAGCCCCATCTGACCTGGAACTCACTCTGTAGACCAGACTGGCCTTGAACTCACAGAGATCCGCCTGCCTCTGCCTCCTGAGTGCTAGGAGTAAAGGCATGTGCCACCACCACCGGCTTAAAGATGGTTCTTGGGTGCTGGAGAGATGGCCTAGCGGATAAGAGCACTGACTGCTCTTGCAGAGGACCCAGGTTTGATCCCCAGCACCCACATGGCAGCTGAGAACCGTCTTTAACTCCAGTTCCAGGGGAATCCGATGCCCTCTTTTGACCTCCAATGCATTGCATGACAAGGGTGCACAAACCTGCATGCAGGTTCATACACATTCGTACACATAAAAATAAATAAATAAAATTTAAAAATAAATAAATAAAGATGGTTCTTGGCTGCCATGTGGGTATTGGGAATCAAACCTGGGTCCTTTGCAAGAGCAGTCGGCGCACTTAACCACTGAACCATTTCTCCAGCCCCCACAAGTATACTTATTATATACAGGAAATATACTCAAACACATAAAATAAAAATAAATGGTGTTGGGACTAAAGGTGTGTGCCACCACACCCATACCTCTGCCTTCCTGTGTTGGGATTAAAAGGTGTGGGCTACCACACCCAGCTAAGTGATAGTTTTTTGTGTTTTTTTTTGGCGATAGTTTTATTAAAGGTTTATTTTTATGTGTATGAGTGCTCTGCCTGCATACATATATGTGCACCATGTGCATGCCTGGTGCTTCCAAAGGCCAGAAGAGGGAATTGAATTCTCTCTAACTGGATCTTTGGATGGTTGTGTGATATTTGAGTGCTAGGAACTGATTCCAGATCCTCTGCAAGAGTACCAACTCCTCCTAACCGCTATGGAGATAGACATTTTAAAGAACCCTCTTATTCTGGAATACATTTAGATTTATGGAAAAGTTACAAAGATAGTGCAATTTCATCTAACTCTCATCCAGTTTTACCAACTTGAAAAAAATTATTTAATTTTATGTGTGTTTTGCCTCAATGTCAGTGCCCCACATCCATGCAGTGCCTGGAGAGGCCAGTAGAGAGTGTTGGAGTTAAGAGCACTAGCTAGTCTTGCAGAGGACCCAGTTTTGATTCCCAGCACTCACATGGCAGCTAACAACCATCTTTAACTCCAGTTTCATGGCATCCAATGCCCTCTTTCACCCTCTTTAAACCTCCTTGAGTATGGCACAACACAGGTGCACTTATTATACATGCAGGCAATACACCAATACACACAAAAATAAAATATTTAAGGAAAAAAATAAAAATTGATACAATGCCCTTCAATTTGGATAAGTTCGATGCTCTCCTCATGTTCACACTGGGGCTCCCAGTTTTTTACAATATGACAGATATGAAATACTTTTTTCCTCACACCATATCCGGTGTACAAGTTATCCGCACAGTTCCCATTGGTGATGTGTAAACTTTGATCACTAGGATAAGATGCATCTACTAAGTTTCTGCATCATGCAGTACTAGTCTTCCCTTTCAGGTACTCTGTTCCTAAAAAGTAAATCATTAGGCTGGGAGAATAGCGTAGCTGTTAAAGGCTGAGGCTAAGAACCGCAAAAAAAAAAAAAAAAAAAAAAAAAAGGTAAATCAGGCCAGGCTTTGGTGGCGCATGCCTTTAATCCTAGCAATTGGGAGGCAAGGCAGGCGGATCTTTGTGAGTTAATCAAAGGCAGCCTGGTCTACAGAGGTGAGTTTCCAGGATAGCTGGGGCTACAGGGAGACCCTGTCTCGAAAGAACCAAAAAAAAGTAATCATTAGCTGGGCGTGGTAGTGCATGCTTTTAATCCCAGCACTAGGAAAGCAGAGGCAGGAATATCTCTGAGTTCAAGGCCAGCCTGTCTACATAGTGAGTTACAGGCCAGATGGGACTAAAGAAAAAAAGCTCATAGGGGGCCAGTGAGATGGAGGTTAAGGCACTACTTGCTGACAAGCCTGTCAACTTGAGCACCCACACAGTAGAAAGAGGGAACTAGCTCCTATAAGCTGTGCTCTGGCACAAGTGTGGCCCCACATACAAATAATTAAGCTCAACGGCCAAAGATAGAACAACAGAAGCAATAAAATACATAGACTTATTTGTTAGATATTAATAAATTGGATTATATTTACTAGATTGTAACTCAGTATAAAAATAGACATGAGCTGGGCGTGGTGGCACACGCCTTTAATCCTAGCACTCGGGAGTCAGAGACAGGCAGAATCTTTGTGAGTTCAAGGCCGCCCTGGTCTACAAGGGAGTTCCAGGACAGCTGGGGCTACAGGAGACCCTGTTCAAAAAGACCAAAAAAAAAAAAAAAAAAAAGGCATGAGTCTGTACTGACACAGTAATAACTGGATTCTCTTTGTAGGAAAAAATTCAAATCTAGGTAGATTTTCTTCCCTCTAAAAGGTAGAACTTAATCCTTCTCTCCTTGAATAGGGGGGCTAGACATAATGATTTACTTTTCTTTTCTTTTTTTTTGGTCTTTTTGAGACAGGGTCTCCCTTTAGTCCCAACTGGCCTGGAGTTCGCTAAGTGGACCAGGCTGGCCTTGAACTCACAGAGATCTGCCTGCCTCTGTCTCCCAAGTGCTGGGATTAAAGGTGTGTGCCACCATGCCTGGCAATGAAAAAGTTTTAACTAATGAAGGCATGGCAATCAGAAAATTATTTCCAGAGTCCTCCACTGGGTTCCTAACTCAGATGTTTCCAAATGTAGGACCTTAACTTTTCTCTCATATAAAGAAAAAGTGAAAAAAAAAAAAAAGAAAAAGTGAAAATGGCTTGAGAATACCCTCCTGAACTTCTAGTTCCCTTAAGTCTCCTTGTCTCATAGCAACAACTATGAGCTGAACTGGGCAGAAGTTCAATCTCTTGCTACAGTAAGATGACCAACCAGACTGAAGAAAAGAGTACTCCAGTCAGGAGTCATAGCTTGTGGCTGGCACCAATTTAGCTATCAGGCACTCTTAGCTCTCCTTGTGCCAGCATGTGGAAGGTCCAGCTGCTGCCTAACTCCTGAGCCCAGGGAAAAAATGAACAGGCTGTAGGGTGGGGGAAGAGCCAGCAAGTCAGGCTCACAGGGCAAACAAAACAAGGAACTGATAGTTGCCTTCCATGCCCAATCCCTTAAGGGCAATACTTCCATGAAGACGGATACCTATTTCTGGGTTATGAACCATAAGAGTACTGTGCCTTTTGGAGGGTAGAAAAGGGTACTTCTTGGAACTTCTTGGCTACAGCCTAGAAACCTCTGCTGAATAAATCCAACTAAAAACTAAGTTTAGTAGCAATCACAGTACATAAGAGCCCTAGGGACTGGTTTCTGTTAGAAGCAAAGGATATAACTGAACTGAATCATTTTTCAATATCATCAAAAAAGTATTTAGTGGATACTGGGTGAGAGTCTATCATTGAAAATAATCTTAAGTGCTATAAATCAGACTGGCTTGCTAGGTCCTATTTAGATAAATACTTTCCCCTTCCTCTGACAGATTCTCCCTATATAGTTCAGGTTTACCTCTTGCCTCAGCCTCTCTAGCACTGGGATTAAAAAATAAAAATGCGGGGCTGGAGAGATGGCCTAGTGGTTAAGAGCGCTGACCGCTCTTGCAGAGGACCCGGGTTCAGTCCCCAGCACCCACATGGCGGCCGAGAACCGTCTGAAACTCCAATTCCAGGAGAACTCCAGTTCCAGGGGAGTCCGACGCCCTCTTCTGACCTCCGCGGCATTGCACGACACGGGTGCACAAACTTGCATGCAGACAGTACATTCATACACATACAGAAATAAATAAAAATTAAAAAAAATAAAAATAAATAAAAATGCTAGGCGTGGTGGCGCATGCCTTTAACCCTAGCACTCAGAAGGCAGAGGTAGGTGTATCTTTGTGAGTTCAAGGCCAGCCTGGTTTACATTGGGAGTCCCAGGCCAGCTGAGACTAAAGGGAGACCCTGTCTCAAAAAGACCAAAAAACAAACAAAAAAAACCACAAAAGGGGCTGGAGAAATGGCTCCGTGGTTAAGAATATGCACTGTTCGGGGCTGGAGAGATGGCCTAGCGGTTGGGAGCGCCGACCGCTCTTACAGAGGACCAGGGTTCGATCCCCAGCACCCACATGGCGGCCGAGAACCGTCTGAAACTCCAATTCCAGGAGAGCTCCAGTTCCAGGGGAATTCGACACCCTTTTCTGACCTCCGCGGCATTGCACGACATGGGTGCACAGACTTGCATGCAGGCAGTGCATTCATACACATACAGAAATAAATAAATTTAAAAAAATTAAAAAAATATGCACTGTTCTTCAAGAGGACCTGACCTCAATTCCCAGAACCCATGGGGGGGGGGGGGAGATGACAGCTACCTGTAATTCCAGTTCCAGAAGATCCAATACCTCTGGCCTCCATGGTTTCCAGTACTGGTATATACACAGATACACATGACTAAAAAATAAAATAACTTTATCCTCAAGTGGATGGAACTGGTGAATGAAAAGCCAAAAGGAGCCAGGAGCTCCATCTACCCCCCCCCCAAAAAACCTGAGGACCAGATCCTCAACTGACCTTGAGAAAACAAAAACCTTGGTTAATCTGGGCTAACTGTGTAGTCATAAGCATCCAAAAGGAAAGTATAACCAGAAATAAATAATTAGTAAGGCCTGAGAAATTGTAGTTCAGGTATAAAACTTGAGATCTTAGTAAAAAGACAAAAAAATAAAAAAATAAATCATAAGCTGAAGATGCTAAAACCTATGCTGTCATAATCTTGACATAGGTGGCATGCATATATGCGTATTTTGGAGTGATGCAAATTGGAAGGAACAATAACAACAACAAAGACTGGGTCAAAGAACTGACTGAAACAGTGAACTTCTGCCTGAAACAGTAAACTTCTACATTGAAAATTCTAAAAGAGACTGAGAAAAAGACAAAAAACATGTTTGGCAGAATGCATGAGCTCTGGTGGAGGGGCAAGGAACGGGGAATGGGTCTGGATTTGATTGGGAAATTTTTTTTTTTTTTTGAGACAGTGTCTCCCTCTAGCTCCAGCTGTCCTGGAACTCACTCTGTAGACCAGGCTGGCCTTGAACTCACAAAGATCCACCTGCCTCTGCCTCCCTAGGATTAGGCAGAGGCAGGTGGATCTTTGTGAGTTCAAGGCCAGCCTGGTCTACAGAGTGAATTCCAGGCCAGCTAGAGCTACAGAGAGACCCTGTCTCAAAAAGACCAAAAAATAAAAATAAATTTTAAAAAAAGGTGTGCGCCACCACAACCAGCTTAAGACTTCTTAGATGCCATGTGGGTGGCTGGGAATCGAACCCGGGTTCTCTGCAAGAGCAGTCGGCGCTCTTAACCACTGAGCCATCTCTCCAGCCTCATTGGGAAATTTTGTATGAAATATACAAAGCTGGGGCCGGAGAGATAGCCTAGCGGTTAAGAGCTCCAACTGCTCTTGCAGAGGACCCGGGTTCGATCCCCAGCACCCACATGGCGGCTGAAAACCGTCTTTAACTCCAGTTCCAGGGGAATCCAACACCCTCTTCTGACCTCTGCGGCACTACACAACACGGGTGCACCAACCTACATGCAGACAATACATTCGTACACATATGAAAATAAATAAAAATTTAAAAAAAAAAAAAGAAATATACAAAGCTTCAATAAAAACTGGCTTTGGGAAAAATAAATAAATAAAAAACAAAAATAAAATAAATCTTAGCCAGGCATGGTGGCACACGCCTTTAATCCTAGCACTTGGGAGGCAGAGGCAGGCGGATCTCTGTGAGTTCAAGGCCAACATGGTCTACAGAGTGAGTTCCAGGACAGCTGCAGTTACAGGGAGACCCAGTCTAAATAAATAACCAACAAATATGTAGACTATATTCATCAGCGGAGAACATTCCACCTACTATCAGTCAAGTTCCACAACCAGAGGCTGCCTCAGATTTTGTAACTGAAAATCACTTCTTCAGCCGGGACTAGAGTGACCTTTAATCCTAGAGCACTGGGGAGAGCGAAGAGGCAGGCGGATCTTTTTGAAGTTCAAGGCCAGCTTGGTTCTACAGAGTGAGTTCTAGGGACAGCTTGGGGCTACAGCAGTGAAACCGCTGTCTCATGCCAATAAAAAGACAAAAAAAAAAAAGAAAAAAAAAAATAGAACACATCACTTCTTCAGCATTCAAAAATGCATCAACATGAAATTGACTGCTTATTATTACAAAGAAGCATGTGTTTGCAAGCGATTTTTCACATTTTAGTTTGTTGGTGAACCTTCCTAGTTGAGCCCTTTAGTTTCATAGGGATCAAATTTTGAGTCAAAGTATCAACAAAAATAGAGATAATAAAGCTACTGCTTCACATTAAATATGAGTTAAGGGAAATGGCAAGAAGCTGGCCAAAATCTTGAACTGATACTCTGAGGATGTTCCACAAGGTGACCAAGTTTAATAACTTACTCTAGTTCTGATGTATCTACCTTAGAAATGTCTTTCAAATATGATGCTTCCTTTTCAAATTTACTGCATAATGACTATTTTTTTGCCTCTCTCTTTTTGGCATAAACATGTTCTTGAAATTTTTACCTTTGTGTATGGGAGAACACACACGGAGGTCTGAGAACAAGTTACAGGTATTGGTGTTGTCCTTCACCATGTCCCTGGGATTGAATTCAGGGCATGAGGCTTGGTGGCAAGAACATTCACTGACTAAGACACTGAATTTTTAGACCGTGACAATGATTTGTGAATAAAAAAAAAAAAAAGTCACTGACCTGCTCACTTAAAACAGTTTAAGTGGTGCACTTTACTCATTTTTAAAATATTTTTATTGTATGTGGATGAATGTACTGCCTGCATGCACCTCTGTCATGCAATACCTGCAGAGGTCAGAAGAAGGAATTGGATTCCTTGAAGCTGGAGTTACAGATGGTTGTTAGCTGCCATGTGGGTGCTGGGAATCAAACCTGTGTCCTCTACCAAAGCAGACACTGGGCCATCTCAGTTTTGTTTTGTTTTACAAAACCTTCAGTTGGGCGTGGTGGCACAAGCCTTTAATCCTAGCACTGGGGTCACAGAGGCAGGCAGATCTCTGTGTTCAAGGCCAGTCTGGTCTACATATGGAGTTCCAGGCCAGCTGGTGCTACAAGACCCTGTCTCAGGGAAAAGAAAAAAAAGGGGTGGGGTGGGGGTGGGGGGTGGTTCCTGAAATAAACATTATTTGCTTATTATTCTTCATTTTCTCCTTATTGCCTAAGTCCTGACTCTGCCTTGCGATTAACTCCTAAGCCCACTAGTTTCTCCTTTCATCAGGATTCCTATCATTCAGTCACATAAAATGTCAAATTGGGCCGGGTGTGGTGGTGCTCGCCTTTAAGCCTAGCACTTAGGAGGCAGAGGCAGGTGGTTATCTGTGAGTTCAAGGCCAGCCTGGTCTACATCGAGAATTCTAGGACAGCTGGGGCTGCGGGGAGACCCTGTCTCAAAAAGACAAAAAAAAAAAAAAAACACAAAGAGTAGCAGAAAAAAGAATATGGCAGAATTGACAACATTTGTGATCTCAGATTGTTCCTTTCTGCACTTGATATTTGTAGGAGAGGCTGCTGCTGCGGTGAAGGTTGGTGTCTTCAGCATTATTAACAAACACTGAAAGGCTGGAAAAAGCACATCTAAAACTGCTAACTTTCCACACCATACCTATGACTGTGACCTAAGACTGAGAACATTAATCCTTCCTAAATTTCCTTTCATTTCATGGCTCTCTCAGGAAAGATCTATGACTTCTATTATTTACAACAGGTCATTTAAATCCTTTGCCTGGAATCCAAGGTTTATGTAGATAATCCAGCTACACCAAAACTTCTTCCCTTATCTGGTGCTATTCCTCTGAATCAGCCTTCTTTTTGTAAGCAGGATAAATTACATAGGTGTTACGGAAACATAAATAAGCTAAGTTAAACTTAAAACATACAAAAGTTTAAAGAAGTTTTTTTTTTTTTTTGATAAAGAAAAAATCACTTTAAACAAAAATATAAAAAACTTAGCAGTTATATTAAGCAAACTACTTTAAGATGTGCTATAAATCCCTAAAATCCAAAATGTTTTCAGAACACACAAATGTGGAAGTTATAAATAACATTGAGTATATGGCAACATCTTGACGGGATTGTTCAGGTATATATATATCTGTGAAAAACAGCATTCAGGTTATAGTTCATTGAATATAAATTTTTTTTTTTGAGACAGGGTCTCCCTGTCGCCCAGCTGGCCTGGAACTACACAGAGATCCACCTGCCTCTGCTCCCAAAGTGCTGGGATTAAAGGTGTGTGCCACCGCCCAAACTTGCATGCAGACAGTACATTCATACACACAGAAACAAATACAATTAAAAAAAAATTTAAAAAATAAATAACAAATAAAGGTGTGTGCCACCAAGCCCAGCTGATTGAATATAAATTTAATCCCCAAATAACCCTAAACAAATGCTGGTCAATGACAGTCAGCCCAGATATTTAGAGATAGTGGTGATATCTGCAATTTAAATGGATTGGTAGGTCTATGATAAAAGTCATGAAAAAATGTTGATGATAGGATCTAAGTAGTGAGCACACATGTGTTCCTTACAAAATTTTCTAGACTATGTTAAACGTTGGAAATTTTTCATGGTAAAGAGGCACTGATTGATAATACTTTTTATTTACTATGGTAAGCCCTGACAACACACCATAACTTGGTAAAGATGTTAAGGCAATTAGCATCAGGTTTGTGTTTGTGAGATGAGGGTCTCACATTTTAAGCCTAACACCTGGCCTAGAACTCACTCTCAAATTTGCCATCCTCCCGAATCTACCTTCCAAGGGCTGAAACTACAGGCATGGCACACAGAGCCCAGCCAGAAGCAGGGATTTTTGTTCCTTGATGCTTCCAAACTACTCTGTACTTACCTCTTACAGAATCCCACATTATAAGTTCTTGGTGGCCACAGACCTACTATAGCTTGTATTTATATTCGTATTGCTTTTCATAATGTTGGGTGACGTTAGAAATGCTAAATGAAAAGTGGAATAGTGCTAAGGACCAGCATATATATATATATAATGTATTCCTAGCAGATGAGCCACCATTCCCGTCTGATTCTTTTTTTCTAAAAAAACAAACAAAACAAAAACAAAACTAAAATGAAAGATATCCCAAAGAGGCCTAGCATTTTGTTTGGTTCAAATCTTGGATTAACTCAGAACACAGAGATTCAGGAAACTAGGAATCTGGGACACGTAAAATAATCAAGGGGCATCCGGGTATGTTGGCGCACATCTTTAAGTGTTGTCTTGTAAATTCGAGGCCAGCCTGGTCTGAAAAGAGTTCCAGCAGCCAGTGCTACAAGTGAGCACTGCGTCAAAAAACAAACAAAACACAAAAAACATGAAGCAAATTTACCTAAAACACACAAAAGAAGTGAAGCCTTAGCCGGGCGTGGTGGCACAGGGAAAAACCAAAAAAAAAAACAGCATCTATGCTGGGCATGGTGTGCATACCTTTAATCCCAGCACTAAGGGAGGCAGAGGCAGGAGGATCTCTATGAGTTCAAGGCAGCCTGGTTTACACAGTGAGCTCCAGGGCAGCTGGGACTAAAGGGAGACCCTGTCTCAAAAAGAACCCCCCCCAGGCAAAAAACAACAACAACAACAACAACAACAACAAAAAATCCAGCATCCACCACCAGGCATGGTAGCCCATGCCTTTCCTCCCTGGACTCAGGAGGCAAGGTGGATCTCTGTGTCTCCTGTGAATTCAAGGCTAGCTTGGTCTACACAGTGAGTTCTAGGACAGCTAGGGTTGCAGGAAGACCCTCTCTCAAAAATGATACAACAAACTGGGCATAGTGACGCACGCCTTTAATCCCAGCACTCAGGAGCCAGAGGCTGGCCTGGTCTACAAAGTGAGTTACAGGACAGCTGGGGCTGCAGGGAAACCCTGACAAAAAAACAAAACAAAAAAAAACCCTACAATAACAAAATCAGTATCCACAGTTCAGAATTACCATAGTGATAAGAAACAGGGTTAACAGAGGGAGTGTACTTCCTGGGTTTATGAAAATGGGTTACTAATTTTATTTTATTGTAAAGATAGGGTCTCCACAGTATCAGGTTGGCCTCTAACGTGTGGCAATCCATTGGCACCTTGTGGGGCCTGGATTACAAATTTTAAGTCACTATACATTTTCCCAAATGAAAATAACCAAAATACCTGGAAATACCATTAATCATGGCCTTGCAACCTTAGGATAAGAGAAGTCATTATAACAAAGAGTTAATTTTCCCAAGGATAGACTTCCTGGCACAAAGAGTAAAATGAAAACCTTTATAGAAGGCCTAAGCTTTCAACTTCCTCATGGAGAATATTGAGAAAGACTGAGAAAGAGATGAAAAGCAAGTTTGGCAGAATGCATGAGCTCTGGTGGGGTGGGGGGATGGGGGGGGAACATGGGTCTAGATTTGTTAAAAAAATAAAATTATGTGAAAAAAAGGCCTAAGCTTTCCCAAAGTGTTCAAGATCTGCTGTCTAGCAATGGACTTGATAGCATCTCCTAACACTCCATGTTTTCCTCAGCCATGCACTAGTTCACATAGAACAGAGAAGAACTCAAAGCAGTATTGATGTAGTCACTGACCTAGAAGGCACAATCAGATCTCTGTCTGATGGAGCAGCAGCCTCTTGAGAATCTGGAGTGGCAGGACGAGGTTCCAGGCAGGCTCTAAAAAAGGTCCCTTCTGGGGATGGGGAAAACGGTCACCAGCATGAAGGAGGCTCTGGGCTCCATCCCCGCACTGTGTGGCACATGCCTCTAATCCCAGCCCTCAAGAACGGAAGGAGGAGGATCAGAAGTGCAAGGTCATCCTTGGCTACATAGCCAGTTTGAGGTCAGCCAGGTTACATGAGGCCCCCCCTCAAAAAACAAAACAGAAACCAAAGATGATGGTACCACAAGACATTTCTCTAAATGATCTTCTACTCTTCTTTAGTAATGTCTTCAGTTCAGGAGCAGTGGTTTCCACAGGTGAGGTAATCAAAAACATGGCAAAATACAATATAACAAAGACCAAACTGAAGGAAAACCCAAATAACAGGAAAAAAAATTCATTATCTAAAAATGCAACATTCTGGAGGGGAAAAAAAAAAAATCACTGTCCAAAACCCAGCTCCCTTCCTTGTTTCTGAATAAAGTACTTCCTTTTTCCTGGTCTCAGGCTCACCTTGAAGAATTCATTTCCTTCAGGGTTTCTTTTTTTGGTCTTTTTGAGACAGTCTCCCTGTCCACAGCTGGCCTGGAACTAACTATGTAGACCAGGCTGGTCTTGAACTCACAGAGATCTACCTACCTCTGCCTCCCGAGGCAGGGATCCAAGGCATGCACCACCACACTGGGCTTCCTTCAGTCTTACACTTAGTTTGACTTCAAATTCCAGATTCTTCCTTCAACATATTTTCTTTGAGACTCTGGGTCTCACTGAGAGCACCAGACTGGCCTCAAATTTAGAGATCTACCTGCCTTGGCCTCTGGAGTGTTAAGAGGACTAATCGGTGTGCACCACCAAACCTCTTGTTTTGGCATCTTTATTTCTATTCATATAAATGGTATTTGCATTTTAATTTGATGTGTTTATGTGGGAGAGCAAGCATGTGCAGGGAAGTCAAAGGACAACTTTCAGGAATCTGCTCTCCTTCCACCATGTGGTTTCAAGGACTTGAGCTCAGCTCATCAGCTTTGGTGCCAGAAATCTTTACCTATTAAGTCCTCTTACCAGCCCCTCCGTACAACCAGCAGTTGTACTGTGTAGCTATTTACACTAGTTCCAAGAGACTAGTAGTAGAAATGTGAGGGTCAGATGTGTATAGACATAGCTATGAAACAAATCTACTACTTTCTTTAGAGCGGACAACTATTTTCACCGGTGCAAACAAAGTTGGCAGATGCCTTTGTGATCTCAGATTGTTCCTTCTGCACTTGATATTTGTAGGAGAGGCTGCTGCTGCTGTGAAGGTTGGTGTCTTCAGCATTATTAACAAACACTGAAAGGCTGGAAAAAGCACATCTAAAACTGCTAACTTTCCACACCATACCTATGACTGTGACCTAAGACTGAGAACATTAATCCTTCCTAAATTTCCTTTCATTTCATGGCTCTCTCAGGAAAAGATCTATGACTTCTATTATTTACAACAGGTCATTTAAATCCTTTGCCTGGAATCCAAGGTTTATGTAGATAATCCAGCTACACCAAAACTTCTTCCCTTATCTGGTGCTATTCCTCTGAATCAGCCTTCTTTTTGTAAGCAGGATAAATTACATAGGTGTTACGGAAACATAAATAAGCTAAGTTAAACTTAAACCATACAATAGTTTAGGTCTTTTTTTTTTCAGGCATAAAGAAAAACATCAACTTTACAAAAATATAAAAACTTAGCAGTTATTTAAGCAATCTTTAAGATGTGCTATAAATCCCTAAAATCCAAAATTGTTTTCAGAACACACAAATGTGGAAGTTATAAATAACATTGAGTATATGGCAACATCTTGACGGGATTGTTCAGGTATATATATATCTGTGAAAAACAGCATTCAGGTTATAGTTCATTGAATATAAATTTTTTTGAGACAGGGTCTCCCTGTAGCCCCAGCTGGCCTGGAACTCACAGAGATCCACCTGCCTCTGCCTCCCAAGTGCTGGGATTAAAGGTGTGTGCCACCCAAACTTGCATGCAGACAGTACATTCATACACATACAGAAACAAATACAATTAAAAAAAAAATTTAAAAATAAATAAAAATAAAGGTGTGTGCCACCAAGCCCAGCTGATTGAATATAAATTTAATCCCCAAATAAACCCTAAACAAATGCTGGTCAATGACAGTCATGCCCAGATATTTAGAGATAAGTGTGATATCTGCAATTTAAATGGATTGGTAGGTCTATGATAATCAAGTCATGAAAAAATGTTGATGATAGGATCTAAGTAGTTGAGCACACATGTGTTCCTTACAAAATTTTCTAGACTATGTTAAACGTTGGAAATTTTTCATGGTAAAGAGGCACTGATTGATAATACTTTTTATTTACTATTGTAAGCCCTGACAACACACCATACTTGGTAAAGATGTTAAGCAATAGCATCAGGTTTGTGTTTGTGAGATGGGGTCTCACATTTTAGCCTACACTGGCCTAGAACTCACTCTCAAATTTGCCATCCTCCCGAATCTACCTTCCAAGGGCTGAAACTACAGGCATGGCACACAGAGCCCAGCCAGAAGCAGGGATTTTTGTTCCTTGATGCTTCCAAACTACTCTGTACTTACCTCTTACAGAATCCCACATTATAAGTTCTTGGTGGCCACAGACCTACTATAGCTTGTATTTATATTCGTATTGCTTTTCATAATGTTGGGTGACGTTAGAAATGCTAAATGAAAAGTGGAATAGTGCTAAGGACCAGCATATATATATATATGTATTCCTAGCAGATGAGCCACCATTCCCGTCTGATTCTTTTTTTCTAAAAAACAAAACAAAACAAAACAAAACTAAACTGAAAGAATCCCAAAGAGGCCTAGAATTTGTTTGGTTCAAATCTTGGATTAACTCAGAACACAGAGATTCAGGAAACTAGGAATCTGGGACACGTAAAATAATCAAGGGGCATCCGGGTATGTTGGCGCACATCTTTAAGTGTTGTCTCTGTAAATTCGAGGCCAGCCTGGTCTACAAAGTGAGTTCCAGGCCAGCCAGTGCTACAAAGTGAGACCCTGTCAACAAAACAAAACAAAACAAAAAATCATGAAGCAAATTTACCTAAAACACACAAAGAAGTGAAGCCTTAGCCGGGCGTGGTGGCACATGTCTTTAATCCTAGCACTGGGGAGGCAGAGGCAGGCGGATCTTTGTGAGTTCAAGGCCAGCCTGGTCTACAGATCGAGTTCCAGGACAGCTGGGGCTACAGGGAGACCCTGTCTCGAAAAGACCAAAAAAAAAAAAAAGTGAAACCTTAAAGAGAACACCACATCGTCTTCACCACAGCACCCCGGCCCCAGACTGGCTCCTCCCCGCTCCAGAGCCAGTCAGAAAACTACGGCGCTGACCACTCCCAGGATGCCACCAGACCGGGAGCATAACCTTCCGAACCCCTATATCCCCGTCAACACCCCACGAGCCACATGGTCTCGTGGTGCAAACACCTTGTCCTTGTTCCCGTCTTAACCCAACTCCCCTTCCGGCCCAGTCGGTGTCCTGCGGAAGTCTCTTGCCCTTGCTGGGCCTCAGTTTCCTCATCTGAGAAGTGTAACGATTCTCTATGGACTATAGGGAAATTAGGAATATAAAAGAAGCTTTAGGGAAGAGGCAAGCGACTCTCTAACTTGCCAAGGCTCTCTGCCTGACTTGGCCGGCAAAACGGCCCGAGGACCAATCACAATCACCTCTGCCCCTTCCCGCCGCGCGCGGGTGCTAAGGCCGCTCCCTCCAGTCCGGCCCCTGCAGAAGCTTCGCGGCGCTACCTGCCCTACCTGCAGCCACCTGGTCAGCGGGACTCTCCTGCTGACCCATAACGAAGTCCTGCACGAGGCCCAACAAAGCACCTGGAGGCGCCGCCGCCTCTCGTACACTGGAGGCGGCAGCCATGACGTGAGCCAGAAGCTATGGGAGTGGAAATGGGCGTTGCCACGGGCATGCGCATCTCTGCGCACGCGCCCCCACAGCCAATCATTGGGCTAAAATCTCAGGGGCGGGACGTCCGCGGATCACGTGCCCGCCACCTCTGGGTCAGGCGGGTCCAGGAAGGCCCCGATGGCCCCTCCCCCAGGGGCGGGTCCTAGGTCGCGGCGCCTCGTGGGGAGGGTGAGCGAACGCTGGGCACGCAGCTCCCCGGCCGTTAAGGGCTCACAATTCCCGGCCGCCGCTCCCCGGGAGACGGACCGCAGGGCGGGCACCTGGCTGGGTGGGGCCTAGGGGCGGTACGCACCCTGGGGGAAGCCAATGAGAAAACCAGGCCCGGCCCGAGGGGCGGTGCCGTCGGTCACATGCGCACCTGGTGCGGGTGGCGGTTGCAACTCGGGCACTGCCAGCGGGAGGAAGGGAGCGGGGCTGGCCCGGGGCGGGGTTAGGCAGGTGAGTGACAGGCTCCGGGGGGCCGGCCCCAGCTGGGAGCCCCGAGCGATCCCCGAGTAGCTGCGGCGGTGTCCGCCCCCTCCCTCCGCCCCTCAGCCGGGCTGGTCTCTGGCCGGGCACTGTCGCGGGCCCCCCTGGCCCGGCCACCTCCCTCTTCCTTGGTGGACAAAGTTTGTGGCGAAGCCGACGTCGGGCAGAGTGCGCCCCGGGGGAGATCCGGGAGCTCCCGATGTCGGGCTGCGGGAGCTGTTGACCCGGGGACGCGGCGGTTCGGGGCAGCAGCGTGGAGCAGCCGGCAAGCCGCCGCCGCCTCCGGTGCATGGGGACCGGCTGAGAAGCCAGCATGGGTAACTGCGTGGGGAGACAGCGCCGAGAGAGGCCGGCTGCTCCGGGACACCCCCGCAAGCGAGCAGGTAACGCCAGGGAAGGCAGCGGGGCCCCGGTGCCCCGCCAGTTTGGCCCGTGCCCGGCCCGAACCCCAGGTTCCGGAGAGACCTGCCTCGGCGCCTGGGCTCGCCGAGTGTGTGGTCGGAGCTAGACGGGGCCCTGCCCTGAGCGCGGCAGCCGGGGGAGCGAGTTGGGGCAACTGCGAGCGGTGACCGGCGGCGAGACCAACTCGCTCCAACCGGGAAGCTCGTGGTGGGGGCGGGGGCAGGAAATGTTTCCAGACCGCAGCGGGGCCGGCGGAGGGGGCTGGCTGAGGGCGCCGCGGGCCTGGCAGCCCGGGCGGGGGTCGGACGTCGGCCGGTCGGGGTGCGGCGTGGTCAGCCTGGGTCCCCGCGACTCGGAACGGACGAGGCGAGCACAGTCGCTCCTTCCAAAGAGTCACTGTGTCATTATCGGGCTGCAGATCGTGTCTGCCGGAATCGGACTTGCAAAAGCAGCGCAGGACTCTGGGAAAGAAATCTTTATTATTTTTTTTTCTCGCCCCGCAGGGCTTTTTAGAAGCCTCCTAGCCGTCTGGAAGTCTAGGAAAGGTGGGGTGCGGGGTAAGCGTCCTCCTCGGGTTTGTCAGGATCTTTTTAAGCTCTAGGAATGAGATCTGCTCTCTGGTGATCCGGGCTTGTTGGGATCCCTCTGTGCCTTGAGAATGGCATCTGCTCGCTGGGATTCCGAGAGGCCGCAGCAGTGCCGTCTTACTTTCTTGGTACACCCCTCCTATCCTGGCGCTGCGCACCAGCAAGAGATCTGACGGTCATTTCCCTGGGTCTTGTACTCCCTTCCTCAGAGTGTTGCAAAGAACTTAATGCAAATGGTAGACTGTAGCGCACCAAGAGACCTTCGAAACTTGTCTCAATTTCCATATCTTCGACGTCCTCCTCCTCCTCTTCCTCCTCCTCCTCCTCATCTATGTAAAAAAAGTCCAGAGAGGTTGAGCAACATGTCCAAAGTCACACAGCTAGTTAGTAGTGCATCTGGGGCTAGAATCCAGTCTCTTCTTCCTCCCTGTTGCCACATACCCCCCTTTTTTTACGTAAGAGGAGCCAGCCACAGGCACAGTTGTTAATGAAGTGGAAACTCTAGTTGCAGTTTCCTGCCTGCGCTGACACTGAAGGTGTGTTGTTTTGCTCTTGGAAACTGGGAAGGAGGGTGGGGGAAACGTTGGGGGGAAGCAGGGAAAGATGTCTGTGTAGTGGACAGGATGACTTGTACAGGCAGAAATGTGTTTTCATAGGAAGAATTGGGTAGAATTTAAGATTAAAATAGGCTGGCCATTCCTTTAAGGAAAGTTAATTCTCCCATTCAAGTTTTTGTCTTTTCGGTCATCCAGCCATTCAGTCAACCTTTATAGCTTGCTTTTATGGTTGACAACTGTCTCCTACCTGAATCTCCCCGTACATAACTTCTTTTCTTGGTTTATCCTTATCCTGTTTTATTTCCTTTTTTATTTTATTCTTCCAGTGCGGAGGATCAGGAGGTTAGGGAAGTTCTGCCATTGAGATGATTTTTCTTTTTCCTTTTTAAAATTTATTTTATTTTATTATTTATTTTTTATGTGTATGAATGTACTGTCTGCATGTAGGTTTGTGCACCCGTGTCGTGCAATGCCTTGGAGGTCAGAAGAGGGTGTCGGATTCCCCTGGAACTGGAGTTAAAGACGGCTGTCAGCCGCCATGTGGGTGCTGGGTATCGAACCCAGGTCCTTTGCAAGAGCAGTCGGTACTCTTAACCGCTAGGCTATCTCTCCAGCCTTGAGATGATTTTTCTTTCCGATTATTCTTGCCCACACTTACCTGCTAGGTATAATGGCACACATAGCTCTGTTTGACATTTTGGGTTTTCTCCTTATACTCCTTTCCAGAGAAAGCTTGCTTAGTCCATTGGTGAGAGTCCTGGCCACCCAGACCCACATCTCTAAGGTGCCTGATGGATGTCCTCAGATTCAACTACCCTAAAACTAAGTTCTGCACCTCCCCTTTACTCTTTTGTCCTTTACTTTGATGCCTTGTTCTTTTCGTCCTGTTAGCAAGGTCTCTCCCCTTCCGACCCAACTTCACTCCTGTCTTATCCCTAATCCATCCACCCCCCCCCAGCCCACCTGGTGAGTTCCCCACAGAGGGCAAGCTCTCCTTGAGTCATTCATGTAAATTCTCACACATGGTGTCCCTCCAGAAGACAGCTGTCAAATCACTGTGTTGTAGACTAGTTTGTGTGTTCAAATGTCTTTCTGTACCTTTTCACTGACTCCTACAAGACCTTTAACTTTATTTTTTTTGTTTTTTGGTAGTTTTGAGACAGAGTCTCCCTTTAGTCTCAACTGGCCTGGAGCTCACTCTGTAGAGCAGGCTGGCCTTGAACTCACAGAGATTTGCCTGCCTCTGCCTCCTGAGTGCTGAGATTAAAGGCATGAGCCACCATACCCAGCACTAAAAACAATTCTTAGCTGCCATGTGGGTGCTGGGAATCAAACCCCGGTCCTCTGCAAGAGCAGTCAGTACTCAACTTCGGAGCCATTTCTCCAGCTCAATACCTTTAACTTTCAAGACTGCTCATCTGGCTGGTCTTTTAAGATCTGATTGCTTCCTCTTTCCCGACATTAAGGCCAACAGTGTTTGCTTATTCCATTTCCTCTCTTTGTTTTCGTTAAAGATTTATTTTTGATGTGTGTGTTTTGCCTGCATGTTTGTATATATGTGTGCCAAGGGCACTAGATTCCCTGGAACTGAAGGTATAGACAGCTGTGAACTACCATGTGGGTGCTGGCAACCAAACCTGGGTCCTTGCTGAAGTAGTAAGAGCTCTTAACCACTGACACATTTCTCTACCCCTTCCCACCCTTTTATTTTATTTTATTTTGAGACAGCATCTCCCTTTAGTCCCAGCTGGCCTGGACCTCACTATGTAGACCAGGCTGGTCTTAAACTCACATAGATCCACCTGCCTCTGCCTCCTGAGTGCTGGGATTAAAGGTGTGCACCACCACACCTGGATTTATTTATTTATTTATTTTTTGTCTTTTTGTCTTTTGGGGACAGAGTCTCCCTGTAGCCCCAGCTGGCCTGGAACTAATAATGTACAGCAGGCTGGCCTTGAACTCAGAGATCTATCTGCTTCTGCCTCCAGGGTGCTGGGATAAAAGCCCACCATGCCCACCATGCCCACCATGCCCAGTCCTCTTTTTCCTCTTCATAAAGAGTCGTTCTCCCCGTCAGAGTATACCTCAAATCCTGAATTCATTCATCCATCCTAACTTCCTTTTTTCTTCTCTTCCTTTGTTTTGAGATAGGGTCTTACTGTATAGTGCAGACGGTCCTAGAATTCCCCATATAGCTACTGTAACCTAGACTAGGCTTGAACACTCCATTCTCCAGAATCCTGGAATTACAGGACTGTACCATCATACCCTGCCCTCTTTAATTTTTGTTTTGGTTTTGTCTTTTTTAATTAATTTATTTATTTATTTTTAATTTATTTTATTTTATTTATTTCTGTATGTGTATGAATGTACTGTCTGCATGCAGGTCTGTGCACCCGTGTCGTGCAATGCTGCGGAGGTCAGAAGAGGGCGTCGGATTCCCCTGGAACTGGAGTTCTGGAATTGGAGTTTCAGACGGTTCTCAGCCGCCATGTGGGTGCTGGGGATCGAACCCAGGTCCTCTGCAAGAGCAGTTGGCGCTCTTAACCGCTAGGCCATCTCTCTAGCCCCTATTTTTTATTTTTTATATATATTTTGTACAAGATTATCAAATCTAGACCCGTGTCCCCCACCCTATCCCCCCACCCCACCAGAGCTCATGTATTCTGCCAAACATGCTTTTCTTCTCTTTCTCAATCTTTCTCAAAATTCTCCATGTGGAAGTTGACTGTTTTGAGCAGAAGTTCACTGTTTCAGTCAGTTCTTTGATGCAGTCCTTTCTGTTGTTGTTGTTTCCAATATGTATCACTCCCAACTACTTGGACAAAAGCTCAAGGGGCCGTGCACAAGGAATACTTACAACTAGGTAATTGGCACTAGCATCCACAGATGAGGGATACCATTCGTCATTTGTTTTTCTGGGACTGTGTTACTTCACTCAGCATGATGTCTTCTAGCTCGCAGCCATGTTTTCCATGCAGAATCATGAGTCTCTTATCTTTCTGCGTAGTGGCTGAAACTCCATTGTGTAGATGTACCACATTTTCTCTATCCACTCATCAGTTGAGGGGCATTTGGGTTGGTTCCAGCTCCTTGCTATTGTGAAGAGAGCTGAAATAAACATGGCCGTGCATGTATCTCTGCGGTGGGGTGAGTCTTGTGGGTACATGCCTAGGAGTGGAATGGCTGGGTCGGGTGGCAACTTTGTCTACAGCTGTCTTTTTGTCTTTTTGAGACGGCTGTAGCCCAGCCGGCCTAGAACTCACATGTGGACCAGGCTGACCTTGAATTCACAGAGATCCACCTGCCTCTGCCTCCTGAGTGCTGTTGTTTTTGTATTTTTTAAATTTTTATTTATTATTATTTTTTATGTGTATGGGTGTACTGTCTACATGTAGGTTGGTGCACCCGTGTCGTTCAGTGCCACAGAGGTCAGAAGAGGGTGTCGTCGGATTCCCCTGGAAGGGGAGTTAAAGACAGTTCTTAGCCACCATGTGGGTGCTGGGAATCAAACCCGGGTCCTGTGCAAGAGCAGTCGGCACTCTTAACGGCTGAGCCATCTCTCCAGCCCCTGTTTTTGAATTTTGAGACACATCTTTAGCCCCAGCTGGATTGGAAACTACTATGTAGACCAGTCTTGATTTCACAGAGATCCACCCACCTTCCTCTACCTCTTAAGTGCTGAGATTAAAGGATTGTACCATCATACCTAGCTACCTGCCCTCTTTAAAAAAAATTGGGGGAAAAATTGGAGGGAAAAAGATTGGGGGGATGCCAGGTATGGTGGTGGTGCACGCCTTTAATCCCAGCACTCAGGAGTCCCGGCACTCAGGAGGCAGAGGCAGGCAGATCTCTGTGAATTCAAGGCCAGCCTGGTCTACAGAGCAAGCTTCAGGCCAGTTGGGACTAAAGGGAGACCCTGTCTCAAAAAAATAAAAAATAAGAAAAAAGTTTTTAAATCAGAATATAAAATAATGGGTTTGATTTTTACATTTTCATATATTAACATCACTGTACTTTGCTCATATCTATATCTTCCTTGAAGCACCTTGCCTGGCAGCTCAGCCATCAGCAGCAGAAGATACTACTTCTGAGAATCCTTCAGACACATTACCCATGCCACTTAACAGTTATCTGCTCTGTATTATTAGTCATGTCTTTGAAGTTCAGTCCTCTATCACCAAACCATACTTAAAGTCTGAGGACCTGGATTCTATTGTTTCCTCATGTGTTGGTCTGTCTCTATCTTGCGCCCACTCATACAACCATGTACACATAGTCGTTACTTAGCACTGTGCCTCCTACAGAGGAAGGACTCTATTTGTTGATTTTTTTTTGTAATATATCTCTGCATTGTTATTTTTTTAATCTGCTAGTGAATCATTTTAAGTCTGTGGGTCCTGCTATGAATAGTTTTATTCATAAAATCCAAAGCTATGGGGAACTCTGGAAGATGACAGATTTGATACAAGGGAAGGAATGCTTCTTAACTTCATGGCGTGTACCTGGCATTCCCCTTAACATCTGCTGCTTACCCTTTGACACGTACATAGTTTCATGTTGTAAGTCTAGTGCCTAGGGCTGCGGAGTAGATCAGTGGTAGAGCCCTGGCCTAAAATGTGAGGGTCTCTCCATTGAATCCCCTAACACATAAAAAAAATTAGGAGGAAGAAAGTCAGGTACCTGAGACCCTCCTCGTATGTACTGCTCTTCATTATTCTGGTATAATGGGAAAAAAAATCCTGATCAGAGACAAAGAACCTGAGTGCCAACGAGATGGCTCAGCAGGTTAAGGTACTTGACACCAAACCCGACACCTGAGTTTACTCCCTGAGACCCAATAGAGTGGAAAGAGAAAGCCACCTCCAGAAAGTTATTCTCTGACCTTTACATTCATACCGTGGCATATTGTACACATGCTACATTGCACATGAGTGTGTATACACACACACACACACAAATATGAAAGTTTTTAAGAGAGAGAGAGAGAGGTGGTGGAGAGATTGCTCAGTGGTTAAGAGCACTGGCTGCTCTTGCAGAGGACCAGGGTTCCCAGCACCCACATGGCAGCTAGATCAAGTTCCAGGGGATCCAGTGCCCTCTTCTGATTTCCATAGGCTCTGCACAATATGGGTATACTTGCATACAGGCAATACACTCATACACATTACACTCATATACATGCAAAAGAGAGAGAGAGAGAAGAGTGAACCTAAGGTTTAGTCCTGGACTTCTGGCCTGGACAAGTAAATTAAGCCTGTCTGAGCCATATTTTTTTTTTTTTTTTTTTTTTTTTTTTTTGTCTTTTCGAGACAGGGTCTCCCTGTAGCCCCAGCTGTCCTAGAACTCACTCTGTAGACCAGGCTGGCCTTGAACTCACAAAGATCCACCTGCCTCTGCCTCCCAAGTGCTGGGATTAAAGGCGTGTGCCACCATGCCTGGCCCAGCCACATTTCTGATATACCAGAAGGGGATAGAGTTAGGCAAGGTCAGTAGAGCTGTTTAATCATCTTCTTAAGGGTGATTGTTCAAAACCGGAGTTACTGAAGCAAAATGTACCTTACAGTGCTACCCTTGTCCTGAATTCTGTCTTCTCAGTCATTTGACAAATGAAGCAGGGACATAGTGGCCTGGCCAAGGAGTCTCAAACTTGGTATAAGGATTAGATGGGTTTCTCATCAAGTTTTGTGATTATTGTTTTAAAAAATGTTTAAGTGAGCCGGTGTGGTCGTGCAAACCTTTAATCCCAGCACTTGGGAAGCAGAGGCAGGTGGATCTCTATGGGTCAGCCAGGTCTATATAGCGAGCTCCAGCCAGTTGGGACTAAAGGGAGACCCTATCTCAAAAAGACCACACACACACACAAAAAGTTTAATTGAATTTATTTATTTGTCCATGTATGTGTTGGGGTATGCATATGCCACAGTACATGTGCATGTGTGTGGATTTGTGTCAGAGAACAGCTTTCTGGAGTTCATTTTCTCCTTCCACCATGTGAGTTCTGGAGATGGCGGCCAGCACCTTTACCCACTGAACATCTTGCCAGCCTGTCACTTATTTTTTTATCTGTAGGAATAGAAATAAGTATTATTTACTAGCCACATTTGTTTCACCTCCCATTTGGAACGCATTTAAATTTTATTTATTTTTTCATTAAAATTTTAATGATTGGGAAGATGAGTATCTTTCTTTAAAAGGTAGGATTAGGGGCTGGAGAGATGGCCTAGCGGTTAAGAGTGCCGACCGCTCTTACAGAGGATCCGGGTTCGATCCCCAGCACCCACATGGCGGCCAAGAACCGTCTGAAACTCCGATTCCAGGAGGACTCCAGTTCCAGGGGAATCCAAGAAACCCTCTTCTGACCTCCGCGGCATTGCACGACACGGGTGCACAAACTTGCATGCAGACAGTACATTCATACACATACGGAAATAAATAAAATTAAAAAAAATAAAATAAAAGGTAGGATTAGAGTCCTTTGTTTAGCCACAATTTTTATTTATTTGTTTATTTATTTTAGTCTTTTTGAGACAGGTTCTTCCTATAGCCCCAGTTAGCCTGGAACTCACTATGTACAGCAGGCTGACCTTGAACTCACAGAGATACACCTACACACTTCGTGTGCAGTAAGTTTTTATTATTATTCTGAATGCACCTCCAATAGACTTGGGTGCCTCTTCTCCAAGTGCTGGGTATCTTTGCCTTTGTCGGGGGCTTCTGTCAGAGAGATCAATGTCTCTGCCCAGGACAGAGTGAAACAGACAGGTCCCTAGCCACTGTAGAGAGAAATAGAGATGGCAAAGCAGGCAAGTCTCTTTGTGCAGCCCCATCCTGTGAGAATGCAACAGGGCTGAAACCCAAATATCTGACCCTGTGATTTGCCAGGAGGATCTACTTACATTCTGGAATCTCAAGCTCAGGGTTAAGAGACCCAGGGCCCTGTTTAAACCTGGCTGGGCCTGGTGCTGTGGTTACAGAGAATCTACTTCTTTTTTTTTTTTTTTTTTTTTTGGTCTTTTTGAAACAGGGTCTCCCTTTAGTCCCAGCTGGCCTGGAGCACGCTATGTAGACCAGGCAGGCCTTGAACTCACAGAGATCCACCTGCCTCTGCCTCCCAAGCTCTAGGATTAAAGGTGTGTGCCAGCTCAGGGAATCTACTTCTTATAGAAGCTGTGGCTAGTCCCAAAGGAGTAGCTTCTCTGTTTGCTCAGTAAACGTTTACTGAGTGCCAGGCACCTTGCTGGCTGACTTGCTCACTTGGAGTATACAGTCGTGGGAGAGGCAGACAACAAACACACGGAGACAAAACGGGATCATCCATGTGAATCCTGTATGATTATGCATACAGTTAGGTATTATGTATTCTAGTGACTCCCATGTTTATAATCTTAGGCCTTTCTCTCCAACTCAAGCCTTGAAGATTTTTCTGCCTGTTCTAAACTTCTGTATTTAAAAGGTTTCTCAGATTTACATATCCAAGCCAGAATGAATCCCCGTTCCTTCCCTCTGCTGCTCCCCCAAGTTGCTCCTGTCTTGGTTAGTGATGGCTTTATTCTTCAGTGGTCCAGGGCTGCATAACTCTAGAGTCTCCCTTTCTCTCAAGCTCCATAGCCATTTAATCAATAAATCCTGTTGGCTTTGCCCTCAATGTCTCCTGAACCTGACTCAACTCTTCTACACCACTTTCGCCTGGCTAAGCCATCATTGGCCTTTCAACTGACCTTCTAGCTTCCTCCCTGGTCTCCCAACAGACTATTTCCATCACAGTAGCCGGAATGATGCTGTAACCTGGAAGTCAGATTTTGTTATTCCCTTGCCCCCTCGTGTAACATCCTTGTGCTGGCCTACAAGGCACATGAGCTTCCCCATTTGCTTTTCTCAGGTATCTCTTTTCTTCATTCCTTTTTCCAACCCTGCAATTTGAAGGAATCCCTTTCTCTCCTGGGCCCTCCCAAGCCATCTTTAAATGTTTTTTAAACTAATTTTTTTTTAAACTTAATTCCCTTTCCTCTGCTCTTGACATTATTTTCTTCCCTTTTTCCTGCGAAATGCATATCATCACCTAATACTGGCTTTGTGAACCAAGAGAAGTGCCTGATGTATAGTAGGTACCTAGTCAATATTATTAGATGAAATTAATGTATAAGAGTTAGTGGGATCTGTAGAAGATCAAAATGATCTCATTTGATTGATCTCCTACCCTACGAGAGCCATTAGCCTGCCTATGTTAAGATAAATATCCGGAGGAAGGGACTTGGGCTACAACCCCAGAGTGGTGACTCTCCAAGACCAGTGTGTCCCTCACCCAGGTATGAGTAAGAGTTCTAGTGCCTGGGGTATGATTCCCTGTTTCTTGCTGGGAGATAGCAGAGCTGAAGGAAGAGAGCTTAGAATGAAGCCTCTGTGAGGATCCTAACCAGGCAGTAACCGTCATCATTTTTTTGTAGAGGCTTACCTGGTGTTTGTAGTCCTTAACACACAGGGCAGGGAGGAGGTGGCCCAATAGAATGTGAGGTAGAAAGTCAAGCAATGTGGAGCCCAGGCCTCCCTATCATTGATTTGCTAGAGAATTTTTAGAATCATAGAATTTTAGAGGTAAAAAGGAACCTAGAGATTCCTTTAACCTTTTTGCTTATCCAGCTATTAAAAAAGAGAACAAAGGTGTATTGCCCCCTGCCTAGTTAACAGAAATATGATGCAACCTGTTTAAAAACTGCATCTGGGGCTGGAGAGATGGATCAGCGGTTAAGAGTACCAACTGCTCTTGCAGAGGACCCGGGTTTGATTCCCAGCACCCACATGGTGGCTAAGAACCATCTTTATTTTAACTCCAGTTCCAGGGGAATCCAACATCTTCTTCTGATCTCTGTGGCATTGCACAACGCGGGTGTACCAACCTACATGCAGACAGTACACTCATACACATAAAAAATAATAAATTTTTAAAAATTAAAAACTGCCATCCATGCTGGTCATGGTGGTGCATGCCTTTAATCCTAGCACTTGGGAGGCAGAAGCAGGCGGATCTCTGTGAGTTCAAGGCCAGCCTGGTCTACAGAGTGAGTTTCAGGCCAGCTGGGGCTACAGGGAGACCCTGCCTCAAAAAGACCAAATCAATCAATCAATCAATCAATCAATCTGCATTGGCTCCTTTAAGTATTGATTGCATTAAGGTCAAGAAGTACAAAGTAGTCAGCCAGGCATGGTGCCACATGGGAGGTGCACTTGGGAGGCAGAGGCAGGTGGATTTCTGAGTTCAAGTTTTTTTTCTCAAAAAGAACAAAATAATAATAATAATAATAATAATAACAATAATAATAATGTATTCAGAAAGAAGGGACATTTTGTCTCCACTACTTTCATGATTGATTTGGGTTGGGCAATTTGTTTTGTGCTCAGATCATCCTCTCTCTGTCTCTGTCTCTCTGTCTCTCTCCCCAGGATATATCCACATATACACATATATAAACTTATATATGACAATATTTCCAGTTTACTATGTCAAGAATTTTATGAGAAGGAACTCAGCTAACACTGCTTTTTAAAAATTTCTTTAATGGCTACATGGCCTCAGCCCAGGCTTTCATCTGGCCTTGGTGGGAAATGAAGCTTTGGTTTTCTGCTCCTAGTTGTTTATGTGGCTTTGAATAAGCCTCTTGATCTCTTTGCACCTCAGTTTCCCTGTTAGTATAATAGAGAGACTGTTGACCTCTCAGAGAGTTTGTAAGACTTAAGTGAGACCTTGGATGAAAAGGAGACTGTGAAAGAAAGTTTCTATTCAGAGCTATAGGATTTTTAACACAAAAGACATATCCAGTGATTTTTTTTTTTCCCCCTCCAGACATAGAAGCTTACTCTTTTTAAGGTGCAAAACTATAAAAGATATAGTTAAAAGCTATTTTGGGGTGGGAATCTTTCTGAGCTGATTGATACGCTCATGAGTAAAATATATGTAGCATAAATAACCTTTTTACAACTTAGGGTTGTTGAATTCACACTTTAATGTGTCAAGCACCTGTTTGGTGGGAGTGGGGACCACAGAAAGCCTTTTTCTCAAAAGCTTTATTTGAAAAAGAAGAGAGTTGGGGTTGGAAAGAAGTGTGGGGTAGCAGGCAGAAGGAATGTACTGCTGTCTAGGTCTTAAGCATTGGTATGTATGTGTGTGTGAAGTCCTCTTCTTGCTTCCTGGGTTTCAGGAACCTGTCTTGCTTGGTTAGCTGCTATCCTTCTGATGATAGGAGGGTGTCTGGGCTTTGGGGACTGTAGAGGGCCCACCTAAATGGCTCCCTCTGCCCCACTTTTCTGATTCATGTTTCTTTTTTTTTTTTTTTTTTTTTTGAGACAGGGTCTCCCTTTAGTCCCAGCTCTCCTAGAGCTTGCTATGTAGACCAGGCTGGCCTTGAACTCACAGAAATCCGCCTGCCTCTGCCTCCCAAGTGCTGGGATTAAAGGCATGTTCCACCACATCTGGCACTAAAGACAGTTCTTAGCCATCATGTGGGAGCTGGGAATCGAACCTGGGTACTCTGCAAGAACAGCCAGTGCTCTTAACTGCTGAACCATCTCTCCAGCCCCCTGATTCATGTTTCTACCTGTACTCCTTGCTCTGTCTTCTTCCTGGGAATAAGTCACTTTTTGGTGAGTTGTTTTTGTTGTTGTTTTTTGTTTTATTTTTCTGATAAAAAGCAAAATAAAACAACACAGTTTGCTGCTGTAGCAGATGACCCAGGTGTTCAGTTCCAGCACTTGCATAGCTCCCAGCTACCCTGAACTCCAGTTCCAGGGGATCCAGAGCCCTCTTCTGGCCTCTAGGCACTAGGCACACACATAAAGCACTTGCATGCATACAAGCAAATACTTGTACACATTAAAAAAAAAAAAAATACATGCTGGGCTACTCAGGAAGTGGAACCAGCGAATCGGGAGTTCAAGGCCTGCCTAGCCTACATAGCAAATCTGAGGCCAGCCTGTATTGAGACCCTGACTCAACAAAGCAAGCAAAGAAACAAAACTGTGGCTAACATGCACATAACATAAAATGTACTTTGGTTTTTTAATGGTTACCAGGAATGAAATTCATCCTTGCTGTAACACTGAACTACATCCCCAGCCTTTGTTTTTTAGAGTAGGTCTCATCATGTGGCTTAGACTGGGCTGAAACTTACTATGTAGCCCAGGCTAGCCTTAAATTTGTTCAATACCTTGCCTTTGCCTTCTGAATGCTGAGATTATGGGGGCATGGCAAGCATCCATATTGTAGCATGTGTCAGAATGTCCTTTTAAAAAATACACATATTTTTATGTGTATGAGTGTATTTTGCCTGCATGTATGTGTGTATGTGTCCTGCCATGCCGGGGAGGGGAGGTCCTCAGAAGAGACTGTCAAATTCCCCTGCAACTAGAGTTATGGATAGTTGTTAGCCACCATGTGCATGCTAGGACCTGAACCCTGGTCCTCTGCAAGAGCAGCCAGTGCTCTTAACTGCTGAGCCATCTCTCCAGCCCCAGAATGTTCCTTTAAAAAGGAGAAATAACTATAGAAAAGATCCCTGAAAGTATAGTCCTTTAAAAAGGAGAAATAATGGCTGGATGTGGTGGCGCACGCCTTTAATTCTAGCACATGGGAGGCAGAGGCAGGCAGATCTCTGTGAGTTCAAGTCCAGCCTGGTCTACAGAGTGAGTTCCAGGACAGCTGGGGCTGCAGGGAGACCCTGTCTCAAAAAGACAAAAACAAAAGGAGAAATAGCAGTCTTTCATTGTGCCACATTTGCTTGTCCGCAAATCCCACAATGGACATTTGGGGTGCTTCCATCTTTTGACTGTTGAGAACAACATGCATGTGTAAATTAAGTAATTGTTTAGTGTTTGAGGTATTTTGTTTATACCCAGAATTGGAATTGCTGGATCAAATGGTAATTCTACTTTTAAGTTTTTGAGTGACTACAGTACTGGGTTTGGTTTTGTTTTGTTTTTTGTTTTTGGTGTTTTTGAGACAGTCCTTAGCCACCATGTGGGTGCTGGGAATCAAACCCAGGTCCTCTGCAAGAGTAGTTGGTGCTCTTAACCGCTGAGCCATCTCTCCAGCCCCTTTTTTGTCTTTTTTGAGATAGGGTCTCCCTATAGCCCCAGCTAGCCTGGAACTAGCCTTGTGGACCAAGCTGGCCTTGAACTCACAGAGATCTGCCTGCTTCTGCTGAGATTAAAGGTGTGCACCACCATGCCCGGGCTAAGACAGTTCTTAGCCACCATGTGGGTGCTGGGAATTGAACCCGGATCCTCTGCAAGAGCATTTGGTGCTCTTAACCACTGAACCATCTCTCCAGCCCCCACAGTACTGTTTTTGTATTTTTGAGACAGGGTCTCCCTTTAACCCCAGCTGTCCTGGAGCTCACTCTCTACAAGCTGGCTTTGAACTCACAGTGCTGTTTTAATGGCTGTACCATTCTATATTTTATTTATTTATTTATTTATTTATTTATTTATTTATTTATTTATTTATTGTCTTTTTGAGACAGGGTCTCCCTTTAGTCCCAGCTGGCCTGGAGCTTGCTATGTAGACCAGGCTGGCCTTGAACTCACAGTGCCAGGATTAAAGCCGTGCACCACCATGCCTGGCTTAAAGATGTTCTTAGCCACCATATGGGTGCTGGGAATGGAACCCTAGTCCTCTGCAAGAGTAGTTGGCACTCTTAACTGCTGAGCCATCTCTCCAGCCCTGACAATAATAATTTTTTTAAGAATTCTCTTCAGCTGGGCGTGGTGGCACACGCTTTTAATCCTAGCACTTGTGAGGCAGAGGCAGGTGGATCTCTGTGAATTCAAGGCCAGCCTGATCCACAGAATGAGTTCCAGGCCAGCTGGGGCTATAGGGAGACCCTGTCTCAAAAAAGACAAAAAAGGGGCTGGAGAGATGGCTCAGCGGTTAAGAGCACCAACTGCTCTTGCAGAGGACCTGGGTTTGATTCTCAGTACCCACATGGCAGCTAAGGACTGTCTTTAACTCCAGTTCCAGAGGAATCCGACTCCCTCTTCTGACCTCCGAGGCATTGCACAACACGGGTGCACCAACCTACATACAGACAGTACACTCATACACATAAAAATAGATAGATAGATAGATAGATAGATAGATAGATAGATAGATAGATAGATAAAATTCTCTTCAGGCCAAAAAAAAAAAAAAACGAGCCGGGTGTGGTGATGCATGCCTTTAATCCTGCACTTTAACCCCCCCCTCCAAAAAAAAAATCTCTTCTTTCAAGAATATATAAGAAGGGAGACTGAGCTCTCAGACACACCTTGGACCATCCTTAATTCTGTTCCTTATTGTCCACAGGAGGAGCATCCTGTCTGGGAAAGGGCTAAAGTCCCTACAGTACTTTATCAGTGGGGTCCTGCCACAAGTGGAATGAGTGATCTGTCACTGATTTCTGTTTCTTCTGAGAGGCTGGCTTCAGGGACCTAGGGTGAATAGTGTACTCTCTCCAGAGCCCAAGCCTTAAGTATCTGTGAGTCAGTCAGCAAGCAGCCTATATCTGACAGGTGAGCCCATGGGCTACAGGTTTGTTATTTGTTAAGTCTCAGAGAGATGTAGTTAGCAGCAGGTCATCTGTCCCACACCATGTTCCAGGAGCATCAGGTGCAAGAGCCAGCTGAGTCTTTACAACCACCCTCAGGGTTGCCATTATCACCTTTTAAACAGATAAAGGCCACACAGCTTGGAGCACCATTGGCACTAGAACCCTGATGATCTGATCTCTGAGCCCAGGCTTTTGGATACCATAGTTCGTTGACCTTGAAATAGGAGAAAGAGCTCATTTTTTGTTTTTATTTTTTTTGTCGATGTTTGTTGTTAATTTTTTTTAAATCTTTTTGAGACAGGGTCTTCCTGTAGCTCCAGTTGTCCTGGAAGTTGCTATGTAGACCAGGCTGGCCTTGGACTCACAGAGATCTGCCTGCCTCTGCCTCCCAAGTTTATTTATTTTTTTAAATCTTATTTAAAAAATTTTAAATTTATGGGGGCTGGAGAGATGGCCTAGCGGTTAAGAGCGCCGACCGCTCTTACAGAGGACCCGGGTTCGATCCCCAGTACCCACATGGCGGCTGAGAACCGTCTGAAACTCCAATTCCAGGAGAACTCCAGTTCCAGGGAAATCCAACACCCTCTTCTGACCTCCGCAGCATTGCACAACACAGGTGCACAGACCTGCATGCAGACAGTACATTGATACACATACAGAAATAATTTTTAAAATTTTTTAAATTTATTTTACGCATATGAATGTTTTGTCTGCCTGTATGTAAGCATACCAGATATGTGCTTTTTTTTACTATGTAGCCCTGACAGGCCTGGAACTCTCTGTATAGATTAAAGTAGCCTCCTATTCAGAAATCCTCCTGCCTCCTGGGTGCTGGGATCAAAGCCTGTGCATTACCATTCCTGGTCTTTTTTTTTTTTTTTTTTGGTATTTTGAGACAGGGTTTCCCTGTAGCCCCAGCTGTCCTGGAACTCGCTCTGTAGACCAGGCTGGCCTTGAACTCACAAAAAGATCCGCCTGCTCTGCTTCCTGAGTGCTAGGATTAAAAGTATGCATCACCACGCCCAGCTCCTGGCCTTATTTTTTAAATTCTTGAGAGACAGGGTTTTACCATGTAGCTCAGAGTAGCCTCAAATTTACTTTGTAGCCTAGGCTGGGCTGGAACTTGCAGTCTTCCTTCCTCTGTGCTGAGCATGTATAGTGTTTGCATCCAGCCCACCCACAGAAGCACCAGGCTGGCAGGATGTAGAAGCTCCCCTCCCTCTGTCATTGGTCTGGCCTTGTGTAGTTTCCAGGGCCTCAGACCACACCTCCACAAGCAGAAACCCAGCCATTATCCTCTCCACATATGGTAGGTGCACCTGGACTGCTGTTTGATGGCTGAGTGCTGGAGGCAGCGGAATCCCAGTCAAAATATGTTTCAAAAGAGAAATGCCAGGAGAGTGCAAATCCTGCTTGTCTCCTCCTCCTAGTGAACCCCCACTTTCCTATTTACAGGTGCTTGGTGCTTGGGGTTTGAAGAAAGGAGTTGCCCAGGCTCTGCAGCTTTTGAATTATCCCCAAACTCCCAAGGAAAAATAAGCAAGGGAGAGTCAATTTAGCAAAGTCCTTGGCGAATCAGGTGTCACTCTTTGCAATTAGTGAGATGAATGATCCCTTGCTGTGCTCAGCATTTTATACTTTTCAAAGTGCCTTCTCAACTACTATATACTATTTGATCCCTGCAGCCTTCCTAGTAGGCAGGGCTGGGCAGGAATCACTTTTTCCCTTCCACAGAAGATCCTGGAATTTAGTGAGGTTGTAAAACAGCCCCAGGCTGTTTACTAACAAACAGTAGGTGTGTGGGTGTGTGTATGGGGGATGCCTCTGCTCTCTTACTGTACCTGAAAGCTTCTGGCAGAGCTTCAGTTTCTGCATCTGTAAAGTGGGGACAAGAGTACCCCATTTAGAGTGGTCAGGGGTTAAGTGTGATAATGTCGTGCAGCCATCAGCTGGGCACCCACACACACAATTTACAAATTGGTGGCTGGGGTGTTAATGAAGATAACCAAGGCAAAGCTCTTATTTCCTTCGAAATCTTGTTTCCTATCAATGTTAGGAGGTATACTATGTAATCCTCCAGTCTGGGGGAGGTGTACTATGTAATCTTGGGCAGTTAACTTGAATTTTTTGGCCCTCAGTTTATTCCTCAGTAAAATGGAGATAACAGTATCTAATTCAAAGGGTTGTAATGAGGATTAAATGAGTTATTGTGGGTAAAGAACTGTGCCTGGGGTATATTAAATATGCAGTAAATGCTAGTTATTATACATTGTTACTTCCATGCTTGGCAGCTATCTTTTGTATGCCCCTCCCCCAATTAAGACGAATAGCTGATGTTCAGATGCCAGATCGAATTCCTCAATTATTTCCTGGGTTAGCCACTATTTATTTATTTACTTATTTATTTATTTATTCTTTGTCGTTTTGAGACAGGGTCTCCCTATAGCCCCAGCTGTCCTGGAACTCACTCTGTAGACCAGGCTGGCCTTGAACTCACAGAGATCCACCTGCCTCTGCCTCCCAAGTGCTGGGATTAAGGCGTGCGCCACCTTGCCTGGCTTAAAGATAGTTCTTAGCTGCCATGTGGGTGCTGGGAATCGAACCCGGGTCCTCTGCAAGAGCAGTCAGCACTCTTAACCACTGAGTCACTGCTCCAGCCCCCAGCCACCATTCTTTTAATTCCATTTATTTAGGAAGGGACATTTTAAGCAAGTTGCCAGACAGTGATGTTATTATGGAGATAGCCTTGAATCCAGCTTCATTTTTTAAAATGTGAATCATTCACAAAAATTCAAACTTCAACTCTTGTTAGTAACAAATCACTGGCAGCTCTCCCTGCTGCTCCTGCGATGATTTCAGCAGCCACCACTGGCTATTTTCTATGCTATCTCCAAACAGACTTCAACATTTTTGGTTCTTATAGGTCAAGGTTAGACAGCACCCTCAGTTTGCTGGAGTTTGTCTTCAGTTTGGCTGAAATCTCTGGGAGCCCTAGGGTGTCTTTCCTGGAGCTTTGCATATTCTATTCATTTGATGCAGGTGGTCAACTGCAAAGCCCCCCACTCACCCACCTGGCTTCACAGCCACTTTCCACAAGGCCCCTGAAATTAGGGTCATATCCTGTTGGTTTACATGTATTAAGATAGTAAACATTTAACCTGTCCTATCTGATCCTCCTGGGGAGATCCTCAAGGTGAGCTCTTCCTTATTGTAGGGAAGAGGCTTTGTGATATTAACGATTGTGTGAGAAAGGGAAAGGGAGTGGTTCATACTATGAGAAGTGGAAGATTTTGGATTCCATACCATTTTGGGGTCTCTCCGTCTTGGGTTCCTTCCATCCCATACCTGCCTCACCTTGAATTTCAGCAAAGGGCTCACTGGTCCCTAAACAGGTATAGCTGGTTTACTGACATCATTGCTAGGGGACCAACAGTACCCTACTTCTGCCCGTTCTTATACTGTATCTCCTGAATGTTCTAGAAAGTTCATTTGTAACAACTTTCATAGGTCTGTTCTCTTCCCACCTCCATGGCCTCCCACACAGTGTCTGGGACAGGCTACACTGTCCTGTGATATATGAGATCTTACACTTAGCATGTTTTTTTATTTTATTTTATTTTATTTTATTTTATTTTATTTTATTTTATTTTATTTTATTTTATTTTATTTAGTAAGACACTTGAAATCAGAAGAGCTGTTGTGTGATAAGATCCCAGCAGTACCCAACCGTTGTGCTAAACCACCTATATCAACTACTTCTTCCAGAAGTGAGGGGCACACAAGGCAAAGGTTAGCACTGTTCCTCAAGGAGTGAACTGCTGGAGTTTCTGTGATTTGTTTTTCCAAATCCATTTCCACCTACCCACCGCCACCCCTCCAGGCACATTCATCGTTCACAGTGCCAGGGGTTCAAGGGAAACTAGGAGCCAGTGCCCAAGGGAGCCAAGTGCTCTGCACAGCCAGTTTATTCCCCAGGCCAACTCCTGTTTGTTCCCAGCCCTTCTGTCCTTTGTACATTCCTCTCTGGTCCACAGAACCCAGAGCTTATCTGGGTCTGGCTCACTGTGCTATTCCTGCCATGGCCAGGTCCAGGTCTGGCTGCTAAGGAGATGATCCGCATTATTTGGCTAGAACCTTACTGCTACCATGGCTTTTTACATGGACCAACAGAGTCTTTAAATTTTTCATCTTGGGCTGGAGAGATGGCCTAACGGTTAAGAGCACCGACTGCTCTTGCAGAGGACCCGGGTTCAATCCCTGGCACCCACATGGCGGCTGAGAACCATCTTTAGCTCCAGTTCCAGGGGAATCCGACACCCTCTTCTGACCTCCGAGGCATTGCAGGACACGAGTGCACAAACCTACATGTAGACAGTACATTCATACACACAAAAAAATAAATAAAATTAAAAAAAATAAAAAATAAAATTTTCATCTTATTCTCCATGTTATTTGGGTTCTTTCCCTAGTGACAGGAGGCTGGCACTTAGAGTCAAAAGGACGGCTACATTTGCTGTAATCTTCAGGAATGCCTGTGATCTTGAGCTGACCCCCTCTGCTCAAAGCTGAACCTGCTCTGCCAGTTGCCCTGTGGAAGAGGCAGGGCCTGGGTGGATGGCCTGTCCTTGACCATTAGGCACTTTTCCTTCAGCCCTGGATGGAGATGCTCAGCTTGCTGCATTGATAGCACTTCTTCAGCATCAGGACCATGGCCCAGAGGATGTTTCCAAAGAAGCAGCTGTAGCCTTAGGCCCTGTTCTTCATGTGTCTGCCTACCATACCATGCCACTTTGGATATGGCGGACGGGGGGATGCTCAGAGGTGAAGTGACGCTTTTCCAGAACCTGTAAAGTTGACAGGCATACTCAGAACCCATCCTTTTGGGGGAAAGGAACTGTATCACCAGGGAGTCAGTGAGAAGAGCTTGGCTACTGGTTTAGGAAGGTCAAGCCATCATTACAGATGCAGTGTAAGGTACGCACACTCTGCCCACCTTACACTGTATCTGTAGGATGATAGACCTGATAGGAAAGCTCACCCTATTTTCTGTGTCCTTTGTTATATTTCATCCTGCTTCATCTTGCAAACAATTGTAAATGCCATACGTGCTCATCACATCATCTGTGATGGTGCATGGCCTGCTTAGAAGAGGAAGCAAAGACATGATAGCATTTCCAACAGGGCGATTGTCAGGACAGGTACTGAATGATACAGTACTTGAGAAAAAGGCAGCGTGTAGACACTTCAGAAGAAGTTGAGGTGGGAGATGTCCTTGTAGACCAGAAGTATTAAGGGAAGGCATCCAAAGGGAAGCAACTCAAGCTGCTCCTTGAGGGCCCGGGGTTAGGTAGGATTAGAGTAGGTTGTAGGCATAAACGGCTATGTTTATAGAAGGGTTATTGACTTGAGAAAGGAGTACAGATGGAAGAGAAAAGAGCAGCATGATTCTCTTTATTGTAAAAGCAGTGTATGTTCATGTAAAAAATGTGAGTTATGATACCAGAAACCCAAAGAAGAAAGTCTTTGTATTTCTTTTTTTTTTTTTTTAGTTTTTTTTTTCCCTTTTTTTTTTTTTTTTTTTTTTTGGGTATTTTGAGGTGGGTCACTCCCTTTTAGGTCTCCAGCTGTACTGGAGGCTCGCTCTGTAGACCAGGCTGGCCTTGAACCTCACAGAGGTCCACCTACCTCTCCCTTCCGAGTGCTGGGATTAAAAGGCATGTGCCACCATGGCCCAGCAAGTCTTTGTATTTCTACACCTAACCAGAGTCTTATAATATAATTATTTATTTAATAATATATTATATATAGTTAAAATATATACATCTATATATATATATATATATATTATATATATATTATAAATATAATTTATATATTATAAATATAATTTATATGTAATTTATATATTATATGATATTTATATATTATATATTTTTATGTGTATGAGTGTACTGACTGCATGTAGGTTGGTGCACCCATGTTGTGGAGGTCAGAAGAGGGTGTTGGATTCCCCTAGAACTGGAGTTAAAGACGGTTCTTAGCCATCATGTGGGTGCTGGGAATCAAACCTGGGTA
The DNA here is from genome assembly GCA_009823505.1 of Rhizomys pruinosus. Taxonomy (NCBI): domain Eukaryota; kingdom Metazoa; phylum Chordata; class Mammalia; order Rodentia; family Spalacidae; genus Rhizomys; species Rhizomys pruinosus. The sequence continues at coordinate 1,437,013 of VZQC01009903.1, forward strand.
CTCTGCAAGAGCAGTCGGTGCTCTCAACCGCTGAGCCATCTTTCCAGCCTCATCCATTCTCTTTTGATAATTATCCAAGGACAAATGTCTTTCTTCATTTTTTTTTTAGGCAATAAAATCAAGTGAGTTATACACACCAAGATTATAGAAGGTCTTGCTTAGTAAACAGTTGTTTGGATTAATGGGAGACTGTTGGTTCTTGTGCAAGGGGAGAAGATAGATGAAGTGACTCAGGAGGAGGCACCTGATGTCTGTGAGGGGGCAGGATTGGAGCCTGTCATGCACAATGGCTTTACCACTTAACACCTGAGACCCATTTTACCACCTACCCACCTCAAGTGTCAGGTTGACCCCTCCTACAACCCTCAGGGGTCAGGTCAAGGACAAGAATTTCTCCAAAGCTCTCTGTCACCTCCATTTTCCCCTTCCCATAGATTCTTCTTCCCCATCTACTCCCCACTCTTCCCAGCAGCCCTCCTCTCTGGACTCATGGATACAGAGCCAGTTTTGCCACACCACAAACCTTTCTGCTATGTGAGGTCATTTCAGGGGAGAAACTATATATAGCGGAGGACTAGCATCAGGACAGCTCCACATTGTTCAAACCATTTAGCATCGCCCTAACGCTGATGCAGGCTGGGTCACCTCGGACTGAGCGCCTGTGGGGTGGGAACAGGGCTGTGATAGGAGCAGCAGGGAGCAGGCCAAGGTAAGACTTTGTGCCCTCTCTATAAGGGGATGAGTTTCTGGCCCCTTGTTGGAATGATGGAGTTAGTCCAGACCAGGAGTCTTTTTCTTTTTTTTTTTAACTACTGAAACCCTTGCAGATGGCAGGCACAAGGAGGCTTGATATATGCAACCAAATGGGCTTTGCATTAGTAGAAGCCAGGGACAATGATTCCTCAAAGGAATCTGCTTAAGTCCTAGATTCCTACAAAACACACATTTTTTTCTTTTATTTATTTATTTTTATCAAATCTAGACCTGTGTCCCCCCTATCCCCCACCCTACCAGAACTCATACATTCTGCCAAACATGCTTTTCATCTCTTTCTCAGTCTTTCTCAGGATTCTCCATGTGGAAATTCACTGTTTCAGTCAGTTCTTCGATGCAGTCCTTTCTGTTGTTGTTGTTGTTGTTGTTGCTTCCAATATGCCTCACTCCCAACTGCTTTAGACAAAAGCTCAAGGGGCCATGCACAAGAAATACTTACAACTAGGTAATTGGCACTAGCATCCACAGATGAGGGATACCATTTGTCATTTGTTTTTCTGGGACTGTGTTACTTCACTCAGCATGATGTCCTCTAGCTCTAGCCATTTTCCTGCAAAGCTCATGAGGTCATCTTTCTTTACTGCTGCATAGAACTCCATTGTGTAGATGTACCACATTTTCTCTATCCACTCATCAGTTGCGGGGCATTTGGGTTGGTTCCAGCTCCTTGCTATTGTGAAGAGGGCTGAAATAAACATGGCTGTGCATGTATCTCTGCAGTGGGGTGAGTCTTGTGGGTACATGCCTAGGAGTGGTATGGCTGGGTCGGGTGGCAAGTTCATTCCAAGTCTTCCAAGGGTTCTCTACACTGCTTTCCATAGTGGCTGTATGAGTTTACATTCCCACCAGCAGTGGATGAGTGTTCCCCTTTCCCCACAACCTCTCCAGCACTTGGTATCATTTGTTTTCTTGATCCTAGCCAGTCTTATTGGAGTAAGATGATACCTTAAAGTGGTTTTGATTTTCATTTCCTTAATGATTAGTGATGTTGAACCCTTCTTAAGGTGTTTCTCAGACATCTCTAATTCCTCACTTGTGAAGTCTCTGTTCAGTTCTTTGCTCCATCTATTGAGTGGGTCATTTGTTTTCTTCTGTTTTGTTTTGTGTTTATATATTCGGGAAATCAATAGTTTTGTCAGATATATCTGCGGTGAAGGTTTCCTCCCACTCTGTGGGATTTCTCTTCACTTCCTTGATTGTTTCTTTTGATGTACAGAAGCTTTTGAGTTTAATGAGGATGTCCCATTTGTCAATTGTCGACGTTAATTCTTGCGCAGCTGCTGCTGATTTAGGAAGTCTTTTCTATGCCTATGTCTTGTAGTCTGCTGCCAACTTTTTCTTCTATCGCCTTAGAATTTGGGGTTTCACGTTGAGGTATTTGATCCATCTGGAGTTGACTTTTGTACATGGTAGAGGTAGGGGTTTAATTTCATTCTTCACAAGTGGTGATCCAGTTTTGCCAACACACTTGCTGAAGATGCTGTCTTTCTCTCCATTGTGGCTTCTTGGCCCCCTTGTAAAATATAAGATGCTGAAATTGTAGTGCTCAGATTTGGATCTTCAGTTTTGTTCCATTGGTCAACAGGTCTTCAAAACACACATTTTGAAAACCACTAGGAAAGACAGTCCCCTTCGGTGTCTTCCAACCTTAGGACTTTTTGGTCTGACCAGGTGTATGGTCTCTGGCATTAATGATACATCCACATGTAGCTTTTTTTTTTTTTTTTTTTTTTTTTTTTGTTGTGGTTCTTTTTTGAGACAGGGTCTCCCTGTAGCCCCGGCTGTCCTGGAACTCGCTCTGTAGACCAGGCTGGCCTTGAACACACAAAGATCCACGTGCCTCTGCCTCCCAAGTGCTAGGATTAAAGGTGTGCGCCACCACACCCAGCCCCACATGTAGCTTTGTAACGTCTTAGAGACTGATGCTGTCTTGGGCAGAGTAGGGGTATGGCAGAGGGCAGGACTCTCAGGGCAGTCTTTTTAGTGGGGACAGTTGGAGGATGGCACAGTTTGCAGCGTCAGCTTGGCCTGCTGGCCTGTACTTTGAAAGGCTATTATTTCTGGCCTGCTCCTGCTTGCCTTGCTTTTTAGTGCTGATTTGCCCCAAAGAAGAGATGAAAATGAGGATGTAATGCATTTCAGACAAGGAAAGTGCATTTAATTTGAGTGGCCTGGGCTGAGTTCTGCACTTTATGTAGAGTATTTGTAGAGCACAATGGTGCCTTTGGCAGAAATAGGAAAGCTAGAACCTGGGGCCAGTTTCCCTTCCTTCAGCAGGCATTTGTGGACCACCTGCTTTATATTCCTGGAAAAACTCAAAGGGAGACCCAGCTATGTTAGGTCCCCAAGATGGCCAGTAATACAAGCTGACTGAACCTAGCTTAATTTGGAAAAAACAAAACAAAACAAAACTCATAGGAAGGACTATTGCCTCAGGGTCCAACTTTCCCTAGCTGCTCAGCTCTTTTCAGCTCCTAGTTGTTGTTTTCCCTCTCTTTTTAGCCAGATGGGCTGAGGTCTTATGATCCAAAATCTGTACTCCCAGGAGAGAAGGGTCAGCCTGGTCCTGCTCAGGTTAGGTCTCCACCCAAGGGAAATGCCAGGAGATTCAGTCACATAAGATAAAACAAGTCTGGCACAGGCTGCTCCAAACACTGTGTGGGTCAGGGGCGGCTCCAAAATAGGTGAACTGGTAGCTACACAGAAGCACTGTAGCTCTGTGTTCTCGTAGGCCTTCATGAAGAGTATGAGAACTTGTCACAGCCACAGAACAAGGTGATGAAAGTTCCCTTGGCAGAGTCTGCTAGCTGCCTAGTAGATTTCTCCAGCTAGGCCTTTTGGACTAAGGGACTGGACTACTTGAACTTGACATTCACTGAATTGTACAGAGGTCAGCTCAGGAAAAGAGTGCAGTGAGGCAGCTGGCCATGGAATTGGGTTGGAGATGGTCAGGAATGGGGGATATCTCTGTCTTTGGGGCCTGTGGCCTCTGTTTTTCTCTGAGCATCTGCTCTTGGCTTCTCCCTTAGTAGTCTCAAGGGCCTTCTTGCTCATCAGTTTGCCCCATGACTTCAGTACACCAGTGCTAACATTCTCAGGATCCTGGGATCTCCTCTCAGTATAGATGGCTAGCAAGGGAGAATCCCCCAGGGCCTTGTGCCGCATGGGCATTAAGAAACACATCACGGGGCTGGAGAGATAGCCTAGCCGTTAAGAGCACCGACTGCTCTTGCAGAGGACCCAGGTTCGATCCCCAGCACCCACATGGCGGCTAAGAACTGTCTGTAACTCCAATTCCAGGAGAACTCCAGCTCCAGGGGAATCCGAGACCCTCTTCTGACCTCTGCGGCATTGCACGACACGGGTGCACAAACCTACATGCAGACAGTACATTCATACACATACAGAAATAAATAAATTAAAAAAAAAAAAAAAAAAGAAACACATCACTTCTCCAAGCAGAATGCTTTAGATGAAAGGGCTGGGAAGAGAGACCAAACTGAGCCAGGGCAAGAGTCTAGGGAGGGGACTGGGTGTGTTTGCACTTTGGGGAAGAGGCAATGAGAGGTAAGGCCTGACTTACTTGACTGCCAGTTTAGGGGCAGAGCTGTGGAGCTGAGGTGAAGGGGAGCCACTGGACAACTGTGGCCAGGGGAAAGCTGAGGACCTGGGAGAGCATATCTAGAGTTAGGATAAAAAAGAGGCTGGGCAGCCGGGTGTGGTGGCGCACGCCTTTAATCCTAGCACTTGGGAGGCAGAGACAGGCGGATCTTTGTGAGTTCAAGGCCAGCCTGGTCTACAGAGTTCCAGGACAGCTGGGGCTACAGGGAGACCCTGTCTCAAAAATACCAAAAAAAAAAAAAAAAGGCCGTTAATGGTAGCACACACCTTTAATCCCAGCACTCCAGAGGCAGAGGCAGAGGTAGGCCACCTTGATCTATATAGCAAGTTCCAGGCCAGCTGGGAATACATGGAGAGCTGTCTGAAAAGGCCACAAAAAGCCGGTCCAGATTACGCGCACCTTTAATCCCAGCACTCTAATCCCAGCACTCGGGAGCCAGAGGCAGGAAGACTCTGAGTTCAAGGCCTGCCTGGTCTTCAGAGTGAGCTCCATGCCAGCTAGGATTAAAGGGAGAGCCTGCCTCAAAAAGAAACCAAAAAAGAAAGAAAAAGATGGTCATGGAAGGGAGTAGGGAAGGATGGTGGCCACCTAGGAGCCCAGGTAGAGGGAGACAGGTTGAAAGTAGAAGCACAAAGATACATAAGACCCCTTGAGAAAGTTTATAGGACTTGATGACAGGTTGGTTGAAACAGTGAGAAGGGCTAGAGGTATGGAAGCAGATTGGGTAGCACTGGGGAGGGGTTGGCGCAAACAGAAGGGGGGGGTGGTGTGGATGTGGGTGGTGGGTGTGCACTCTGGGGATGGTTCCAGAGCCTTTTGTGTACACTAGTGAGTGGTCTACCACAAGCTCTACCATGAGTTACATCCTTAGCCCCGTTTATTCCCCCAAAAGAGTAGGAACAGTGCTGAAGAGCTTGTGGTTTTTGGCTTAGGCTGGGGAGAAGTGTCTTTCAAGCAGAAAAGGAAGTTCTGGGGTAAAGGGGGAGACTGCTAGAGCATAGATCTTGCAACCACAAGCTCTATTTCTTAGGAACTGTGACCTTGGCCAAGTGGCCCCAGCTTCCTCTTCAAAATGGGAAGAGTATCTCCCCAGTCCCTTCACAGAGTTGGGGGAAAGTCAAAGGTTATGTGTGTGATAATGCTTTGTACATAGAAAGCCCTGCAGTGTAGGTATCTTGTTAGCATGGCCTTTGGTGTGATGGCACTGCACAGTGACCCTCTGTGGAATCAAGGAGACCTGCTGGGCCTGAGATGTGACTTGACTCTGACCCTGCCAGAGCCCCTACTCCTGCTCAGTTGAAGCTGGTAGGTACTATATGTTATTTGGACATGATGTGGCACACAGTCCTTGTCTGGACCTGGAGGCTTGGGCATCTAAGGGGCTTTTAGGTCTCCATTCCAGATAACTTCTGACATTCTTCAGTGACTGCTCCATGTGTCTAGACAGACAAAGGCAGGGTTAGGTGAGGGGGATGGCGGAGCCCTCTTGAGAAAGGCAGCGCAGGGAGTCCCGCAGGGAGGCAAGCTTATCCTTGATGTTCCAGTGTAGAGCTGCAGGGCCACTCCGTTGTACGCCCTCTTGTCTGCCCACCTGTGTTGGCCTCCTTGCCTGCTCTCCACCAAGAAAACCATTGTGCTCACATTTCCAAGATACCAGGAAAGCAGAAATAATGAAGCCTGCCTAGATGGGGACCAGTAACAGTAGCAGTGGCTGGCTAAAGTCTGGGGACCATCTACCTTGAAGGTAGAAAAGCTTCAAGAAGGGAGCCAGGGTCAAATCGGGGAGAAGCTCTGGCTTTCCTTCCATTCTCCCCTGCCCTCCCCTCCCCATCCAGGCTGATTCTTTATCTGCCCTCCTTCAAGATGGGGCTCAGCTCCCCCTCTGCTCCCACATCCTGCTCTTCCTCTCACTCACCTAAGGCTTCTTTTCTCTAAGAAAGGCTGGCTTCCTCAGTCTCTCACTGCTTTTTGGTGTCTTCCTCACCCTGTAGTGACTTTGGCTATTTCTGTTCATTTTCCCCTCCCAGTGCCTCTGTGGGAGCTATCTGCGCTTCCCCATCCCAGGCTGGACTTCTATTCTCATGCCAGCTCATTCCCAAACTAGGCCCTTTGGCATCTTACTTTTCCTAAAATGTGGCAGCTGTTGCATTCCCCTGGCCTGTCCAGCTGTTCTTGTCCTCAACCAGAGTTACTTGTGACAATAAATAGGAAATGAAAAGGACAGGGTTGCCAGGTGCCTGTTGACTGCCTGTCCAGCTGCCTGAATTCCTACTGGGAAACAGCCATCGTAATAGACATACTACAACTAACACTAATACTTCCCACATTCACATATTATCTTTCAGGCCCTGTGCCAAACATTTTATGTGTATATTGTCTTCTATAACTCAGTATACTTATCCTCTCACAGTTGAGGGGGAGACTGAGGCTCAGAGAGGTTTTTATAATTTAACACCATCAGATTCGATCCTGTATATCTGCTTCCCTTGGCCATTCTCCTATCTGCTGTGCCTCTCACTGGAGAGGAGAGTTGCAGGAGAGCAAGGCAGACAGCTCCAAACCCTACCTAAACCTCAGCTTCTCCTGCTCTCTTGTTGGCTGTTGTAAATCATTTTTAGTGCAGGCATGGAAACCCCAGTGTCCTCCTCAGAGCTGAGCATTGTGTCCTTTATCCCCTGGGGAACACAGAGAACATTTGGATGGGAGGGATCTGAGTATTTTCATTTGCTGTGGATTCCTCAACACCTGTAGTCCATTTCACAGTTGGGAAAATGTCTTAAGATTTTTGCTTGATGTTGTCCTGACAAAGAGGTGTGCAAAGGAGAAATAGCTGCTGGGTATTTGCGGGGCAGGAGGAGCCCTGTGCCTGTTCCATGAATTCTATGCTGACTTGGGATATTTCTGCTTTTGGTGGTAGGCCTTTCCTGGCTGTCTTGTCTGTGAGTTAAAAACTGTCAATGGGGGGGCTGGAGAGATGGCCTAGCGGTTAAGAGCACCAACCGCTCTTACAGAGGACCTGGGTTCGATCCCCAGCACCCACATGGCGGCCGAGAACCGTCTGAAACTCCAATTCCAGGAGAACTCCAGTTCCAGGGGAATCCGACACCCTCTTCTGACCTCCGCGGCATTGCACGACACGGGTGCACAAACTTGCATGCAGACAGTACATTCATACACATACAGAAAGAAATAAAATTAATAAAAAAAAATTTTTTTTAAACTGTCAATGGGGAGAGAGAATGAATCGTAATCTCTGGGGACTGTGGGAAATGTGACATTTGAAAAGCATGTTCAATAATGTAGATTTGGAAAAATATATTGCTTTATAAATAGAAACTTTGGAAAGTAGAATTTGGTAAAAATCTTGCCTGATACAACAGTAATTCTTAAGTGAACATGGCTAGGTCTCTCTGTCTCTGTCCCTGTGTGTGTGTGTGTATTTTTAAGTCTATATATTTATCAGAAAGTTGTGAGTCCTTGGAAACTCTTTGATCCATCTCTTATGGCCCTGCAGAGCTGTACTGGAAGTATCCAAGGATGAATGTCTGTGCAGCCCAGGATAGTTTGGAAAACTGCATAACCCACACTGGCCTTGAACTCAGCCCTCTTGCCTCAGTCTCCCAAGTTTTGGGATTATGCTTTGATTTCCACCATTATGCCCAGCCTGTATTCCTTAATTCTTTTTTTATATTTTAAAATAATTTATTATTTTTATGTGTATGAGTATATCGCCTGCATGAATTATGTAAGTACACTCATTTCATGGAATGCCCACAGAGGTCAGAAGAAGGTGTCAGATCCCCTGGATATGGAGTTACAGGTGGTTGTTAACCACCATGTGGATGCTGGGAATCAAACCCAGATCCTCTGCAAGAGCCTTCGGTGTGCTCTTAACTGTTGAACCATCTCTCCAGCCCCATATTCCTTAATTCTTAATGGCTCAGTCGTCTTTTTTTTTTTTTTTTTTTTGGTCTTTTCAAGACAGGGTCTCCCTGTAGCCCCAGCTGTCCTGGAACTCACTCTGTAGACCAGGCTGGCCTTGAACTCACAAAGATCCGCCTGCCTCTGCCTCCCGAGTGCTAAGATTAAAGGCGTGCACCACCATGCCCAGCTCAGTCATCCTTTAAATGATGGTGGTGGTACCTAACTCACAGCAGAGCTGCAAAAAGCTAAGTGGCATAATGCATGCTGGCTGTTCGGTACCTAATTGTATTCAATCACTCAGCCACAGTAGACACTGTTTTTTTGTTTGTTTGTTTTATTTTGTTTTGTTTTGTCCTTTTGAGACGGGGTCTCCTTGTAGCCCCAACTAGCTGGAACTGGCTCTGTAGACCAGGCTGGCTTGAACTCACAAAGATCCACCTGCCTCTGCCTCCCAAGCGCTTATCTACCCCGCCTGTCTTATCTCTGTTGAATTAAATGCTCCTCTGCCTCTGGGTGGCCAACCTATAAAGTTTTGCTCCTCTTTGCTATATTTGTGAATTAAGGCATCACATGCATCTGATGAGTTTAAGATTAATCTGAAGCATATACAAATATTCCTCAATTCATGATGGGTGTATGTCCTGCTAAAACCATCATAAACTGAAAATGCCCTAAGTAAAAACTGTATTAATACTCTGAACTAAGCCAGGTTTTGATGTGTTTCAGTAGTTCTGGGTTCTCAGAAGGCCACTATCAGGAGGATTGCTTGAGTCCAAAAGTTCTAGAGTAGCCTAGGAAACAGACTGATCTCAAATGGATAATTAAATATATAAGTATATATTAACATTTATGTAATATATTTTTACTATAGTAGTTAATATTTATTATCTGTTGAGCCTCATTGCTTGGTCCAGCTTACCATAAATATACTCAGAATGCTTATGTTTATCTGTAGTTGGGTAAAATTTTATAACAAAGTTTACAAGGAGGTATTGAATAATTATGTACTTTATTGACTCTTGTAATAAAACAGAATGGTTCTATGGATATGCCTTTGTAACCACTATTAAGTGAAACTATGCTAAGTCAAAGGCTGATTGAACTGCCACAAACTTACACAAGCATGGGATTTGTATATGCTGGGTCCTGGGCTGGATCCTGAATGTGCACTGAACAAAATAGATATGGTCAAAGGACCCACAAAAAAGTGAAGTGTGTGGTGCTCAATAATAAAATTCAAACAAGCCACAGTAGAAAGAGAGAGCAGTAGGACAGAATTACAGGGTCAGAGAAATGAGAGTGGAGGGTCAGGAAGACCTCCTTGAAGAAGAGACACTTAAACAGTCCTTTGAAGGCTAACACTGAGGCAGCTGTTTGTCTCAAGTGTCCCCACCCCTGTTGAGGACTACCTTTGAGTGAATTAAAAAAGAAAGCTCCAGCCTGGCATGCACGCTTTTAATCGTGGCACTTGGGAGGCAGAGGCAGGTGGATTTCTGTGAGTTCAAGGCCAGTCTGGTCTACAGAGTGAGTTCCAGGCCAGCTGGGGCTACAGGGAGACCCTGTCTCAAAAACACACAAAAAGAAAGCTCCTTCAAGTTAGGGACAGCAAGGCCAGAGCCATGGTTGGCAAGAGAACATGTGGTAGGTTTCTGCCTTATGGCAATCTGATTCTTGTATGCTTGGCACAACCAAAGGTGGCTCTGGGCTGGGCAGGGAAGTGCATGAGGAAGGTTCTTGGATAGCAGAGATACTGACATCTTTTGAGAAAAGAAAGAAGCAAGTAGCTGTGTCAGTTTTTGCCCTCCTGGGAAGAAAGCATTTTCAGGGAAATGAAGGGAAGCAGTTTTTGTAGTACTGCCCAGTGCTGTGGGGCTGGTCAGCGAGTATGTGGAGTCTGGCTTCTGTGGAACTGTAGTTCTGCTCTGACTTCCACATAGCAGATGTCTCTTCCACCATGTGCTACAGAGAAAGAACCCTTAGGCAGAAAACGGAGGGGACTTTTAATGCTGTAGGAGACAGAGGCCCAAGGCCTGGAAACTCCCATCCCTCTGGACAGGTTTGTGTCCTGAGTTCTGCGTTAATCTCTTTATTTGATCTGGAATGCTGATGACCCTTTCTACCTCTTTGTCTTGTCACCCTAAACACATTCCACTGGAAGAGGTAATGGACTCCAATGCTAAAGATGGTTGGTGCCCAGAGTCAGAAGAATGCATAGCCCCCAGGTCCTGCCTGAGGAGGTGGCATTGAGTTCACCTGACCTTTGGTTTATGGAAGAGCTTAAACTTAAGCCATTGGAGGGTGGGCTCTTGTCTAGCCTAACAGTGACTCTGCCAAGCTTGTCGTGGTACCTAGTCCATTTCGGTGCTCAGCACTACTGAGATTGAATAGGTCCCCTCTAACACCTTACTAGGAAACATGAATCAATTCTAACACAAGTTTTCTTTCTTTTCTCAAGGCCTATCATTATCAACTGTCTAGTGACAGAGCAACTGGGGATGTTTGGGGAACTTGAAATCATGCCATAAGGAACTGGCGACTACTTAGCAAGACAACACAAAGGCTTAAGACAATTCAAAGGCTGTCTTAAAATTCTCCAAAACTGTCATGATTTTCTTACCATTTCTTACCTGGTACATGTAAGTTCATGTAGCAGTATCAGAGCTACATATATTCTTTTTTTTTTTTTAATGTGTATGAATGTACTGTCTGCATGCAGGTTTGTGCACCTGTGTCGTGCAATGCCGCGGAGGTCAGAAGAGGGTCTTGGATTCCCCTGGAACTGGAGTCAAAGATGGTTCTTAGCCGCCATGTGGGTGCTGGGAATCGAACCCAGGTCCTCTGCAAGAACAGTCGGTGCTCTTAACCACTAAGCTATCTCTCCAGCCCCCAGAGCTACATATATTCTTGCTGAACCCTCATTTTAACCCATGAGATGGCTATATCATCTCTCTTCAAAAAGGAAGGAAATCGGGGCTTGGACAGAATATTCTGTCCAGGATCATCTACCTGATATTTAAGTGGATCTCTCTATTCCATGCCCACACTTATTGAGTTACCTGAACCTCCACATAGGATTTGCTGCCTTGAGATTTGATGTGTGATTTTTGTAGATAGAACCAATGCTCATGAGTGTATTCTGTTCCCCATAAGAGAAATCTCAAGAAAGGAGTCTAAAATAGGAACCAGCTGCCTCTGGGAGCCTAGCTTCCCTTCCCCCCAAAGGAGCTCAGGTCTTCTCAGAAGGAATCCTTGCATCATTTGGGGCATGTGATACAGGGCCTTCAGGACCTTTCTAGCTCCAGCAGGATCTAGTCCTACAAAAAACAAGCCCTGCTGCCATGGCCTGGCAGAGGCTCTCTCTGAAGGGCCATCCTTAGCTAGGCATGAGCAATAGATTCCAGACTTTTTTGTAGGGAGGAACCCGTGCAGGATCTCTGGCTCCCTTTTTTCTGTGAGGATTAGTCCAGGTTTGCTCCAAGAGGAGCTCGGCATCATGTGTACCTGCCCCACCTCCTTGAAATAGATTATATAACCACCTGGCCAACTCTCTGGACCTGGCATGATGCTGGCACTGGGATAGACCTCATGAACAGGGTACACCTATTTTATGCTGCTGTTGCCAATCAGCTAGCCCTCGGCTTTGTGAGGTTTCAGACTTGGCATCACTGGGCTGTTATCCTTTGACTTTTGCTCAGCCTCATTGACTTTCTGTGGATACATAGTTGGTTTGGGGATTCAGAAGGGTGTGGTATGGTTCCACAGCCCCTGCCACATGGCACCAAGTAGACTGAAAAGGGTGTGGGGCATTATGTAAACTTCAGAGGCTGTTTGAGGAGCAGAGCTGGCAATAATGGGAATTGACCATGCAAGACGTAGATGAGCTTCCCTTTTCAATGCCATGACATGAGGCCGGACATCAGAGTTGGAAAAGCCCTAAAGGTCATTGCTGTTCAGCTGTCCACCAAATGTGCAGTTGCTCCACTTAGCATCCTGGTCAGAAAGCCAGCCAGACTTTCCCTTGAGCAAGGCTATCTTTTTGAATGGTCTAGTGACTAGGAAGTCCTTCCTCATGCTAGCCTAGCCCTCTACAGAGTGTCTTCTGTGGCCTTGTGAGAATAGTCCCTACTAGTCAGTGAATTTGCTTGGGTCTGAGTATGCCTGCCTTGTATGTGGCCCATCTGCTTGGCCTGCATGACAGGTCTGTTCTGTTGTTGGTTCTAGGATCCTGAGGTGGGGAGGAGGGGACTGGCATTGATGATTTTAGAGTGTGGTAGGAATCATAGGCTGAATGACTTAGCCCAAATTTGTGGGTAGGCCAAAAACACAACCCCAGAGGTACTTGATCCTGTCCTTTCACTGCCTAGACACATTCTGACTCCTTTTTGAACTACAGTGTTTCTGCTGCAATACTCCCTGAAAGATTTCAAGTGCTCTCTCTGAACAGCAAAGCTAGAGCTTTTTGGCTGCTTTCCTCTGAGGAATGCACCTGGCTAGAGGGTAAAGGTGAGTGGGAATGGACATGTAGGTACCATGGGGTGCCAGAAACTGGGCCTCCGAGCTTGGCGGGGAATCTGAAGGGTGCTCAGAGGAGATGGCTATGACAGGTTAAGAAGGCCATGACTGTGGGTTCTGGGTCACTCTGACAACCTTGGAAGGATTTTTGTTTGGTCACTTGATTTTATTTGCATCGATTTACGCATGCTAGGCAAAGGCTCTTCAACTCAGTTAAGTTCCCAGTTCCCCCTAGGCCTCCTTTAGAGGCCTTTCACCCCCTTCTGCTGTTCTTATCTATCTCCTTTTTTATTCTGATGAAGCTTCCATGAACTGGTAGTCCTGTCTAGCTGCTTGAGCATCCTCTTCCCTGCCGACCTAGAGATCCCAGATCATGAGATTTAGCCTCCTTGACACCCAAATTTCTGTGTACCATCTCCTTCCCAGCTTTGTGGCCACGTATCCCTTCAGAGTATCCTGTTCATACCTGGGAGCTGTAACATCAGAACCTCAGCCAGACAGTCTTGTTCTGCTATCCTTCCATTAACATCTTACTCCATGGGGACATTTTTTTTTTTTTAATTTTATTTATTTCCGTATGTGTATGAATGTATTGTCTGCATGCAAGTCTGTGCACCCGTGACGTGCAATGCCGCGGAGGTCAGAAGAGGGCGTCGGACTCCCCTGGAACTGGAGTTCTCCTGGAATTGGAGTTTCAGACGGCTCTCGGCCGCCATGTGGGTGCTGGGGATCGAACCCGGGTCCTCTGCAAGAGCGGTCGGCGCTCTTAACCGCTAGGCCATCACTCCAGCCCCCCATGGGGACATTTTATAGACAACCTTGAGGATAGGTCAGGCGATGGGAATTTCATGGATGGTGGGAGGACAATGAGAAGGACTTTTGGGGACAGTGAAAGGAAATGAACACTTATGGAGTAAATGCTTTATTCACATTGTATATTTTCTCCTGACACTGTGAGGTGCCATCATTCTCTGCATCTTACAGATCAAGTACTAAAGCTTGCTTAGTATAGGGCCAGTTAAGGTAGGATCAGAATGTGAACCCTAGTCCGTGAATTTGCTTGAGTCTGAGTATGCCTGCCTTATGTATGTCCCATCTGCTGGGCCTGTTCAGTTTGGTCTCTGTTGCTCTGTGGTGTAACAGGGCCCATGTCTATCCTACCATAGTGTTTGGGGGAGATGGGTTAGAGATCTCAGACAGGACTTAATGAGCAGGTCGTCATGCACATGGGGCTGGGAGAGGAATGGCTGTCCACTCTTTGTGTCTCTACTTGATATGGCCCAGTGGATACTAAAGCTTAGGGTTCAGAGGTAAAGTGAAAACAGGCAGTACTAAGTTAGTTGTCTCCTGGAGTAGACAACAACACAATATTCCCTGAGTCCTCAGTGAGAAAAGGCTGTGTCCCCTCCTCTCCTAGGCCAGACCCTAATCTAGTTCTCTTGTTATGACCTTCTGCCCCTGGACAGCCATTAGGATGAGTGTGAGGAAGACTGAAGAGCAGGATTAACACTAGCATTTGTGTGTCTTTACTTTTCACTCAGTCTTTTATTGGTTAGCTTTCTATTGCTGTAACAAAATACCTGAGATGATTACCTCAAAAGGAGGAAAAGTATCTTTTAGCTGATAGTTTCAGTTTTCAGCCCATGTTGTCACTTTTCAGCCATGTTTGTCACTTTGGGCCTGTGGCAGCACAGTGTATCATGGCAGTTACCTATGGCAGAGGGAGCTTTCCATGGCAGCCAGGAAACAGAGACAAGGGGCCAGGGTTCAAGTACCCCCTTCCTGGTTGTCTCCGGTGACCTAACTTCCTCCAGTTAGACTCCTTTTTTTTTTTTTTTTGGTCTTTTTGAGACAGGGTCTCCCTGTAGCCACAGCTGGCCTGAAACTCACTATGTAGACCTATGAGGTTGGCCTTGAACTCACAGAGATTCACCTGCCTCTGCCTCTGCCTCTGCCTCTGCCTCTGCCTCTGCCTCTGCCTCTGCCTCTGCTTCTGCCTCCCAAGTGCTGGGATTAAAGGTATGTACCACTATACCCTGCAGGCTCTACCTCTTAAAAATTCTACCACTTCCTCCCGTGGTACCACAAGTTGGTGAGCAAACCTTTAACACAAGGACCATGGGGTTCATTTCAAATCTAAACTACAGCATCCTCCTTGTCAACAGGAGTCAGGCTTTCAAACCTCTTTCATGGGCTTCTGATGCTGCCCTTCCACCTCTGCCCATGCTACTTTGTGAGTTCCTCAAGAGCTTTGCCCTGGCTTGTCCACCTCTATCCTACCTCTTCTCCTGACCCTTCTAAATCTTAGTAGATTGGCTGGGAATCCTCCCAACTAGACACTAAGAAAGGTTTTTGAGAATGATGGTGACTTCATTCCTTTTTGAAGACAGGTGTGTTTTAATGTGAAGCTCCACTGCCAGGGGAAGGACAGTACTGCCTGTGCTCATCGCAGGATCCAGTTCCCTTGGAGTTGTTACTCCCTTAAGAACTCAAAAAGACAAGGAGGAGGGGTGGGGGAGGAGGTAGAGGATGTAGAAGAAGGAGAAGGAGAAGAAGGAGAAAAGAAGAAGAATGGGGCTGGAGAGATGGCTCAGTGGTTAAGAGCGCTGACTGCTCTTGCAGAGGACCCCCGATTCCCAGCACTCACATGGTGGATAAGAACCATCTTTAACTCCAGTTCCAGGGTAATCTGACACCCTCTTCTGACCTCCACAGCATTGCATGACATGGGCACACCAGCCTACATGCAGACAGTACACTCATACACTTAAAATAATAATAATAATAATAATAATAATAATAATAATGAAAAGAAGAAAGGAAGGAAGGAAGGAAAGAAAGAAAGAGAAAAAAAGAAAGAAAGAAAGGAAAGAAAAAGAAAGAAAAGACACCCACATGGCGGCTAAGAACTGTCTTTAACTCCAGTTCCAGGGGAGTCTGACACCCTCTTCTGACCTCCGTGGCATTGCATGACACAGGTGCACAAACCTACACGCAGACAGTACATTCATACACATACGAAAATAAATTAAAAAAAAAAAAGTACTTAATGCAGGCCGGGCCTAGTGGCGCACACCTTTAATCCCAGCACTCAGGAGGCAGAGGCAGGTGGAGCCCTGTGAGTTCAAGGCCAGCCTGGTCTCTACAGGGTGAGTTACAGGCCAGCTGGAGCTATAGGGAGACCCTGTCTCTCAAAAAGACCAAAATAAAATAAAATAAAATACTACGGGTTTGGTAGCCGGCTCCCATGTGGTGGCTAGCACCCATTTAAAACTCCAGTTCCGGGGGACCTGACATCCTTTTCTGGCCTCCAAGGGCACCTACATACATGCAAGCAAAGCTTTTGTACACATAATTTTTTTTTAAAGAAAAGAACCTTGTTTTCTGCATGGTTGAAGCTGGATTATTAGTATGTCTGGGGTCTAGCAATGGAGGGGAGGAAAGAAAGCGGGAGAGGCATGCTTGTCCCTAGGCTCAGACCCACCATGGTACCTGTTCCTTCAGCTCATATTCCACTGCCAGTCACAGAATTCATGGCCAGCCCAACTGTAAGGGAGGCTGGGAATGCCATCTGTCTGTGCCCTTGTATACCCAAGAAGGGAAGGATTGTGGATGGACATCTGCCTCAGTACAGAATATAGAGAGTATTTTCATTTGTGTGTGCTGAAAGAAGAATCTTTCCCTGTCAGTAATGTGTCCACTTTCTCTTTGACAACTTACACACGTGCCCTCCCTTGGTAAACATCTGTGTGCCAGACTCTGGGCCACATAAACTTAGTGAACCAGAAGCTGACTACAGCAATTTAGAAACTTGCTATGTTGTCTGGAGAGGGCCTGTGTGGAAGCCACAGTCTGTCCTAGAGATTTTCTTGTTTTATGCTGGACAGTGCAAATGCAGAGCATAGGACCATTCACAGCCTAGATGTGTGTGCAGTCTGTGAACCACAAAGGGTAAGTGAAGTGCTTTGAATAGGCCGTGAAGTCAAGAGGGCCTTGTGGAAGGACTGACGTTTGAGCTGGACACAGTCATTCAGGATCAAGAGCTAAAGCAGGAGGGGGTAGGGGGTTCTTCTAGAGAGAGACCCAACAACAGAAGCCTGGAGATCTAGGAGTCCAGGGAGGTTGGTGCTGGGGTGTGGTCTTGAGCCTAGAGGAAGGGGGTGAGGAAACTCCAGATGGCTCATTCTTACCTTCATTTTGGCCTCTGCACCTGTCTCCTTGTTAGAAGCCTTCCCTCATCACTCTTTCTAAAATTATGTCCCCTCTCATTATGCTTTTTATGTTTTATTTTTAATATAAGACATAAATAAATGTTTAACATACATTTATTGACTTTACATCACGCCTAGAATGTGTGTTCAGTGAGAGCAAGGACTTTGTTTTGTCTAGTCAAAGAGTAGATAGGTATTGAGATTTGTTGAATAAATGAATAAGTGGATGAATTGTTCTGAAGATCATATTTTTGGAAAGTTTTGTGATAATTTGGCTTTCATATTTTTAATTATGAAATTTTATTTATGAAATTATTTTTTTTTTCTTTTTCGTATTTTTGAGACAGGGTTTCCCTGTAGCCCCAGCTGTCCTGGAACTCACTCTGTTGACCAGGCTGGCCTTGAACTCACAAAGATCCGCCTGCCTCTGCCTCCTGAGTGCTAGGATTAAAGGTGTACACCACCACACCCAGCAAAATTATTTTTTATTTTATTTTTTGGTCTTTTTTGAGACAGGGTCTCCCTGTAGCTCCAGCTGTCCTGGAACTTACTATGTAGACCAGGACGTCCTTGAATTCACAGAGATCTGCCTGCCTCTGCCTCCCCAATGCTGGGATTAAAGATGTGCGGCACCACGTCCAGCCCAATTATTTTTATTTTTATTTATGTATATGTCTGTGTGAGTATATGCCCCATGTGGTTGGATGCCCACAGAGGCCAGAAGAGGGCTTCAAAATTGGAGTTACAGATGGTTGTGAACTGTCTGGGAGCCAAACTTGAACTCTTAACTATTGAGCCTTATCTCCAGTCCCTGGCTTTCATCTTATAGGCAGTGGGGAGCCAGGGAATATTTTTGATTAGGAGAGTAACATATGACCATTAATAAGAAAAATAGATTAGAGCAGGGAGAATGCCCCATTGTTGGTGCCAACACAGTGCAAAGCTACTTCTTCCTCAGCCCCAGGTTCTGTTGGTGTCATACATAATCTATTCCTGGGCACTGTCGTCTTGTTCTGAGATGCATAGAGGAACTCTTCCTATGTGAGTCTTTGGTCCTAATGGTAGAAGGAATGTGAGCTGACCTCTGTCTCTTCTTGGGGCCTAAGATGTACGTACTCTTGGGCACTGGTAGTAGAAGTGGGAATTCCACAGTCTTTCTGGAAAGCAGTTTGGCAAAAGTATCGATTCCTGTTCTCTGACCTAGAAATTCCTTACTCAGGTTTTTATCACAGGGAACCAAACTGAAATGTGTGTGCAAAGCTTTATGTACAAAGAGTTAAAGAACCGTTTTTAACTCCAGTTCCAGAGGAATCCGACGCCCTCTCCTGACCTCCACGGCATTGCATGACACAGGTGCACAAACCTACATGCAGACAGTAAGTACAGTCATACACATAAAAAAATTTTTAAAAAGGAAAAAAAAAAAGATTTCACCCTAGTATTAGAAATCAGAACGGTGCTGGGCGTGGTGGCACACGCCTTTAATCCTAGCACTTGGGAGGCAGAGGCAGGCGGATCTCTGTGAGTTCAAGGCCAACCTGGTCTACAGAGTGAGCTCCAGGACAGCTGGGGCTACAGGGAGGCCCTGTCTCAAAAATACCAAAAAAAAAAAAAAAATTAGAACCGAGGCTGGAGAGATAGCTTAGCAATTTTTTTTTTTTTTTTTGGCTTAGCATTTAAGAGGGCTGGCTGCTCTTGCAGAGGACCTAGGTTCAATTCCCAGCACCCACATGGTGGCTAAGAACTGTCTTTAAGCTGGGCATGGTGGCATGTGCATGTCTTTGATCCTAGCACTTGGGAGGCAGAGGCAGGTGGATCTCTGTGAGTTCAAGGCCAGCCTTGTCTACAGAGTGAGTTCCAGGCCAGTTGGGGATAGGAAGACCCTGTCTCAAAAAATAAAAATAAAAAAGATGGGGCTGGAGAGATGGCCTACCAGTTAAGAGTGCTGACTGCTCTTGCAGAGGACCGGGGTTCGATCCCCAGCACCCACATGGCGGCTGAGAACAATCTTTAACTCCACTTCCAGGGGAATCTGACACCCTCTTCTGACCTCCACAGCATTGCATGACATGGGTGCACAAACCTACATGCAGACAGTACATTCATACACATAAAAAATAAATAAAATTTTTAAAAAATTAAAAAAAAAAAAAAAAGCCATTAGACCCATGCTAGGGCTTGTAGCTTCGTGGTAAAGTGCTTGCTGCCTTACACAAGGCTCTGGGTTTATATCTCCAGCCCTGATTTTTTTTCTTTAAACAGTGTTTCCTCATAGCTGCACCTGGCCTAGAACTTGCTATGTAGACCAGGCTGTCCTCAGAGTCACAGAGATCTGCCTGCCTTTGCCTTACAAGTACTGGAATTAAAGGTATTTGCCACCACACCTCGCCCAGCCCTGGTTTTACTAATTGGAAACTGTCTAAAATGTAGCTTGAGCTCCTCACAGATTCATCTCTTCATCCTTTTGCCACTAAAACTCTACCTTCCACAGAGCTAAAATCCTAGGCCAGGCCCTTGGCTACCACAGCAGCTCGTCCCAGCTGTCCTGGAATCACTGTAGACCCAGGCCTGACTTGAACTCACAAAGATCCTGGCTCTGCCTCCGAGTGTAGAGATGTAAAGGTGTGCGCCACCAACGCCCAGACCAATGTTTCATTTATTAAAGCTATAACCACGTGCTGGTACTAGTAAAGATGCACTTTCTTCAGAGCAAAAACTTGTAACAGTCTCTATTCATTCCCTCATTCACATGTCCCAGGTCCCAGGCCAAGGATCAAGACAGAAATCAGTAAAATAGGCTTTCAGGTCAAAGCTAGTCAGGGAAATGGATATGTAAGAGATGGGGAAACTAAGTACAAGCACAAGAGTACAACACAGGTCTGATATATATACTCAGGGAGGGTTGCCTCGTCAGTAACACAGTGCAAACACTGGCCCAAAAGAATGGAGGAGGGTTTGAGAGATAGCCAGCGGTTAAGGAGCCCGACTGCCTCTTCAGAGGACCCGGGTTCGTCCCCGGCACCCATGGTGGCTAAGAACCGTCTGTAACTCATTCAGGAGAACTCCAGTTCCGGTGAACGGAGACCCTCTTCTACATCCGAGGCATTGCCACGACATGGAGCACAAACCTAAGGCAGCTACAATTCATACATACAGAAATGAAAAAAAAAAAAAAGAAACATGGAGAGAGCCCCGCCTTTAGTCCTGCACTCGGGAGGCAGAGGCAGGTGGATCTTTTTTTTTTTTTTTTGTCTTTTTGAGACAGGTCCCTAGCCCCAGCTTCGGAACCGACACTGTAGACCAGGCTAGCCTTGAACTCCAAAGATCCGCCTGCCTCTGCTCCCAAGTGCTAATTAAAGGCGTGCGCCACCACGCCCGGCTGGGCGGGGTGGATCTTTATAGTATCAGGCCAGCCTGGTCTACGGAGTGAGTTCCAGACCGGACTGGGCGCGGGAGCCCTGTCTCTTAAAGACCAAAAAAAAAAAAAAAGAAAAAAAGAAAAAAGAGATGGAAGGTCTCTGAAGAAGTGAAGCAGGAAGCGATGGTGGATTCCATGTAGAAGGCGCGTCGTATCGGTATCAGAGACTNGTCTTTTTGAGACAGGAACTCCCGATAGGCCCCAGTTCTCGGGAAACGCGACACTGTAGACCAGGCTAAGCCTTGAACTCCAAAGATCCGCCTGCTCTGCATCCCAAGTGCTTAGATTAAAGGCGTGCGCCACCATCGCCCGGGCGGGCAGGGTGGGATCTTTATGAGTCAGGCCAGCCTGGTCTACGGAGTGAGTTCCAGACCGGACTGGGGCTGCAGGGAGCCCTGTCTCTTAAAGACCAAAGAAAAAAAAAAAAAGAAAAAAAGAAAAAAGAGATGGAAGGTCTCTGAAGAAGTGAAGCAGGAAAGCGATGGCTGGATTCCATGTAGAAGGCGGCGTATAGGTATCAGAGCTGCTGTGGTAGCCAAGGGCCTGGCCTAGGATTTTAGCTCTGTGGAGGTAGAGTTTTAGTGCAAAAGGATGAAGAGAGAATCTGTGAGGAGCTCAAGCTACATTTTAGACGTTTCCAATTAGTAAAACCAGGGCTGGGCGAGGTGTGTGGCAATACCTTTAATTTCCAGTACTTGTAAGGCAAAGGCAGGCAATCTCTGTGACTCTGAGGACAGCCTGGTCTACATAGCAAGTTCTAGGCCAGGTGCACTATGAAAAGGAAACATGTTTAAAGAAAAAAAAATCAGGGCAGGAGATTAGAACCCAGAGCCGTGTGTAAGGCAGCAAGCACTTTACCACGAAGCTCACAAGCCCTAGCATGGGTCTAATGGCTTTTTTTTTTTTTTTTAATTTTTAAAAATTTTATTATTTGTATGTGTATGAATGTACTGCTGCATGTAGGTTGTGACCCATGCTTGCAATGTCGTGGAGGCAGAAGAGGGTGTCAGATTCCCCTGGAAGTGGAGTTAAAGATGTGTTTCAGCCGCCATGTGGGTGCTGGGATCGAACCCCGGGTCCTCTGCAAGAGCAGTCAGCACTCTTAACTGTAGGCCATCTCTCCAGCCCCCTTCTTTTTATTTTAGTTTTGAGGACAGGGTCTTCCTATCCCCAACTGGCCTGGAACTCACTCTGTAACAAGGCTGCCTTGAACTCACAGAGATCACCTGCCTCTGCCTCCAAGTGCTAGGATCAAAGACATGCATCATACCACCATGCCCAGCTTAAAGACTGTTTTAGCCACCAGTGGGTGCTGGGATTGAACCTAGTCCTCTGCAAGAGCAGCCAGCCCTTAAATGCTAAGCCAAAAAAAAAAAAAAAATTGCTAAGGCTATCTCTCCAGCCTCGGTTCTAATTTTTTTTTTTTTTTTGGGTATTTTTGAGACGGGCCTCCCTGTAGCCCCAGCTGTCTGGAGCTCACTCTGTAGACAGGTTGGCCTTGAACTCAAGAGATCCCCTGCCTCTGCCTCCCAAGTGCTAGGATTAAAGGCGTGTGCCACCACGCCAGCACCGTTTCTGATTTCTAATACTAGGGTGAAATCTTTTTTTTTTCCTTTTAAAAAATTTTTTATGTGTATGACTTGTACTTCCTGCATGATGTAGGTTTGTTGCCCTTGTTCATGCAATGCGTGAGCAGTGAAGGTCGGGGGGGTGTCGGATTCCTCGGAATGGCTGTTTAAAACGGTCTTTAACTCTTTGTACATAAAGCTTTGCACACACATTTCAGTTTGGTTCCCTGTGATAAAAACCTGAGTAAGGAATTTCTAGGTCAGAGAACAGGAATCGATACTTTTGCCAAACTGCTTTCCAGAAAGACTGTGGAATTCCCACTTCTACTACCAGTGCCCAAGAGTACGTACATCTTAGGCCCCAAGAAGAGACCAGGAGTCACGCTGCACATCCTTCTACCCATAGGAACCAAAGACTACACATCTGAAGAGTTCCTCTATCCATCTCAGAACAAGACGCCCAGTGGCCCAGGAATAGATTATGTATGACACCAACAGAACCTGGGGCTGAGGAAGAAGTAGCTTTGCACTGTGTTGGCACCAACATGGGCCATTCGTCCCTGCTCTAATCTATTTTTCTTATTAATGGTCATATGTTACTCTCCTAATCAAAAATATTCCCTGGCTCCCCACTGCCTATAAGATGAAAGCCCAGGGACTGGAGATAAGGCTCAAAGATTAAGGTTACAAGTTGGCTCATCACGACAGTACAACCATTCACTGTAACTCCAATTTTGTGAAGCCTCTCCTTCTGGCATCGTGGGCATCCAAACCCACATGCTCATACACGACACAGACATATACAAATAAAAAAAAATAATTGGGCTGGACTGGTGGCCGGGCACTCTTTAATCCCCAGATTGGGAGGCATAGCAGGCAGATCTCTGTGACATTCAGGCGTCCTGGTCTACTAGTAAGTTCCAGGACGGCTGGATCGACGGGAGACCCTGTCTCAAAAAAGCCAAAAAATAAAATAAAAAATAATTTGCTGGGTGTGGTGGTGTACAACTTTAATCTAGCACTCAGGAAGCAGAGGCAGTCGGATCTTTTGTGAGTTTCAAGGACGCCTGTCAACAGCAGTGAGTTCCAGACAGCTGTGGGCTACAGGAAACCCTGTCTCAAAGATCACGAAAAGAAAAGAGAAATAATTTCATAAAATAAAATTTCATAATTAAAAATATGAAAGCCAACTGTTCACAAAACTTTCCAAAAATATGATCTTCAGAAACAATTTCATCCACTTATTATTTATTCCAAATCTCCAATACCTATCTACCTCTTGAGACTGATGACACAAAAACACAGTCTCTTTGCTTCTCAACTGAAACACACATTCTAGGCGTGATGTAAAGTCAATAAATGTAATGTTAAACATTTATTTCTGTCTTATATTAAAAATATAAACATAAAAAGCATAATGGAGAGGGACATAAATTTTAGTAAAGAAAGTGATGAGGGAAGGCTTCTAACAAGGAGACAGGTGCAGAGGCCAAAATGAAGGTAAGAATGAGCCATCTGGAGTTTCCTCACCCCCTTCCTCTAGGCTCAAGACCACACCCCAGCACCAACCTCCCTGGACTCCTAGATCTCCAGGCTTCTGTTGTTGGGTCTCTCTCTAGAAGAACCCCCTACCCCCTCCTGCTTTAGCTCTTGATCCTGAATGACTGTGTCCAGCTCAAACGTCAGTCCTTCCACAAGGCCCTCTTGACTTCACGGCCTATTCAAAGCACTTCACTTACCCTTTGTGGTTCACAGACTGCACACACATCTAGGCTGTGAATGGTCCTATGCTCTGCATTTGCACTGTCCAGCATAAAACAAGAAAATCTCTAGGACAGACTGTGGCTTCCACACAGGCCCTCTCCAGACAACATAGCAAGTTTCTAAATTGCTGTAGTCAGCTTCTGGTTCACTAAGTTTATGTGGCCCAGAGTCTGGCACACAGATGTTTACCAAGGGAGGGCACGTGTGTAAGTTGTCAAAGAGAAAGTGGACACATTACTGACAGGGAAAGATTCTTCTTTCAGCACACACAAATGAAAATACTCTCTATATTCTGTACTGAGGAAAAAAAAAAAAAAAAAAAGATCCACCTGCCTCTGCCTCCCGAGTGCTAGGACTAAAGGCGGGCTGCTTCTCCCATGTCTTCTTTTTTTTTTTTATTCATTTCTGTATGTGTATGAATGTACTGTCTGCATATAGGTTTGTGCATCCGTGTCGTGCAATGCCTCGGAGGTCAGAAGAGGGTCTCCGATTCCCCTGGAACTGGAGTTCTCCTGGAATTGAAGTTACAGACGGTTCTTAGCCACCATGTGGGTGCTGGGGATCGAACCCGGGTCCTCTGCAAGAGCAGTCGGTGCTCTTAACCGCTAGGCTATCTCTCCAACCCTCCTCCCATCTCTTATGGGCAGTGTTTGCACTGTGTTACTGACCGAGCAACCCTCCCTGCGCTATATATAGACTGTGTTGCTATTCTCTGTGCTTGTAACTTGGTCTTCCACCATCTCTTTACATATCCATTTCCCTGACTAGCTTTGACCTGAAAGCCTATTTTACTGATTTCTGTCTTGATCCTTGGCCTGGGACCTGGGACATGTGAATGAGTGAATGAATAGAGACTGTAACAAAGTTTTTGCTCTGAAGAAGTGCATCCTTTATAGTACCTAGCACGTGGTAAGCCTTTAATAAATGAAACACTGGTCTGGGCGTGGTGGCGCACACCTTTAATCCTAGCACTCGGAAGGCAGAGGCAGGATCTTTGTGAGTTCAAGGCCAGCCTGGTCTACAGTGAGTTCCAGGACAGCTGGGGCTACAGGGAGACTCTGTCTCGAAAAGACCGAAAAAAGAAAAAAGAAAAGAAACACTGGATATGTCTATGGGAAATAGAAACAGCAGGATTTTATGAAATATCATGTTTTATTGTGGATTTCCTTTGTCTACTAAGTCAGTACTAGGCAGAACCAACCAGGCAAATGAATTTGTATTGAGCTACCACAGGTGAATCTGACCAGTAGCAAGGGGTTGAAAGTCATTGAGCCAGTAGCTGGCATCAGATTAAAATAAAAACAGGAGTAAAGATATCATAATGCTGGAAGTTTCAATTGTATGCACCATATGATCCCAGCAGTGGGTATGTTAATTGAGAACAGAGAGAAAATGCCTCAGTATGTTTTTGCTGGTTATTTTGAGGTGATAGGATATGGGTGACTTACCTCTTTTTATGTTTCTATTATGTAATTTCTCTGCATGTGGCATATGTTATCTTTCAAACAACGTAAGAAATGAGGAAGGTGTTTGGGAGAGGGGCTCTTAATTTTATGTTACATTACCAGATGGTGGAGTCTATTCCAGGGCCAATCCTGGGGTTTGGATCTATAATTGATTCTCCAATGCTCCAAGGAACTGCCTAGTGGTCTTGGAATTGTATAGATAGTTTCTAGACCCAAAGCAAGCTGCCTGTGGTTTTGGAGGTTCTTAGGGAGAAGGAAGCATGAATGTGACAGATTGGCCTCGATGTGATGGGATTTTGTTAAGAATTGACTAGTGAGGCTGGGCATGGTAGGTGCACCATGACCTTAATTCCAGCTTTTGGGAGCCAGATGCAGGGAGGACCTCTGTGAGTTCAAGACCAGCCTGGTCTATGTAGTAAGTTTCAGTCCAGCTGGGGCTACAGGGAGACCCTGTCTAAAAAAAAGAGAATTGGCTAGTGAAAGAGAGATGTCAGTGAAACTCAGCCTGGGGTACAAAGGAGGTAGGACCCTGGACTGGGTGGAGGCCTAGATAACAGAATTATGAATGACGCTGGGGGCCAGGTAGTTGGCCAGGCTGGCAGGAAGTTTGAAGCAGGAACAGCCAAGTGGGGCACCATTGTTGGAAAGGTAGGACAGTTAAGTAGCAGATGGAGGGGACTGACTTGGTTGGGGAAAGCACTCAGCTGGAAGAAGCCTCCAGAGCAGGGTGCTCTAACCTTCACTCTGCAGCAAAGCAAGCAGGTGAAGTTGTCTAAATATCTAGAGATATTTAATGCCATCTTCCACCAAAGCCTTTCTGCATCATTTACCCTAACATGTTGTGTCTTTTTTTTTTTTAATTTTTTTTTTTATTAATTTATTTTCTGTATGTGTATGAATGTACTGTCTGCATGCAAGTTTGTGCACCCATGTCGTGCAATGCCGCGGAGGTCAGAAGACTGTCTCGGATTCCCCTGGAACTGGAGTTCTCCTGGAATTGGAGTTTCAGACGGTTCTCGGCCACCATGTGGGTGCTGGGGATTGAACCCGGGTCCTCTGTAAGAGTGGTCGGCGCTCTCAACCACTAGGCCATCTCTCCAGCCCACATGTTGTGTCTTTTAAAGCTCTGTTATTCTGTTCTAGGACAGCTGGGGCTACAGGGAGACCCTGTCTCGAAAAGACCAAAAAAAAAAAGCTCTGTTATTCTTTGCTTTTGCCTCTTACAACTTTCTGTTTTTTGTTTTGGGAGCTGCCTTAGACCCTGTCGTGCATCTTGGTGGTCTGTATAGGAACACGTACCTGACCCCATAGTCAGAGTCTGTGGAGGAGGAATGCTTTGCATTCATCCACTTTCCTAGTTGGAAAGGTCAAGGACCAGTGTAGCCAAGGAGTGCTCTGTGCTGGCTGGCCTTGTGCCTGGCTCCTGTCTGGTGCTTCCCTGGGTCACCAAGGTTACATACAACAAGATGCTCACTTGCAAGCAAATAGCATCCTGGGTCAAGGCTGCCAGCCTCAGCAATTCTTGATATCCAGCCGAGCTGGAGGATGCCTTTTCCCACCAGCCTGGAGCTGTACCCACAGGGCTCCATGCCTTTGGTGGCTCTACTGAGAACAGATTACTCCTACTGCCCTGATTGTGCCATCACCACCACTTCCTCTTCTCTGCCCCACTTGAGAGCCTGTCTGACATCAATGGTGAGGAGGAAGTTTGGGATAGAGCAGATAGTCTCCTGGTACACAGCTACCTGCCTTCTTCACAGGGACTGGTTTTCTCTTGGGGCTTCACTTTCTCTTGGGTTTGGTAAAGAAGAGGGAGGCTGTGTTTCTCCTAAGCTTGGGGTGTGAAGGGGGTGAGGATGAAATTGCTCTAGATAGCATGGGGCTAGTGGAACACTCCTGAGAGAATGAGACCTGACCTGTCTGCTCTGCCTCTGCACAGCCCCACACCACCTCCCCACCCCAGGACTGACTCAGCTCCTTCTTGACACAGATCCTAAGCCCTTGTCAGACTGGTCTCAGGAAGGACAGGTGATATGAGCCATGGCCAGCTGCCCAAGGCTAGCCAGGCCCTACAGACTGCTACTCCATGAAACCTTACAGGAGGGAATATTTTTATTGCATATATATATATTAAATATAGTATATATCTAATATAGTAAATAGTATGTATACATACACGGACATAACATTATATCCATCAATATAATAGCATACATACACATATCACCTGTGTTGGAGGATTTTTTTTTTTCTAAAAAGATGTCATGTTTTCTTTAAGGAAGTGTTTGAAGGTTCCTCCTTGGCAAGCCCAAACAACCATCAGTCCTCCCCTGTGCTTCACACTGGGGTCCCTCCCTCCCATGGTCACCCAAATGAGGTCCAGCAAGCACACATCCTGTCCTGATCCCCCTGCACTGGCCTCCATGACACAGCCTGAGTAGTCCAACAATGGCAGTCTACACTCTGAAGAGGCTGAAATCCCAGCAGATGCTCAGTCCACAGGCTAGATGTCTCAGCAGTCCCCATCTGGCATTGGAGGTTTGGAGGATTCTTGGAGAGACATTGGTCTTCAATCCATATTGGAGGGCTAAAAAGCTGTGTCTCTTTGTCTTTGAAGAATGGCAAGAGCAGTGGCAGCCAAAGGGTAGATGTACTTGCCAATAAGAATTGAAGACAGGCCAAACAACAGTGCTCTCTCTCTCTCTCTCTCTTTTTTTTTCTTTTTGTCTATTTACTAAGATTTCTAGTTTTATATCTGAAGTACAATTTCTCAGGCCTTACTGATTATTTATTTATGGTTATACTTTTCTTTTGGATGCTTAAGGCAACACAGTTAGCCCAGATTAACCAAAGTTTTTGTTTTCTCAAGGTCAGTTGAGGATTTGGTCCTCAGGGATCACTCAGGTTTTTTGGGGGGGAGAGGTGGCCGTGAGCCCCTGGCTCCTTTCGGCTTTTCATTTACCAGTTCCATCCACTCAAGGACAAAGTCAGGTCTTGCTAGACCAGGCTTCCCTTTTTGAAGCATGAGCAAACTTTCCTCTTTATAGACTGAACACTGACTGAAGAGTCCCATTAGTGGATCTCCAAGACCTCCCTTCACAGGAAGACTGGTGACTCACATTTGCAGGACATTTCAAGGGATGCCTCCATGCATAGTCCCCTGAGACTTAGTTGACCTCTGAGGGCAAGGAACAAAGTTATCCCTTAGGTCCCTCGGACCTGGCTCATTCTCTTAACTCTCAATAAGTACCCATACATGCTAGGCACTCCTTCAGTGGGAAAAACCTAGTCCTGTTCCTGTATCCCATTTTGGTAGTTTTGATTTTTGTTTGTTGTTAGTGTTTGAGACAGTCTTGCTGTATTGCCCAGGCTAGCCTAGAACTGTAGAACTCAAGCAATCCTCTGCCTCAGCTTACAGGTGTGTGTCACTGTACCCAGCCTCCTTCTAGCTTATTTGAGCCATCACTCATACAGATCGGCTTAAACAAGACCTTCATTTGATTCAAGACTTTAGAAGGTCATTCCTGGGGCTGGAGAGATGGCCTAGTGGTTAAGAGCGCTGACTGCCCTTGCAGAGGACCAGGGTTTGATCCTTAGCACCCACATGGCGGCTGAAAACCGTCTTTAACTCCAGTTCCTTGGGAATCCGACGCCCTCTTCTGACCTCCACGGCATTGCACGACAGGGGTGCACCAACATGCAGACAGTACACCCATACACATAAAAAATAAATTAAATTAAAAAAAGAAGGTCATTCCTTACAGGTTCCTTATGAGAAGAAGGTACTCAAAGTCCCACCTGGACTGTCTCAGCCTTGTCATGACAAGGGCCTTCTATTGCTCCCTTAAGTCTACAAATTATCAAACCATGCTTAAAAAGCACATACAGGAGCTGGAGAGATGGCCTAGTGGTTAAGAGTGCCGACTGCTCTAGCAGAGGACCTGGGTTCAATCCCCAGCACCCACATGGCACCTTAGAACCGTCCTTGACTCCAGTTCCAGGGGAATCAGACACCCTCTTCTGACCTCCACGGCATTGCATGACATGGGTGCACAAACCTACATGCAGACAGTACATTCATACACATACAAAAATAAATTAAAAAAAAAAAGAAGCACATACACAGAGAAGCATTACTCTTTTTTTTTTTGCTCTTTTTTTAGACCAAAAAAAAAAGGCACCACCACGCCCAGCTGAAGCATTATACTCTTTTATGATTTGTTCGTTTTTGTTTTGTTTGTTTGTTTTGGTCTTTTTGAGACAGAGCCTCCCTGTAGCTCCTCTAGCCTAGAACTCTCTGTGTAGACTAGGCTGACCTTGATCATAGAGAGATCTCTCTGCCTTTGCCTCCTGATTGCTGAGGTTAAAGGCATCATCAAGCCCAGCTGAATTACCTTTTTTTTGGGGGGGGGGAGGAAAGAATTTGTCTTACATCTCCTGGGTCGCACAGTTCATCACTTAGGGAGCCCAAAGTAGGAACTCAGGGCAGAAACCTAAAGGCAGGAGCTGAAGCATAGGCCATGGAGGAACATTTCTTACTCACTTGATCCTCTGACCCATGCTCAGTCTGATTTCTTTTTTTTTCTCTACCAATGTATTTTTTATTTATATATATATATATGTATGTTAGAAGATTATGTTACAAATCAAATGTAGACCCATGTCCCCCTCCCTTCCCCCCTCACCCCACCAGAGTTCATGCATTCTGCCAAACATGATTTTTATCTTTTTCTCAGTCTTTCTCAAAATTCTTGATGTAGAAGTTGACTGCTTTAAGCAGAAGTTCACCGTTTCGGTCAGTTTGAATTACTCTTAAAAAGTATACTTGTGGGGCTAGATAGATGGCCTAGTGGTTAAGAGCGCCAACTGTTCTTGCAGAGGACCCAGGTTCCATTCCCAGCACCCACGTGGCGGCTGAAAACCGTCTTTAACTCCAGTTCCAGGGAAATCCGACACCCTCTTCTGACCTCCGCGGCATTGCACAACACGGGTGCACAAACCTACATGCAGACAATACATTCATACACATAAAAAATAAATCAAAATTAAAAAATAAAGTATACTTGTGCTGGGTGTGGTGGTGCACACCTTTAGTCCCAGCACTCCGGGGGCAGAGGCAGATGGATCTCTGTGAGTTCAAGGCCAGCCTGGTCTACATAGTGAGTTCCAGGCCAACGGGGGCTACAGGGAGACCCTGTCTCAAAAAGACCAAAAAAAAAAAAAAAGTACACTTGTGTACAAATATTTCTTTTTTTTTTAATTTTTTTTTCTATATGTGTATGAATGTACTGTCTGCATGCAAGTTTGTGCACCCGTGTCGTGCAATGCCGCGGAGGTCAGAAGAGGGTCTCGGATTCCCCTGGAACTGGAGTTCTCCTGGAATTGGAGTTTCAGACGGTTCTCGGCTGCCATGTGGGTGCTGGGGATCGAACCCGGGTCCTCTGCAAGAGTGGTCGGCGCTCTTAACCGCTAGGCTATCTCTCCAGGCCTGTGTACAAATATTTCTAGAAAAGATAAGGCCCATCTCCCAGATGTCTGGTAGGGAGACTAGTATGCATTCATCCAGATTTTCTTCCTCACAGACACCAGCAATATTTTTACAAACTTAAGCTTAGAGTTGCCAGTTTCCTTTTTTTTAATATTTAAGAAAACTTTATTAATTTAAAATACATAATTACAGTACATATATATATATATATATATGACCCATATATATGAGGCCCGATAAGATATTTCAGTACCTGTGGACAGTGTTATATTCCCCATATTATTGGTGACCCCTTAGACATCAGAGTACTATAGTTTCAAGAAACACAATTTATAATATCTGAACATATGTAGATATCAGATATTAGATTTTCTGGGGTTTTTGTTGTTTGTTTGTTTGGTCTTTTTGAGACAGGGCCTCCCTGAAGCCCCAGCTGTCCTGAAACTCACTATATAAACCAGGTTGGCCTTGAACTCACAAAGATCTGCCTGCCACTGCCTCCTGAGTGCTGGGATTAAAGGCGTACACCACCATACCCGGCTGTTATTCTTTTAAAAGTATTTTTACTGATTCTTTAAGAATTTCATAAAGTATATTTTGATCATAATTCAGACTTCTTCCCCTTCTCCTCTCAGATGTACTCTGACCTTCCTACCCTCCTCCCCACTTTATATCCTCAGTTTTTTTTTTTTTAGTCTTTTTGAGACAGGGTCTCCCTGTAGCCCCAGCTGGCCTGGAACTCACTCTGTAGACCAGGCTGGCCTTGAACTCACAGAGATCCACTGCCTCTGCCTCCGCCTCCCAAGTGCTAGGATTAAAGGTGTGCACCACCACGCCCGGCCTATCCTCTTATTTTGTAAAGGCCTATCTAGTCTAATTTGTGTTTCCCAAATGCTCTTGGGTATTGGGTCCATCCCCTGAAACCTGGTCAATCTCCCTGGTGACACACCCTTAACAAAAATTGACTCTCCCTCTCCCAGCAGCTATCAGTTGCCAATAGTTCCTCAGGTAGGGCTGTGGCTTCTTGCCCTCCATGTTGGGTTCTTGTCTGGCTTGGTTTATGAAGGCATTATGTATGCTATCATAAGAGCTATGGGTTCATATGTGCAAATGCCATGTTGTGTCTGGAAAACAGGATTTGCTTGTATTCATCCACTATTCCTAGCTCTTAAAGTCCTTCTACCTCCTCCTTAATGGTTTGTTGTGCTTTCTTGAGAAAGCACACAGCCTAGGAAGACCACTGCTGACCCTCCTGGCAGCTCTGACCTCTACCAAGAAGTGGTATCAAGTTCACACAGTTCCTGCCAACCTCCCTGTCATCTTTGTCACTTTTTTTAGATTTTATTTTTATTTCTGTGTATATATGTGTGCCTGAATGAGTTTGTGTGCTGTGTTTGCAGGAGCTCACAGAGGTCAGAAGTGGGTGTTACATACTCTAGAACTGGAGTGACAGGCTGTTCTGAGCCACCATGTGGGTGCTTGGGAACTAAATCCTTGTTCTCTGCAAAAGGAGTATGTACTCTTAACTGATGAATCATCTCTCCAGCCTCTATGTAATTATCTTAACACTTTGGTTGGCAAAGGTGTGCCCCCTCCCCTTTAAGGATGACTTAGGTAGTGGGGACAGCTCACCTGGATACCAAAGACTAGATTTCTGAGCTTTCTGTCCTTTCTTCTCTCACTGGCCTTCTCTCTCATGACCTCTGCTCCCGCCCATCTCTTTCCTTGAGACACCAAGTCAGGCATATCCATTGTTTCGGTTCATCCTGTCAGTTCATGTACTGGTCCCAAATTTTAGTTGACAAATATGCCTTAGCAATTTCATTGTTAAGAAGTTAACCTGGGGGCTGGAGAGATGGCTCATCGGTTAAGAGCACTGACTACTCTTGCAGAGGACCCCGGTTCAATTCCCAGCACCCACATGGTGGCTGAAAACTGTCTTTAGTGCCGGGTGTGGTGGTGCACATCTTTAATCCCAGAGCTCGGGAGGCAGAGGCAGGCAGATCTCTATGAGTTCAAGGCCAGCCTGGTCTACAGAGCAAGTTCCAGGCCAGCTAGGACTAAAGGGAGACCCTGTCTCAAAAAGACCCCCCAAAAAAATTAGGCAGGTGTGGTGGTGCACGCCTTTAATCTCAGCACTCGGGAAGCAGAGGCAGGCGGATCTCTGTAAGTTCAAAGCCAGCCTGGTCTACATAGCTCCAGGCCAGCTAGGGCTACAGGGAAACCTCTCTCAAAAATACAAAAAAAAAAAAAAATACAAAAAAAAAAGTGTCATCTAAATGGAGTTGGACAGAACTGCTTTTGAGACCTGAGAGAAAGGTAATAAGGTATTTTTCAAGGCAAGGTAGGGAACTCCTCTTAGTTACCTTTGGTGGCATAGTCAATTGGAAATGGAACTAGTCAGCAGGATCATAGCAATCAGAAAGGACAAAAACAGCAGTCCAATGAATGCCATAGCTAGAGTCTGATTTGGAGGTAACCTGCTTAAGTACCACAGGCATTTGTTCAGAGATTTATGGGAGTCCTGACTTATCAACGAAGAATAATGTCAGTAGGAGGATCATGAGCTGGAGGCAGCAGTGCATCCAACCTTGCAAGAGCCAGTCCAACTCATCACGTGCCTGCCCAGCTGGTCCTACTGGCTGTACTCACTGTCCATCTGACTACAGGCCTTGATTTCTCCCCCAGCTGCCACCTGAAGCACCTGCTCTTCCAAAGCCAAGCTCACCAGATTCTCCCTCTTCCAGGAAGTCTTCCCTGATAGGCCCCATTCCCTCCTTTGTTTCTCCACAGCCTTCTGAGTCTTCTTTATGTTATCCTCTGCTTATCTAGTGGTCTAGTCATTCTTCCATCAATCCATCCATTCATCCATCATCACCCACCATCCTAAGGAATACTGAGAACCCATTCTGTGCCAGGGGCCAGGGCAGCCAGGAAGGGGAGACCCGGGCCCTGCTCTAGAGAGGCCCTGCTCCCCTCCAGTAGTCAAATAGGGGAGTCAGGAGCAAGGGGAATGAATCAGAAGGGCTGAGGTGGGGAGTGGGAGCCCACTGTAGTCAGAATGACAGGGAGGGCCTGTCTCACAAGGCAGTCTTTAAGCCTTAGATAGTCTTAAGGTAATTAAGGTAAATAAAACTTCCTTAGGCCTTTAAGGCCCTGGCAGGGTCTCAACCCAGAGGGTGCTCAGGAATCAGATGTTGAAACGAATCTGGGCCATGACCCTTTTGTTTGGGCCTGCACACCCTGGCAGCCAGTAATCATCATCCTTTCCTGCCTTCAGGTTTCCTGGCCCCACCCTCAGCTGTCATTTGAGCATAGAGAATTGGGTTACCTTGGGGGTGGGGTGGCAGGGTCCTGTGAACGAGTGTGTGACACAAAGCTCAAGACCAAAGCCCATCAGTGCCAGGGACAGAATAGCTGCAGAGCAGGGGCTGCCAACCTCCAGGCCACCAGATGTGCTCCCAGGACTTGTCCTTTTGCAATAGTCTTTCATCACATCCTTCCCCTGGTTGGTCACCATCATTATCCCTGAGGGAAACTGAGGCCTGGAACTTGCATGATTTTCCTCTTAGCAGCAGAGGCCAAAGTAGGGCAGGCCATTGTGTTGTAGAGAGGGCAAAATGAGGAGTCTAAAATGCAGGCAAGAGGGTGAGGCTACTCCCAGCCAGACCCTCCCAGCCAGATCACAGGGTAGCCAGATCCTAGCTAGCCCTGGTCCCAGCCATGACTTTGACAGTTGTGGGGGAGGTAGTGGGTCAGGGTGTGTATGTGCTCCCCACAGATTGGCCACACGCCTCTACTCTGGTACCTAGCTATTTGCTTGCATGGTTTGGTTTGGGGTTTGGTTTGGTTTGGTGGTTTGGTTTGGTTTGGTTTGGTTTGGTTTGGTTTTGTTTATGGAGACAGGGTCTCCCTGTAGTCCCTGCTGACCTGAAACTAGGTAAACCAGGCTGGCCTCAATCTCACAGAGTTTTCCCTGCCTGTCTCCCAAGTGCTGTTTGAAGGCATGCCCCACCATGCCTGGGATGTTTTAGTTTTTAATTTGCATGTGTATTTATTGTTTGCTCGTATATTTTTTTAAATGTCCCAGAGTAACACATTCCAAAGATTTCCTAAGTTGTTTAAATATTTTTGTAACAATGAGCATGAGCATAATGTATCACAAAAACCAAAAAGGGCTGTGCATCATTTGTGTGATTCAGCCTCACCCCAGACAAGATGAGCTCGTCTGGTCAGAGACTTGTGCTCATCTGGCCGCCCACCATGTCTGGCCCCCGTAGAGGACCAGTGAACATTTTGTGAATGACTGTGAGCTATCTGAGCACTTTCCACTTTACCCAGTTCCTCACCAGGCTGAGGGAGTTTACTCTCTTCTGAGTCTTGCAGCATTTTTTTCCCACAGAATCTTAAGGTTGTACGCGTGTATTTGTGTGTGTCTGTATGTGTATGTGTACACATTACTGCATAGATGGTCTTGGACAGGGTGGGTATGTTTCAGAGGGCCAGGAGTCCTTGTAAACTTTCCACTGAATGAATGAGAGCTCAGTGCTATATATAGCAGTTCTAGAAACCAGAGTACAGAGGGGCCCAAGCAAGGGTCCCTAGTAGAAGACCTGCCTCAGGCCACTTCATACTTAAAGGACCCCTGCCAGACAGTCTACACAAAGCTGTGTTCAGTGCTGCCCAGGGGAAGCCTTCCTACTATAGCAGCGGTTCCCACTGAGACGCTAAGGGTAAATTGCATCAGTAGGAACTGAGGCTCACATGTTCTCTGGAACCTGGGCTCTAAGGAATCAGGAAGAATGGTGTATGCATTCCCCTCTCTTCTCCCCCAAACAGCTCCACTTTACATGTCTCAGATGACAGATATCTTTGAAAACCTTCTATTATTACCTTTGAAAAAAAGAGTTTTGCTGTTTTGGAAAGGATTAAAAACTATAACAAGGCCGGGCATGGTGGTGCACACCTTTAATCCTCGCACTTGGGAGGCAGAGGCAGGCGGATCTTTGTGAGTTCAAGGCCAGCCTGGTCTACAGAGTGAGTTCCAGGACAGCTGAGGCTACAGGGAGACCCTGTCTCAAAAACAAACAAACAAACAAATAAATAAATACTACAACAACAAATTGGGACTATTACTCAGACAAGGGCTCACTTCCCATTCCTTCAGGCTATTCTCTGGAGAAAGGAGGTGAAGGCCCAAGAAGAGAGGCATGGAGACTTCTCCTTGTTCAGTTTGGAGACACTGCTTTGTGGCCTAGCTAGAGGCTGGGGATGTGCTATGGGCATACTGGAGTCCTGGCTGTCCTTGTACTTCAGGCAGGCATCAGGGTCCTCCTAGAGGCTGTATACCTGCAGGTTGGCTTTCTGTCTTCCAACCCCACCTCTCTGGCATAACCAGAGAAATAGCATAGGCTGCCTAGACAGCCCCTGAGGTGCTTCAACAACCATCCTCAAGGGGCCAGGCACATGGGCTCAGACACAGCCTCTGGCCATTTCTATCTACTCATACCTAGGGAACTGCTACCACTCACCTAGAACCTTCTCTGAAAACAGGAAATGGCATGGTGCCACGAGCATTGGGGTCACTGTCTCATACAGAAATCTGGATCCTGTTAACCCCTGTGAAAGGGGTGGGAGGCTCTCTTTACTGAGGCCCTGGCTTTTGTTTTTCAGATTGCTTTATTGTTGTTGTTGTTACTGTTGTTGTTGTTGTTGTTGCTGCTGCTGCTGGCTGGCTGGCTGGCCTCATACTCAATGTCTTCCTGCCCTTGTCTCCTAAATATTGGGATCACAGGCCTGTACTACCACATTGGCTTATTGCTCCCATTTTATGGATATGATGACCTAGGTCCAGAATTTTGGCTGCCTTGGGACACACCTGGGAAGATGGCACTGAGAATCAGACTCAGGTTCTCTCTGATTCCAAAACTGCCTCTTGATGTTTCAAACCCTCTGAGTTTTCTCACCTCCCAGGCCTAAAAGCTGTGGTGGCAGGATGTGTCCTGGAGCAGCCAGAGGGATGAAGGATAGGCTTTACCTGTCTGCATCCCCAGTTGGGAGCCCTCTGTGAGCTGCCCACCCAAGTCTGGCCATCAAGTTGACAGTCTATGAGTCACACAAGCACTGATGAGTCAGGTTTTTCCCTTAAGTTCTGGAGCAGCTGGAAAAGGGAGGGGGAGGGGTTTCTGAGGGAATAGAGCTCCCATCCCTTGCTCTCCTGCTCACCCCCCTTGCCTCAGAATTCTTCTGAGCACACTTTCTATGCACATAGCCACTTGGCCCTGGAGGAAGAGTCCTTTGTGTTCCTACACAAGAAGGTGTCTGAGCCCTAGCCACTCTGGGCAGGATTGCCCAGGGTGAGGCTGAGTGGAGTAAGAGGTGGGAGGGGTGAAAGGGCTTGTCAGCTTTGTTAGTAAGGAGAGCAAGATAGTCAATCCAAGGATGTCAGCCCCTTGAGCCCTTGCACCTGGTTGGGGGTCTTGGCTTGTTCTTTAGTCTGCAAAGAAGAGGCATATGTCTGGGTTCCTCTGAGAACAGGGTCCCCTGAGCCATCCCCTGCTGCTGTTTAACCAGCCTGCCTGTCCAGATGGCCAGCCTCAAGCAGGCTCAGGGTTCTCCCATAGCACCCCTTGCCAGGCCCTTGCAGAGGCCTGATTAAATACGGAGGAAGCAGCCAGCCTGGCTGGGTAGCAAGTTCCAGATCAGTGTTTCTTGGCATGGCTGTCTATTGGAACCATCTGGGGAGCTCCTAACCTCCTCTGGTGCTGGGAGTGGGGAGTAGACTCCGGAGTAATTAAGTTGGAATTACCCCTGAAGGGGGTGGGGGAAGTAGTCCTATTTCTAGTGGACTGTGTGTCGCTTCTCACTGGAGC
The DNA here is from genome assembly GCA_009823505.1 of Rhizomys pruinosus. Classification (NCBI taxonomy): domain Eukaryota; kingdom Metazoa; phylum Chordata; class Mammalia; order Rodentia; family Spalacidae; genus Rhizomys; species Rhizomys pruinosus. The sequence goes on from VZQC01009903.1 coordinate 1,474,632, forward strand.
CTGTCCTCCAGGAGCTGACAGTCAAGTGTGAGGACAGCACAACACTAGGATTATACCTGAGTGACTCAGAGCTTGTGTGGAGCTTTCGTCCTGCATCATGGTGGAGCATGGACGCTGGAGGTCTGGACCCTTAGTGCTAAGGAAGGAAAGTAGGGGGGACAGGGTCGGCCAGGACTTGATGAGTCACGGGATGTAGAGAAGGAAGGGGAAGGGATGAGTCAGGCACAGCTGCCTGCGAGGCCTCAGCTTGGCTTTGGAGCATGAATGTGCTCAGTTCTCTGTCAGTCCACAAACTAAATGTTGTGTGTCCCAAATGGTGCCACAAGAGGAAGCAGGTTATTAAAGATGACCCTTGAAAAGTTGGAGTTCTAGCTCTCAGGAATGTTGGGATAGTGCATAGCACACCACACACGTACTTTGCACAACTCACAGAAACTCTCAGACAAAAGAGTAGAGTAGCATTTACATTTGGAAAGTGTGCTTGGAGGAACGTACTTGGGCTTCTGACTCCAGATTCACCCCACTAAGAACACAGACCAAAAAGATAATAACAGAGCTCTTTACTGTCATGTAGACTAAATGTAGACTAAATGAATCAGAGGCTTGAGAGAACTTGGAGCCATACCAGGGGAGAAATTACGGGTGTCTTTTTAGCTCTGATCATAATGGGTTTTTGTTTCATTTTGTTTTTGTATGGTTGTGTTATGTATTTTGTTTTGGTTTTTGGCTGCTTTTTGAGACAGAGTTTATTTTATTTTATTTTTTTAAATATTCAGAATCCTCTCTGTTAGCTATTTTTTTATTAATTTTATTTATTTTTCTTATGTGTATGAATGTACTGTCTGCATGTAGGTTTGTGCATCCGTGTCATGCAATGCCTCGGAAGTCAGAAGAGGGTGTCAGATTCCCCTGGAACTGGAGTTACAGTTTTCAGCCGCCATGTGCGTGCTGGGGATCGAACCTGGGTCCTCTGCAAGAGCGGTCGGCGCTCTTAACCGCTAGGCTATCTCTCCAGCCCTGAGACAGAGTTTAATGTAGCCCAGGCTGGTCTCATTCACTGTGTAGCCAAGGATGACCCTAAACTCCTGACCGCCTTGCCCTCTACCTCCTGAGGGCTGAAATTATAGATGTTTGTTACCTGCCCATCTTGGCCCCAATTGTTCTGGGAACACTTGGGTGTGGTGTTTTCTGTGTGGCAGGTCTTGTGTCCACAGGGAAGACCCAGGAGCTAATGATGCTTGGTGCTGGGCATGCTTACCTGGGCCTTTTGGTTCTCTCACATAAACTAAAACAATCTCCAGATATTAGAGGTGACCTTTGTTTGTTTATTGTTTAGAGACAGGGTCTCCCTGTAGCCCCAGCTGGACTAGAACTCACTATATAGACCAGGCTGGCCTCTATCTCACAAGAGATCCTTCTGCCTCTGCCACCCAAATGCTGGGATTAAAGGCATGCACCACCATGCCTAGTTGTGGGATTTTCTTTTTTGGTAAGTTTTTGAGTAGTCATCAGTCTCTATCTTGTTTATTGGTCTCTTCAGACATTTCATTTCTTCCTGATCCTGATTAAATCTGGGTAGGTTGTATATTTATAATTTATTTGTTTCAACATCTTGTTCCAGGGTGTTAAAGACTCTGGAGAAGCAGTAGCAGGAAATAGGAATGTCTGTGTGGAGAACAGTGAAATGTCAGGGAGCATACTAAAGAGACTCGCTGTTTGTCTAGACAGCAGAGCTCAAAGATATCAGGTCCAAATAATGATGTTAAAAAATAGAAATGGCCAGGCGTGGTGGCGCACGCCTTTAGTCCTAGCACTTGGGAGGCAGAGGCAGGCGGATCTTTGTGAGTTCAAGGCCAGCCTGGTCTACAGAGTGAGTTCCAGGACAGCTGGGGCTATAGGGAGACCCTGTCTCAAAAAGACCAAAAAAACACACAAAAAAAATAGAAACGGCCGGGCACAGTGGCACACGCCTTTAATCCTAGCGCTCAGGAGCCAGAGACAGGCAGATCTTTGTGAGTTCAAGGTCAGCCTGCTCTACAGAGTGAGTACCAGGACAGCTGGGGCTACAGGGAGACCCTGTCTCAAAAAGACCAAAAAAAAAAAAAAAAGATAGAAATGGGCTGGAGAGATGGCAGCAGTTTGGATCCAAGCTGAGTTGTACCTCAGCTCCAAGGGACCCAACACCCTCTTCTGGGCCTCCCCGGGCACTCACAAATGCATAGCACACACACATTTGCACATAAAAGATGCTATTCTAGTTTGCTTCTTATTGCTGTGACAAAACACTGACTGAAACCAACTTGGGGGTAGGGGGGAAGACTTATTTGGCTCACATTTCCCAGGTCACAGTTCATCACTTAGGGAGCCCAAGGTAGGAACTCAACGGCAGGAACCTGGAGGCAGGACCTGAAGCACAGGCCATGCTTCTTACTGCCTTGGTCCTCTGGCCCATGCTCCAACTGCTTTCTTATATAACACAGGACTACCTGCCCAGGGGCGACACCACCTACAATGGGCTGAGCCCTCCCACATCATTCAACAATCAAAATGCCTTACAGACATGGCCACAGGCCAGTCCAATGGAGGCAATTTCCCAGTTGAGGCTCCCTCAATCCAGGTGTGTCAGCTTGAAACTAAAGCTATCCAGCACACATACATATACCTATCCTCAGTCTTCCTAGCCTTCTTTTTTTATTTTTTTGGTCTTTTTGAGACAGGGTCTCTCTGTAGCTCTGCCTGTCCTGGAACTCACTATATAGACCAGGCTAGCCATGAACTCACAGAGCTCTGCCTGCCTCTGGCTCCTGAGCACTAAGATTAAAGGCGTGCACCACCTGCACAAACTTGCATGCAGACAGTACATTCATACACATACGGAAATAAATAAAAAAAATTAAAAAAAAAAAAAGGCGTGCACCACCACACCTAGCTTCCTAGCCTTCTTTTTGGTCTTTTCAAGATAGGGTCTCCCTGTAGTCCCAGCTGTCCTGGAACTCACTCTGTAGACCAGGCTGGCCTTGAACTCACAAAGATCCGCCTGCCTCTGCCTCCCAAGTGCTAGGATTAAAGGCGTGCGCCACCACCCCCGGTCCTAGCCTTCTTAAGAGGTAAGAAAATGAATATTCACTCCTTTCCAGAAGACACTAGGAAGCTCAAGGAGTTTGCCAAGCTCACTTAGGTAGTAGTAAGTAAAGGAGCTGGTGTTGAAGCTCAGGTTTATCTTGACTCCAAAACCTGCACGTATGATCCTCATATGATGATGGACTTGCTGCCCTTGGCTTTATAGTGACATGAAACCATAGCCAACAACTGTTCTGGTTTTGTTTGTTTTTTTTGCTTTCCGTCAAGTATTCAATAAATTACATGATCTCTTCAACATTTCATTGTGAAATAGACTTTGTGTTAATGAGGCTGTCCAGTATAGGTTGATAGAAGTGTTCTGAGCACATAGGTAATGAGTGCTGCAATATGGGTGTGATCTGTACGTTGATAGAGGTGTTCTGAGCACATGGGTAATAAGTGCTATGGTATGGATGTGATCTGTGGGTTGATAGAAGTGTTCTGAGCACATAGGTAATGAGTGCTGCATTATGGGTGTGATCTGTAGGTTGATAGAAGTGTTCTGAGCACATGAGTAATAAGTGCTATGGTATGGATGTGATCTGTAGGTTGATAGAAGTGTTCTGAGCACATGGGTAATAAGTGCTATGCTATGGGTGTGATCTGTAGGTTGATAGAAGTGTTCTGAGCACATGGGTAATAAGTGCTGTGGTATGGGTGTGATCTGTGGGTTGACAGAAGTGTTCTGAAAGCCGGGTGTGGTGGCACACGCCTTTAATCCTAGCACTCGGGAGGCAGAGGCAGGCGGATCTTTGTGAGTTCAAGGCCAGCCTGGTCTACAGAGTGAGTTCCAGGACAGCTGGGACTACATGGAGACCCTGTCTTGAAAAGACCAAAAAAAAAAAAAAAAAAAGTGTTCTGAGCACATGGGTAGTAAGTGCTATGGTATGGGTGTGATCTATGGGTTGATAGAAGTGTTCTGAGCACATGGGTAGTAAGTGCTATGGTATGGGTGTGATCTGTAGGTTGGTAGAAGTGTTCTGTGCACGTGGGTAATAAGTGCTATGGTATAGGAGCACATGGGTAATAAGTGCTGTGGTATGGGTGTGATCCGTGGGTTGATAGAAGTGTTCTGAGCACATGGGTAATAAGTGCTATGGTATGGGTGTGATCTGTAGGTTGATAGAAGTGTTCTGAGCACATGGGTAGTAAGTGCTGTGGTGTGGGTATGATCTATCTTTGACAAAACTCAGGTTGAGGCTCAGACCTTTTGAGGGGCTGATGGGCCTTGAGAGATCCCCCTTTAAAATGGATTGATGTTTTCTTTGGTGTTTGGCTTGTCCTTTCTTGTTGTGTGCCCACTGCTCTTTGATTTTTCTGGTATGCCTATAGCACATGGCCTCCTTCATTTAAAACCTGTAGTCTTCCTGCACTTTAAGGTAAACAGCAGGATCTTTCAAGTTTTTCAAAATCACGGCAACTTCATGAAAATGCTAACCTTTATTTTATGTGTATGATTATTTTGCCTATATGTATGTAAGTGTACCTGTGCATGCATTGCTGGCAGAGGCCAGAAGACAGTGTCAGATCCCCTGGAACTAAGGTTACAGGAAAACGTTAGCTACCATATGGGTGCTGCAACTGAACTTGGGTCCTCTATAAGAGCAGCCATTGGTCTTAGCCATTCAGCCATCTCTCTAGTTCCACCGTGCTAATTTTAAATTGCATGATGGTAATAGTGCACAGTATTGACTTGGTTTGATTATCAAAGACAATAATAGCTGGTACCATGTTCTTATACTTTAAGAACTATAAGTCATAGTCCTCTTTTCTTTCTACATTACACATTCTCCATTTTTGTTACAGCAACAGAAAACAGACTAAGGCAGTAGTTTAGGTTAAGCTGTGCTGTTTACTATGGTATGTTAAGTGCATTTTTGTTTCATGCTATTTTCAGCTTAACAGTGGGCTTATCAGGATGAAACTCCATTGTAGTGGAGGAGCAAGTATGTTCTGTGTGTCTGTGGGTTCCATCCTGCCACATAGCCTTCAGATTCATCTATCAGTAGAAATTGATTTCCTCATAGTGTGGCCCCAGCTCAAAATTGTGGTATCTGATTGCTCCAAGCAGGGTTGTCTTATAGGATGAAAGACTAGTCTTATAGGATGAAAGACTAGTCTCCACAACTGAGCCCCAAACCAACTCCGGTGAGTTGTTGGAGTCTTGCTGATTCCTGCATCTTTTTTTTTTTTTTTTTTTTTGGTCTTTTCGAGACAGGGTTTCCCTGTAGCCCCAGCTGACCTGAACTCACTCTGTAGACCAGGCTGGCCTTGAACTCACAAAGATCTGCCTGCCTCTGCCTCCAGAGTGCTGGGATTAAAGGCATACACCACCATGCCCAGCAGCACCTGCATCTCTACTTGGATTTTCTTCTCCCTTTCAGCCATACCCACTTTGATCTTCTATAAAACAATCATTAGATAGAAAGTAGGCAGCTTATAATTTTCATGATAACATAATGAAAGCTATCTGATTCTGGAGTTATACTTATCAAAAAAGTTGCCTATAGTCTTAAAAAAAAATCCTGTCTTTGATGCACAAGTTTAATCATGGTCTGTGACTCTCAATGGAAAAGTCAGTCTGAATAGAGCTAACTTTCTCAATAAGCTCAAACCTTAAAAATGTCTTACAGAATGTCACAAAGAAGATAAAAACTAATGCGTGGTCTATATATAAAGCACCATCTCAAAGGACTTTTAGTGAGTTCAGATCCACGCCTCTATTTTCTTGGAAGCTTTCTGAATATAGTTCTGATTAATGTATTTCTCTTTGCCCTACATTAGTATCTCAAAGGTCTGGAACAGATACAGCTGTTGAAAGCAACAGATATACCCCAAAAGCAGGCAATTATACTTTGTTCCCATTTTATGGGAACAAAACACCACAAAAGACATGTGAACGTTGTTTGGCATCTTTAGATCTTCAAGTGTAATTTTTCAGGTTTTATACACATTACCCAATTTTAGATTTCTGAAAGAGTTTGTTATTGGCCACCTCTCACCCTGGAGGAAAGAAAAGTTGCATTAAAAAAGAAACAAATTTGAAAGCTCTAGAGAAAAATAAAAGCAGCAAAGACAGGACAGACACCTGGAGAACAGGAAGCACAGAAAGGGGTTAGGAAGGATACTTCCTCATAGCCTTTACTCCTCAGAAGGCAGACAGGCATCTCTGTGAGATCAAGGCCAGCCTGGTCTGGTCTAAATTGTGAGTTCCAGGTGAGCTGCCGCTACAACAGGGAGACCATGTCTCAAAAAGGGCCTCTCCCAAAACATGATGCTTCCCAGAACATTAGCTCCAGAACACACACGGACTCATAAACAACAGCCAAGTAAACCGAAGAGTTGAAAGCTGACACTGACAAGCTGAAAATCATCATCATCATCATCATCATCACCATCCCATGTAGCTATTCAAGATGACAAAACAGGAACTCAGAAACCCTGAAGAAGAGTCTGTTAAACCACCACGGTGCCAGTTGTGAGCAATAAATGAGATAGGGCTGATCCTACCACAGGCACTCAATGCTCACAACTGCTGATCATTAGGCTTCAGTGAGAAGAATTCCTGATTAGATTAAGCCCACTTACCTCTTCCACAAACTACCAAAACATACAAGTGAGGAAAAGGACATCATCAAATTATTCTATTACTTTGAACATCTGAATAAAGGCTATCAAATCAAAAGTCTGAAAACCAGAAAAAAAAGAGAAACAANCCCCCCCCCCCCCGCCATCTCTGAAGACCTCAATGACTAATTAGACAGTGAAAAGAAGTGGTGATATCTCCTTAATTATCTGTTGGCCAGAAAGCTTATGTGGACCATTCATGTTCAAATCAGGACCCTGGTCGCAGTTTCCATCAGTAGAAGGTGAAGATAAGAATGTAGTCACTACAAGGAAAGAATGGCTATATATTTTTTTTTTCTTTTTGGTCTTTTTGAGACAGGGTTTCCCTGTAGCCCCAGCTGTCCTGGAACTCGCTCTGTAGACCAGGCTGGCCTTGAACTCACAAAGATCTGCCTGCCTCTGCCTCCTGAGTGCTAGGATTAAAGGTGTGCGACACCACGCCACCACACCTGGCAAGAATAGCTATAATTTTAACCATTCACATGGACTTAAGTACAATAATCTTCTCAACACTTGCTGTTTTACTATATTTGTGATGTCTTCCCTCCAGACTTGCATCAGCTAAGAACTGTTGGTTAAAGATAGCTGGGCTGTGAGGGCTCTAGATCACAGAGACCAGCTTTACCTTAGGAAGTAAGCCAGTGCAGTTGGTTAGTGCCCAGCTCTGGAGTCCTACCATGCTCTTGCCTGACATTCCAGGGCCCCAGGGTTGGGTGGCTCAGGCCAGAGAGCAGATAACAGCCTCTTTCCCAGCATATGCAGGTGGCTAGCCTGTGAAAGTATATGTTGTATCAGAGCAGTGAAAGCATGGCCTGTCTCTGCTGCTGTGAGCCCCCTTGTCCTTTTCCATAGCTGCCACTGAGGCTTCTGGGTAGGTCTGTTTCTTTTGGTGACCTTTGCAGTTCCCTTCACCACACAGGTTCCTGCCTCGCTAGCCTTGGTTTCTGGCATCCAGCACCTCGTCCTCCAGGGTCTCCTCACTGAACACTTCAGTTGACTGGCTGTTTCTGGCCCCCTGAGGCATGCCTCTGTTCTCCTTCCTGTTCCCCTGTCTCCCTATTCAGTGAAATTCATAAAACAGTCCTCTCCCCAATTTTCAGGCATTTCTTCAAGTGAGTCCTCATTGTCCTAAACTGTCTGCTCGGTTCATTTGTTTATTCATTTGGGTACCAGATGTGGAGCCTACCCCCTAATCCCCATTCAGGAAGATAACTGGAGGGGTTCCCAGCCTGGGGCAGCTGAACAAGATGGTGGCAGAGAAGTGCATTGCACTGGGTGTGGTGCCATCCTGGAGCCAGGGTCAGGGTCCCAGAGCACAGGAGCCTTTCTGCCTTGGTCCTCCTGCCCTGCCTAAGACCGTTCAGGACCCTGTGTACCCCAGGAGAAAATACAGTTTAGGAAGTCTGGCATGTCACCTAGCAACCAGCTGAGCCTCAGGGAATGAGTGAGGCAAGGCCCAGAGGCCTGCTGAGAGGCCCCAGATGGGCAGAGCTGGGCCAGCGTAGTCCTTTCTGTTCTGTTCATTTCCATTCGAAGGTTACTCAGGCTCTGAGGGTCATCTCAGGCTAAGTGTGGCTATAAATACTCCATTTCCTAAAGGGATTACCTGAGCTCTGCTTCCCCTGGCTGTACTCATTCGGGCTGGGCTGAGCCTTCTGGGGCCAGCAGTTCTTTCTGACCTCTTATCCCTTTAGCCAGTAGGGTCACTCTAGCCCCCCACATCCCACTGTGACTACTTACTTGGGATAGTGGGAAAAGGAGGGGAGATTCAAGTCTTTGTCTTGACCAAAGGACCCCTGCAGCCTAGGTTGCTGTCTATTCGTATATGGAGCTTCATCTCTCTCACCAGCCAGCACAAGCCCAGGCTTGTCCATAATCAGTACTTCTGGGCAGGACACTTTTGGCCCCATCCCTGCAGCCAGGCTTAGGGGTGGAGCTTGGTTAATATGCATGGAAATAGCTGGGGGATTTCTGCAGGTATAAATAGGGCCAGCTCCTGGCTTGGGCAAACTGTCTTGGGAAGTCTCTGTTCCCTTTTGCTGGTCTCCAGCTTGGTATCACATCTCAAGGGCTCAGTTACTCCAGTCCCTGAACTACAGGAAGAATAATCCCTTGGGGTCTGAGATGAAGAAGTAAAGTGAAGGTGGATATGATGGCACACACCTGTAACCCCAGCACTCAGGAGGCTGAGGCAGAAGGATTATGAATTATAAGTCAGCCTGGCTACGAAGGAAGAACCTGTCTACATGCATGCATGCAATCTCTCTCTCTCTCTCTCTCTCTCTCTCTCTCTCTCTCTCTCTCTCTCTCTCTCTCGCACTAGGCAAGTTGGAAGGGGCCTTTAGTGTTTTCTCTCCCACTCTCCTCTCCCTGCCCTCCCTCAGGGTGGTATTGCCAGACACCATTCATTATCCAGGACAGGCCGCAGTGGCCACCATCATTATCCTCCCCACCCATTCACGTTGCCCTCTTGTTCTCTCCTTCTTTCTTACTCAGCAGCCATTTTGGAGACTGTTTGAGGGTAATTTATGTTAACCTGTGCATAAACACACTATCACCATTTCTACTTCTGTCCTGATATGTTTACAAAAAGGTTTTTGTTTTGGATTTGGGTTTTTGGTTGTAAACCTACACCTTTAATGCCTAATCCATCTCTCCAGCGTTTGGGTGTTTCCCCCAGTCCAAGATTTATTTATTTTTATTTTTATTTTTATTTTTTTTATTTTTGATCTTTTCGAGACAGGGTCTCCCTGCAGCCCCAGCTGTCCTGGAATTCACTCTGTAGACCAGGCTGGCCTTGAACTCACAAAGATCCTCCACCACACCCAGCGCTATTTATTTTTATTTTATTTTATTTTTTTTATAATTTTTAATTTAATTTTATTTATTTTTGTATGTGTATGAGTGTGCTGTCTGCATGTAGGTTTGTGCACCCGTGTCGTGCAATGCCGCGGAGGTCAGAAGAGGGTGTCGGATTCCCCTGGAACTGGAGTTCTCCTGGAGTTGGAGTTTCAGACGGTTCTCAGCCGCCATGTGGGTGCTGGGGATCGAACCCGGGTCCTCTGTAAGAGCGGTCAGAACTCTCAACTGCTAGGCCATCTCTCCAGCCCCTAAATGTATACATAAATTACCCAAGCCATTTTGCCTTGGGAAATTTGTAGAGGGACCTAATGCTCCAGAGAGTTTTCCTTGAATCACTCAGGGATTCTCTCCTTGGGGCAGGGAAATGAATGAGAGGAGTTATCAGTTGTTAAATCCAAAGAAGTTCCCAGGAATTCAGAAGATCCCAAATGAACTCTTCCTTGCAACAGTGATGTTACTCTGCGCATGCGCAAGCCACGGGGCNAGTAGTTTCCAAAGTTGGCCTGTTCTTTGGGAAGCTATAGTCCCCCAGTTTTTCTGCAAGTGGGGAGTTGGTATGAATGAAGGAAACGAATGATGTTGAAAACAAGATTACATGTTTCATATTACATTTTCTGTCTCCTTTATAGCTGAACAGTTCTGTTTTTACAAGTAGTTTCAAGGTAGTAATTGAAAGCTTTTCGTCATGAAATGTTTTTTCAAAAATGTCCAGATGCTATTCTTTCTTAGTTTTATTAATGTGCACTGACTAGCTGGCACTCTCTTTTGTTTTCTGGTGAATCTTCGTATACTATTAAAATTATTCTGTTCTTCAATTTGAAGTTAAGCTTTATGTTTAAATATATATTTTTTGAGATAGAGTCTCCCTGTAGCCCCAGCTGGATCTTTAGCATATCTTCAGTGTCATGTATGTAAACTTAATGTTTCTCTATAAGGCCAGTGGTTTCAGCCTGTGTTGCCTGAACTTATGCATGAAAAAACATTTTTTTAACCATCTAATGATGGTTTTTCTACAAGAACATAAGTGTTATGCCAACCCTTATTAGATGTTCAATAAACAGTGAACAAATCCATTGCAGACATTTGATTTGTGGAAGAGTTAATTAAGCCTTCTGTTTGATTGGGCCTCTTCCACATACATGCAGGTGAGCCTATAGTGACCCTCTTTCACATGCATGTGAGCCTATAGCGAGTCTTGTTTTCTTTTTTGCATATTTTTGGTACAATGTTCATTCAGTATCCCTTACTAGATTTTAAATTCCATTAGTCATTTGGGGATTGGTAGCATCAGGCAGCTGTGGTAACCACTGTTAATTCTGTGGTTTCTGTATTTAACAAGACAGTAAACTTGGTTCCTTGGATTATATTTTCTTTTTAAGAAAATTAGAGTATGTTTTAGAACACTCCTGGTGGTTTGTTCTTTTCTTCACTTTCACATTTCTGTGTAAAAGGAGCAGGACTTTATATGAATCAGCAAGTTCCATTGAGTATTTTTCATCCCTGTGTCTACTTGGGTCCTAGGTTCTTGTGGACTTCATAAAAACATAAATATAGATAATTGGAAGAATTTAAAATGTACAATAAAGCAATATTTCATTAAAAAATAAATATAAAAAACATAAAGGGTATGTTAACATTTTGTAGTAGGAGATTAGAGATTTTTTTTTTTTGTCTTTTCGAGACAGGGTCTCCCTGTAGCCCCAGCTGTCCTGGAACTCACTTTGTAGACCAGGCTGGCCTCGAACTCACAAAGATCCGCCTGCCTCTGCCTCCCAAGTGCTAGGATTAAAGGAATGTGCCACCACGCCCGGCTGTTGTTTTGCTTTTTCATGCTGGGGATTGAACTCAGGGTCTTGTGAGCACTAGGTGAGCACTCTGCTACTGAGTTACACCTCTAGACCTTTACATTGAAGACGGTTATTCTGACATCCACATGTAAACTGTGGCCCATGCTCACATACATCATACTCCCCTCCCCACATACACACACCTTGTGTTACAGTATTAAACTCAGGTTATTGGGCTTGTGTTGCAAGTGCTACCTATAGCTTGTCCTGAATCAAAATGGAATCTGCCGCCTTATTTTATGTATATGAGTGTATTGCCTGCACATGTGTAAATACGCCCATGTCATGCAAAGCTTGCAGAAGTCAGAAGAGGGCTTTGGATCCCCTGGAACTGGAGTTAGCTGCCCTGTGGGTGCTGGGAATCAAATCCAGGTCCTCTGCAAGAGCAGTCAGTGCTCTTAACTGCTAAGCCATCTCCCAGCCCTGAACCTTTTTAACCAGCACCTCAAGAGAGACTAATGCAGGAGGTATGTAGACCACCCTTTGAGGAGGACTCCACTTTGGTCAGACATACATTTTCTGCTTAATCACAAATACCTTTTCCTATTACCTGCCCATCCCAGTCATAGGAAGCCAGGATTTTGTAGATGTTTTTCCTGAACTTCTTCCTCATGGGGGTGTGCCTACTAAATGATCTATTATTTTGTTTAAAATCTCTTTTCTCACCGGGCGTGGTGGCGCACGCCTTTAATCCTAGCACTTGGGAGGCAGAGGCAGGCGGATCTTTGTGAGTTCAAGACCAGGCGGTCTACAGAGTGAGTTCCAGGACAGCAGGGGCTACAGGGAGACCCTGTCTAGAAAACACACACACACACACACACACACACACACACACACACACACAAAGATCAAATCGAGGGGCTGGAGAGATGGCCTAGCGGTTAAGAGCGCCGACTGCTCTTGCAGAGGACCCGAGTTCGATCCCCAGCACCCACATGGTGGCTGAGAACCATCTTTAACTCCAGTTGCACGGCATTGCACCACGACACGGGTACACAAACCTACATGCAGACAGTATATTCATACACATAAAAAATAAATAAAATTATTTTAAAAAAAGATCAAATCAGGGCTGGAGAGATGGCCTAGCGGTTAAGAGCGCCGACCGCTCTTACAGAGGACCCGGGTTCGATCCCCAGCACCCACATGGCGGCCGAGAACCGTCTGAGACTCCAATTCCAGGAGAACTCCAGTTCCAGGGGAATCCGACACCCTCTTCTGACCTCCGTGGCATTGCACGACACGGGTGCACAAACTTGCATGCAGACAGTACATTCATACACATATAGAAAGAAATAAAATTAATTAAAAAAAAATTAAAAAAAAAGATCAAATCAAAACTCTGTGCACCACCACACCCGGCTTTAATTTTTTAAATAATTAGCTTATTTTTACTTTATTTAAATTTATTGAGATGGACTCTCACACTCCAGGCCTAGCAGGCCTTGTATGTGCTATAGAACGGGCTGATTTTAAAGTCATGGCAGTCTTTCTACTTGAGTCTCTTGAGTGCTGGGATAACAGGCAACTGGCCAATTTGGTTTTGATTTGTTTTGGGGTGTTTTTTGGGGGGGGATTTTTTTTTTTTTTTTTTTTTTGAGACAGGGTCTCCCTGCAGCCCCTGCAGCCCCACTGGCCTGGAACTTGCTGTGTAGACCTTGATCTCACAGAGATCCACCTGCATCTGCTTCCCTAGTGCTGAGATTAAAGACTTGTGCCACACCCATCTGACTTGTTTTAATTTATTTGTGTGTGTGTGTGTGTGTGTTTGTGTGTGTGTGTGTAGGTCATAAGGCAGCATCAGGTTGTCACCCTCACCTCCACCTTGTTTGAGGCAGTCGCCTTGTTTTGTACTGCTGCTTACACTTGGCTAGCCAGCCCATGAGCTTCAAGGGAATTCTTTTGTTTCTTCCTCCCACTCTTGCCAAAGCACTGGGATTATAGGCACACACTGGCATGTCTAGTTTTTACATGGGTTCTTTGAATTTGAACTGAAGTTCATGAATGTTTATGTGGCAAGCACTTTACTCACTAAGCCATTTCCCCAACCCCGTAATTCTTTTCAACTCAACTAACTATAAAATGTCCTAAGTAAAATCAAAATACCAGCCAGGTATGGTGGCCCACACCTTTAGTCCCAGCACTTGGGCAGCAGAGACAGGCAGATCTCTATGAGAGAGAAGGTAGCCTAGTCTACATAGAGAGTTCCACAGTCTCAGAGGCTACATGGAGACCTTGTCTCAAAAAAATGCAACAACATGTGGGCTATAGAGATGGCTTAGCAGTTAAGGCACTGGCTGCTCTTGCAGAGGACCCAAGTTCAATTCCCAGCACTCATGGTGGCTAACAACCACCCATAACTCCAGTTTCAGGGGCTCCAAAGCCCTTTTCTGACCCCCAAGGGCATTGCAGGATACGGTGCACTTAAACACATACAGGCAATACCCTCATACATGTAAAATAAAAATAATATATTTTAAAATGCAGTAACAATAAAAACTAAATTAAAAGACCATCATTGTTTAACTTATATGCTAGATGATGTCTGGATTATTTATGCCTGATTGCACACACCAGACACTCAGGCATGTGTCCTGTACCTGATAATCTTTGTGCCTAGAGAGCACTGATATTTTTATGGTTCATTTGACCCTCTGGTAAAGGAAACAACGCTGCCCCAGAGGTGCCATGACTGCCCTCTGCTGCTATAGAGGGGAATGACACTGAGAACCAACTGGCTGGGCTCCTGCTATTTCTCATGTTTACCCTGATCTCTTGTTTCCACCTTCACCACCGCCCTGTTCTATCTAATCTCAGGCCAAAAGTCCCTTCCTAGTAGAAGGGAGCTTTTAAGCCATCATATCCTAGGTCACTACAGATGCCTTTAATACTTAAGCTCAGGTGCATTGTCCATCCCTGTGTGAAAAGTGCATAAACGACAATTTGGAAAGTTAGTTGCTGTCTGGGTGGAGGGCAGATGACCCTGAAGCTTGCTTCAAAAGGAACTTACGCCAGGCGTGGTGGTGCACGCCTTTAATCCTAGCACTCAGGAGGCAAGGCAGGCAGATCTCTGTGAGTTCAAGGCCTGCCTGGTCTACATAATGAGCTCCAGGCCAGCTGGGACTAAAGGGAGACCCTGACTCAAAAAGACAAAACAAACAAACAAAAAAGAAATTTACTAGGCTTATGAACAAAGACAGTATCTCCAGAGAGAGGGCTCCCAGGTAGGTGGTCAGTCTCCTAGGGTATACAGCACTATGATTGTAGATGCTTTGCTACCGTTCTCAGCTTTCACATGGCTTGTAGAGATTTGAACTTAGATCTTCGTACTTGCATCCATACCACCACAGACTGTACTGGGAAGATCAGTTTTTTACACAGAGAGCACCCATGAGAGAGGCATGTGTACATAGTTACATAAGCTCCAGAGTTCCTTAGGGTCACACTTCAGTAACCAGGAACATGTAAAGATAAATATCTAAAATGGCTGGGTGTGGTGGCACATGCCTTTAGTCCCAGCACTCAGGAAGCAGAGGCAGGTGGATCTCTCTGAGTTCAAGGCCATCCTGGTCCACAGAGTCAGTTCCAGGTCAGCTGGAGCTATAGGGTGACCCTGTCTTGAAAAGCCTCCCCCTCCAAAAGAAAGGGGAAAGGGAAAAAGGAAAGGAAAAGGAGGAAAGGAGAGGAAAGAAGAAAAAAGTGCTGACTCCAAGGTAGATCACCTTTCTCAGTCCTCAGCAGGTTAAGAGTGGTCCATGTGCTGAACCTGATCTCTGCCCCAGCTAGGAGCAGCGGCCAGTCAAGAGAGACCAGTGAGAAGTGGCATTGAGCAAAGGAGGAGTGGGCAAGATAACTGTAGAAATGAGCTCATGAAGTCAAAACACCATTGGGTTGGAGGGCCAGAAGTCCCACATTCCAGGAGTCCCCGAGGGAATCACCGCTGCTGGCTATGTCTCCTGATGGACCACAGCTCTGATCAAGGAGTAAATCATGCCAGAGACCCAAAGAAAGAAGAGCAACAAGGATCGTAGAAATCATGGGGGAGGGGTTGTTCAAGGCAAAACCCCTAGGCCAAAGTTTACCCCGAAACTGTGTTTGCTGAAGTACACTCTGTTTCCTCAGTGCCTCCTTTTTTCACACTTGAACTTTGCATTGATCTGATGTTGTTTGTGGCTGGCAGGACGTAGGGATTCCATTTTCTGGTGTTCTATATGGAAAACCTGCAACCCCAACACAATTACCAAATAGCCTCTTTTATCCTTTATCCCTTCCACCCATCAGCTGTGCTCTTTTTTTTTTTTATTTATTTTTTTATNTGTGTGTGTGTGTGTGTGTTTGTGTGTGTGTGTGTAGGTCATAAGGCAGCATCAGGTTGTCACCCTCACCTCCACCTTGTTTGAGGCAGTCGCCTTGTTTTGTACTGCTGCTTACACTTGGCTAGCCAGCCCATGAGCTTCAAGGGAATTCTTTTGTTTCTTCCTCCCACTCTTGCCAAAGCACTGGGATTATAGGCACACACTGGCATGTCTAGTTTTTACATGGGTTCTTTGAATTTGAACTGAAGTTCATGAATGTTTATGTGGCAAGCACTTTACTCACTAAGCCATTTCCCCAACCCCGTAATTCTTTTCAACTCAACTAACTATAAAATGTCCTAAGTAAAATCAAAATACCAGCCAGGTATGGTGGCCCACACCTTTAGTCCCAGCACTTGGGCAGCAGAGACAGGCAGATCTCTATGAGAGAGAAGGTAGCCTAGTCTACATAGAGAGTTCCACAGTCTCAGAGGCTACATGGAGACCTTGTCTCAAAAAAATGCAACAACATGTGGGCTATAGAGATGGCTTAGCAGTTAAGGCACTGGCTGCTCTTGCAGAGGACCCAAGTTCAATTCCCAGCACTCATGGTGGCTAACAACCACCCATAACTCCAGTTTCAGGGGCTCCAAAGCCCTTTTCTGACCCCCAAGGGCATTGCAGGATACGGTGCACTTAAACACATACAGGCAATACCCTCATACATGTAAAATAAAAATAATATATTTTAAAATGCAGTAACAATAAAAACTAAATTAAAAGACCATCATTGTTTAACTTATATGCTAGATGATGTCTGGATTATTTATGCCTGATTGCACACACCAGACACTCAGGCATGTGTCCTGTACCTGATAATCTTTGTGCCTAGAGAGCACTGATATTTTTATGGTTCATTTGACCCTCTGGTAAAGGAAACAACGCTGCCCCAGAGGTGCCATGACTGCCCTCTGCTGCTATAGAGGGGAATGACACTGAGAACCAACTGGCTGGGCTCCTGCTATTTCTCATGTTTACCCTGATCTCTTGTTTCCACCTTCACCACCGCCCTGTTCTATCTAATCTCAGGCCAAAAGTCCCTTCCTAGTAGAAGGGAGCTTTTAAGCCATCATATCCTAGGTCACTACAGATGCCTTTAATACTTAAGCTCAGGTGCATTGTCCATCCCTGTGTGAAAAGTGCATAAACGACAATTTGGAAAGTTAGTTGCTGTCTGGGTGGAGGGCAGATGACCCTGAAGCTTGCTTCAAAAGGAACTTACGCCAGGCGTGGTGGTGCACGCCTTTAATCCTAGCACTCAGGAGGCAAGGCAGGCAGATCTCTGTGAGTTCAAGGCCTGCCTGGAGCCCAGGAACTTGTGCTCTTTTTTTGTTGTTGTTCTTTTCGAGACAGGGTCTCCCTGTAGCTCCAGCCGTCCCAGAACTCACTCTGTAGACCAGGCTGGCCTTGAACTCACAAAGATCCACCTGCCTCTGCCTCCCAAGTGCTAGGATTAAAGGTGTGCACCACCACGCCTGGCAAACTTTATTTTTTTATTTTTTTTATGTGTATGAATGTACTGTCTGCATGTAGGTCTGTTCACCCAAGTCGTGCAATGCCATGGAGGTCATAAGAGGGCATCGGATTCCCCTGGAACTGAAGTTAAAGACAGTTCTCAGCTGCCATGTGGGTGCTGGGGATCGAACCCTGGTTCTCTGCAAGAGCAGTCAGCACTCTTAACCGCTAGGCCATCTCTCCAGCCCCACTATGTACATTTTTATCACAGGATATTCTCAACTTACAATGGGCTTAGTGTTGCACTGTAAGATGAGACACATCTGTATGTAAGTAACATAGTTGGTTGACAAATTGATTTTATATCCCTAAATTGGTTTTCCAGGCTCTTCCCTGTTATTAAGGGCTCCAGTGTTGTATGTAGAAAGTAGTGCAGCAGGGTGCCTGCTGGTAGGCCAAGGTCTGACTCAGGTTGGAGGCCAGATTGCTGCCTAAGTGGTTTCCAGAGATGTTGAGTCTCTGCCTCTGTCTTGCCTAGGTCGCAATGAGCCCCTGAAGAAGGAGCGACTCAAGTGGAAAAGTGACTACCCTATGACCGATGGGCAGCTACGGAGCAAACGAGATGAGTTCTGGGACACAGCACCTGCCTTTGAGGGCCGCAAAGAGATCTGGGATGCTCTCAAGGCTGCCGCCTATGCTGCTGAGGCTAATGACCATGAGCTGGCTCAGGCCATCCTGGATGGAGCCAGCATCACCCTGCCTCACGGTGAGCAGACAGGGCCAGGACTTTATCCTTGCAGGATCTAGGGAGTCACTTGCATACTTTAGAGATGAAGGAGAACCAATGGCTACCAACCTGCCAGCAGTTTGTCCAGCTGGTGAAGGTGAAGCAGCACTTGTGTGTGCAGCTGTCTTCTCATTCATTTGAGCAGCTCTTTCTGAGCATGGACCAAAGAAACACAAGACAAAATACCAGACATGGTGGCACATGCCTGTAATTCTGGCATTCAGGAGATTGAGGCAGGATCTGAAGTTCAAGATCATTTTCAACTATGTAATGAATTCAAGGCCAGCCTGGGTTTTATGAGACTATCAAAGAAAGGAAGGAGGGAGGGAGGGAGGGAGGGAGGGAGGGAGGGAGGGAGGGTGGGAGGGAGACAGTCTCTCCTTGCGTAATGAGAAGACAGAAAGACAACAGTAAAACCTATAAACGAAAGCTTGCTGAAGGTGTGTAGGGGTGTGTGTGTGTGTGTGTGTATTCTGGGCACTAAGCTAGAAGCTTCTGCTGCTTTATCTTATTTAGGTTCCTAGTACTTTTATGATACTGTTAAAGGAGAGTAATGGTTAGAACTCCAGCACAGACCTGGGTCTTAACTTTGTTCCTGCCCCACTGGTGACCTCTCAGCTGTGTGACCCTGAGCGTCTTGTACCCACAAAGGGAGACAACCTTGAGGGTTGTACATAACCTCACCTAACCCAGTGCCAGCACTTAAGACTCAGTAAATGTATTTCCACCTGGAATACATTACACCAATATGTAAATTGGGGCCCAGCTCAGTACCCAGCATATGCACTCCGCAGATATGTTGAATAAACAAATGAAAAGTAATGTGCCAGAGCTGGTAGAGACAGAACCTGACAGACCAGGATGTATTCCTTTGGTCATAAGGGTATCTCAGAAAGAACTGGTGGATGAATGAATCTGCTTAGATTGCAGCAATAAATTATCACAAACTAGGTTGCTTAAATACCAGAAATTTGCTTCTGGGAGTTCTGGAGGCTGGGTGGTCCAAAGTCAAGATGCCAGCTGGTTTAGATTCTGCTGAGGGTTCTTACCTTTTTGCTATGTCCTCGGATGGCAGGCAGGCAGGAAGAGAAAGAGGAAGGGGCCTGCTCTCTGGTGTCTTTCCTAGTAAGGAAACTGATGGTATCAGATGACAGCCCTCAGACCTTGTGTAACCTTACTACTTCCAGACAAGCCATCTCCATGTACAGTCACATTGCAGCCACATTGGGGTTTGGGATTGCAACAGAAATTTGGGGAGACAGTATCAGTGCATGACAGTCAACACTCATTGGCCTGCCTTTCCCATAGGAACCCTCTGTGAATGCTATGATGAGCTGGGCAATCGCTACCAGCTGCCCATCTACTGCCTATCACCGCCTGTGAACCTGCTGCTGGAGCACACAGAGGAGGAGAGCCTGGAGCCCCCCGAGCCCACCCCCAGTGTGCGCCGTGAATTTCCACTGAAAGTGCGCCTCTCCACAGGCAAGGACGTGAGGCTTAGTGCCAGCCTGCCTGACACAGTGGGGCAGCTCAAGAGGCAGCTGCACAGCCAAGAGGGTATTGAGCCATCCTGGCAGAGATGGTTCTTCTCTGGGAAGCTGCTCACAGACCGCACACGGCTCCAGGAAACCAAGATCCAGAAAGATTTTGTCATCCAGGTCATCATCAACCAGCCCCCACCACCCCAGGACTGACAGGTAGCTGCTGACTCCTGGGAAGAGAGGCTGTGGAGATCCTCTGCAGCTGTGGGGCCGGGGCCTGGGCCTGGAGCCCGAGGCCCCCATCTGCCGCTGCCTTCCAGTGCTGTTGTCTTCAAGGGCACCTCCCACTGCCCCGCTGTATGGCTCTGAGTGAGCTGTGAAGGGACTGCCTTCCAGGGGCACTGGAACCACCAGTGCTCAGCACCCAGGGCGCAATCTGCCACACACAGGCCTTGCCAACCTTGTCAGAGAAAAAGGCACCTGGAGCTCTACACCTGCAGGGTGGAGCCATGGGGCCCAGGCCTGGAGGCCCTGGAGCCCAGATCTTTCATCTGGTGCCCCCCACTGTGCTCACTCCGGTTTTCTGCTCAGGGTTGGAAGCAGTTGCTGTCTCCCTCCTACCACCTTCCCACACCATGACTCTACCCCGGGCACGGTGCCAGTCCCCTGGAGGGGAGGGAATCACCAGTGAGCCCCAGGGTTTGGGGAGCCTGAGGCGGGCCTCTGCCTCTCCCTGCACCCAGCACAATCAGCAGAGACGAGGCAGGTGGCCATATAGCTGGGCTTTGTGGCAAGGTTCTACACAGGGCCACCTCCCAGCTGTCACCCAGGTGGTGGGGTCTGCAGCCTGGTCATGGCCCCTCAGCAGCAGAGCCCTGTGTACAGACATGTCTGCATATTTATCAATAAAGCCTTTTGCTCCTCACTTGCATTTGACTTTTGGGTTCCACAATGTGCTGGGAGCCCAGAGCACCTGCTGGTCTGGGAACAGGTGGGCACAGCAGAGCATACAACTTGAGTTGCTAGGGTCCTAATCCCAACTCGTCTGTGTTTATGGGTCCTCAGAAAAAGTCACTTCACGTCTGAACCCACTTCACTCTTTTTTTTTTCTTTGTCTTTTATTAAAGGCGTGCGCCACCACGCCCAGCAACTTCACTTTTCTTAAGAGGAGGTGGTGCCACCTGCCGTGCCTCCTGCAGCAGTTGCTGGGAGGGTTAGGCAAGAGACAAATGTGGAAGAGAGCTCTGCTGCCTCACTTATGCCACCTAGCTGGGCCAGCTTGGACAGCCGAGAGCCCCAGTGCCTGTGCAGTATCAGAGTGTTCAAAAGTCTGTGAGAGACCAGAGCAGGTTCCTTGTGTTTTCTCTGGGGAACGTGTACACATCAGCAGAGGAGAATCTCAGATAAGGTTTTGGTGAGGTCAATATGTGAACACTGCAGAAGCACTAAGCTGGGGCATCTGCTGTCCATTGGCAGGTTAAACCTAGGTCATAGCCGGGCATGGTGGCGCACGCCTTTAATCCTAGCACTTGGGAGGCAGAGGCAGGTGGATCTTTGTGAGTTCAAGGCCAGCCTGGTCTACAGAGCGAGTTCCAGGACAGCTGGGGCTACAGGGAGACCCTGTCTGGAAAAAAACAAACAAACAAAAAAACCCTAGGTCATAATGACTCAAGAGCTTGAGGCTGCAAGTCCCAGGTATGGAACTGTGCAAGTGCAGGTTTGCCTTTCCTCTATGTGGGACTACTCTTGGTTCTCAGGGAGCATGGTCAAGGGATCCTGCTATTGCCCAGTGCTCCTTGTCAGCTGACCTTGACTCCATACTCTGGCTTTCTGAGACCCTTCCCTTAAAGCAATACTGTAAGTCCTGCAGAGTCTCCTGAGAGAGGGGACATGACTAAAGGCCATGTGGCCCAACGTAGTGGTAGTGATGCTTTATTGGGGAACGGTGTGAGACCCAGAAGCTACCACCAGAGGGCGGCTGACCAACTCCCACCATCCAAACCTGGAGACAGGCCCCATATCCACAGGCCCTCTTCACAGGGCAGCCTGGAGGCACAGGCCTATTTTGAGGCCCATATTTGGTTTTTCGGGTCCCCTAGCTGGCATTAACTGGGAAGATTTATTGGCAGCCGGCAGGTGGCACTGCCATCTAGGCCAGAGGCAGCACACAGGTCCTTTGTGCAGCCCAGCTACCCTGGCTAAGATCTAGCACTCCAGACACACTGCAGAGGCACCTTCCCACAGCTGTCCTCTTGGGGTGCTGTGCCTTCTGATTTCAACAGAGCAGAGACTGGGGGAAGGGCAACTGCTCTGGCCCTGGCTTTCCCTGCTCCCTGAGGCTGCCCGGGGTGAAGGTGACAGGTGGGGGAGGCAGGTGGAGAATTGAGCCTGTGAGCTCATAGCAAAAGCGCCCAGAGGGCGGGGTGGGTACTCTTGTTGGCCTATAAAGCCCCCATTCCCTGTGGCCTGTGGATGCAGTCATGGACAGCACCATGGAGGGCTCCGAGGCAGTGCAAAGGGCCACAGAGCTCATCGAGCAGCGGCTTGCTCAGGAAGAAGAGACAGAGGTGGGAGCTAGGGGGGAGGGGGGGGGGCAGGGCGAGGGAGGTCCTTGGGTTAAGGAATCCATCTGTGCTATTACCGGGAAGACTGACTGCCACAGTGAGGGGACGGGGTTGCTGGCCAGTATCCCCAGGGCCCAGCCAGGTCCCATTTCCACCTCAGGATGCTCCTGACAGGAAATTGTGGATATTGAGACACCGGGGTTTCAGTCTCCAAAATGGAGGCAGAGGATGAGGTAGGGTGGGGGTTCTGAGCTGGACCAAGCATTTGTAGACCCTGCTGTGCTTCAGGACAGGCTTGGCTGTACAGGTGCTCTCTGGGAAAGCGAGGAACGTGGGGCTCTGAGGTCCCGAGCTGCCACCAGGAGGCTGGAACAGGAACATCTCCAGGGTCTGGTTCCTGCAGGAGAATAGCGACTGGTGAAAAGGGGGGAAGGGGAGCCAGGCATGGTCCTGCACGCCTTTAATCCCAGCATTCGAGAGGGAGAAGCAGGCAGATCTCTGTAAGTTCAAAGACAGCGTGGTCTACATAGCAAGCTCCAGGCCACCTGGCACTAAAGGGACACCCTGTCTCAAAAAGACCAAAAAAAAAAAAGGGGGGGGTGAGGAGGGCAAGCACTTGATTCCCCAGGACTGTGGGTGGTGCTTGTGGAGGCCTGTCAGTCGCCATTGCATTTTTTCAGTAATATAAGGAAATGAGGCTGGAGTGCTGACTTGGCCAACTCTAAAAAGTTTTACTCATCCGGGCATGGTGGGGCCCGCCTTTAATCCTAGCACTTGGGAGGCAGAGGGAGGCAGAGGCAGGCGGATCTTTGTGAGTTCAAGGCCAGCCTGGTCTACAGAGTGAGTTCCAGGACAGCTGGGGCTACAGGGAGACCCTGTCTCAAAAAGACCAAAAAAAAAAAAAAAGTGGATCTTTGTGAGTTCAATGCCAGCCTGGTCTACAGAGTTCCAGGACAGCTGGGGCTACAGGGAGACCCTGTCTCAAAAAGACCAAAAAAAAAAAAAAGTTTTACTCAGGTGCTGGAGAGATGGATCAGCGGTTAAAAGCACCGACTGCTCTTGCAGAGGACCCAGGTTCGATTCCCAGCACCTACATGGCGGCTAAGAACTGTCTTTAACTCCAGTTCCAGGGGAATCTGACGCCCTCTTCTGACCTCCGCGGCATTGCAGGACACGGGTGCACAGACCTGCATGCAGACAGTACACTCATACACATAAAAATAATAAAATGAAAAAATATACGTGTGTATATATATATATATATAATACATATATATATATGAGTTTTACTCAAGCACATTGAGCTAGGTGTGGTGGTGCACAACTGTAATCCCAAGTGCTGAGCCAGAGGTAGAAACAGCTTTGACTATCTGGTGAGACAGTGTCTCAAAAAAATAGTCTGCTGGGTGTGGTGGCGCACGCCTTTAATCCTAGCACTTGAGAAGAAGCAGAGGCAGGTGGATCTTTGTGAGTTCAAGGCCAGCCTGGTCTACAGAGTGAGTTCCAGGACAGCTGGGGCTACAGGGAGACCCTGTCTTGAAAAGACCAAAAAAATGTCTGTAGAGTTCCCATGCTGAGAAGGGGGAGTGGGTGGGCATCAATTTTAGCCAACACCCGTTATTTGCATAGTCAAGAAAAAGGCAGAAGAGGGAATCGTCCAACTAGAGGTGTGGACAGCAGTTAGGAGCAGGGTGGTGAGTCTCCAGCCTTCCGGAGTGATAAGTAGAGTCAGGATATGAACAAGAAGACTAAGAAAGTGAAAGTGTGGCCCGAATGAGGGTGTGTGGTAGTCAGGTGATAAGGCAGGAAAAGGAGGCAGAGGACAAACCTGAGAAAGCCAGCCAGGTAGCAGATGCTTGTTCTGTGAGTCACTAAATGTAGACCGAGGGAGAGCTGTGCCATCTGACCCATGGGAAAGCCTACAGCAACTCAGTGTTACCATTTAAAAAAGAAAATGTAGGTGAAGGGATGCAGAAAGATGGGGAGAATCCAAACTCTTAAGAGATGAGCTCAGATTTCTCAAGAACACGGAAGGAGCCTGGGCATTCCTGGAGCTCCAGGAATCTTGACCTCTCACTCCCCTAAGGCCATGTGCACATGACTGCTTGCTGTTGGGAAGGACAGTCATGCTGCTGTGTCATCTCTGGAGTGCTGCCCCAAGCCACAGGAGCCTTCTATAAGGGGACATGGAGCAGTCCTCTTCTATTCATTCATCCAGCAAATATAGCCCCAGGGCAGTAAGGACACAGGTGCCCACAAAGCCAGCCTTCTCCCAGCACCTCTGCATGTCAGTCTCTAAGCTGAGCACTTTACAAGCATTTGCTTTTTTTTTTTGGTGTTTTGAGACAGGATCTCCCTTGTAGCTCCAGCTGTCCTGGAAATCACTATGTAGACCAGGCTGGCCTTGGAGTCACAGAGATAGAGATCCACCTGCCTCTGCCTCCCGAATGCTGGGATTAAAGGTGTGCACCACCACACCCAGCAAGCATTCACTTCTTTGATCTGGAGTGCAGTAGAGTCGGGTGGAGTTTTGTTTTGATTCATGAACCTCTATCCAATTCAACAAACATTCAGTGAGCCCAGAGGGACAAGACTCTCAGACTCTCAGTGAGACACGAATGGCATTGGAGTCCATAAATGTTTTCTCATGCCTCACAGTGGTCTCTGAGAGAGCTTCTGGCAGCCTAGGGCTCCTCATGATTGGAGAAATAAGAGGCACGGAAGCTAGCTTAGAGGTTGCCAGATAAGGTTATCACCAAGAACTACCGGATGCGCAGAGATGTTATGCCCATCTGCAGTTATCCATTCACTCATTCATTTAACAAGCATTAGCTAATCACCTACTACTACATGCCAGGCCCTCTCACAAAGGATACTGAGGATAGGAGATAACAGATGACTAAGCCACAGGCCCATCCTCCAGATGCTCCCTCACAAACCCAGTCAGGTTCCCCCTAGGCCATCTTTTTCCTTGGAATAAAATGCATTGGTTCAGGCAAGACAAGCACAGGGTGTGTGGGGGGGGCGGACCCCATATATAAACCTGGCAAGAAAGAAGGCAGTGGTCAACAGGATCTTCAAAATGAAGCCTGGGGAACAGGTATCATTGGGTAGGAGTGTGGTTCATTTGGTAGAGCACTCACCTAGCATATGTGAAGCCCTGGGTTCCATCCTCAACATCACACAAAAACGAAAGCAACATGAAGACCTCAGAAGTCAAGCCTTGAACTCTGCTGGAAAAGCAGAGTTGGGGGATCAGTGAGAAATGGTCAAGGCGCCTGAGCAACTTAAGGGGCCAGTCCTTCCCAGTTGCCTCAGCATCTGCAACCTGGGCACACGTTTCTGGGCTCACATCCTTGCAGGTGGAGTGGGGAAGGGAAGAGGTACCAACACTTAAGAGTGGAGAAGCAGTCCAGGAAAACCAGAGCTACAGACGGAAGGGAACACTTAGCTGGCAGGGAGATGCCACGATTGGTTGAGGAGGCTCGAGGGAGTTCACACTGAGACCACGAAGGCTGGAACTGCTGCTCCTTCCCTCAGACATCCCATTATCACTTCCGAGCCTGGTGGCGCACACCTTTAAATCTAGCACTCAGCACTCAGGAGGCAGAGGCAGGTGAATCTCCATGAGTTCAAGGTCAGCCTGGTCCTCATAGTGAGTTCTAGGCCAACTGGGGCTACAGGGAGACCCTGTATCAAAAAAAAAAAAAAAATCACAGGTCTAAAATTTTCAGAGAAAATAAAGTCAGTGCCTGAAAAAGAGCTGACCAGTTTTTTATTTGCCAAGAGGGTTGCTAAAATATCGGTCTGGAGCACAGTGCTTAGTATGTGCAAGGCCCTAGTTTTAATGCCCAACAAACACTATCATCTCTGAACACAATTATTACATTTTACTAAATTATGTGTATGTGTAGATGTGTCCATATGAATACAGGTGGCCAAAGAGGCCAGAGGCCATTGGATTCCCTGGAGCAGGAGTTAGAAGCAGTTGTGAGCCATCTGACATGGGTATTGAGAACAGAACTCAGGTCCTCTACAAGAGCAGTACCCACTCTTTTAACTGGTGAGCCATCTCTCCAGCCAATCTCTGATAACAATTATTTAACCAAAATGATTTTTTTTGGTCTTTTTTTTGAGACAGGGTTTCCCTGTATACCTAGCTGGCCTGGAACTTGCTATGTAGGACAAAGCTGGCCTTGAACTCACAGTGATTCACCTGCCTCTGCCTCTTAAGTGCTGGGATTAAAGGCATGCACCACCATGCTGGCTGAAATAATTTCTTTAACCAGGTAACTTTTTTTTTTAATTTTACGTGTATAAGAGTTTTGCCTGCATGTAGGTAAGTGTACCATGTGCATGCAGTGCCCGTGGAGGCCAGAAAAACGGTGTCAGATTCCTTAGAACTGTAGTTAGGGTAGGTTGTTAGCTGCCATGTGGGTGTTGGGAATTGAACTGGTCCTTTGCAAAAGCAGCCAGTGCTTTTAACTGTTGAGCCATCTCACCAGCCCCCAAAATGAATTTTTAAAGACTATATATATATATATATATA
>VZQC01009903.1:1502444-1531056 GCA_009823505.1 Rhizomys pruinosus
AAATAAAATAAAATAAAAAGAAAAAAAAGATAAGGTCTCACTATGAAGCTCTGAGTAGCCTGGAATTCACTAATGCAGACCTGGCTGGTCCCCAAGTTGCAGTGATCCTCCCATTCTCTTGTTTCAGTGTCCGGACTGCTTTATATAGGTGTGAGTTACCATGCCCAGCCAAAAAATTCTCATATCCTTCCTTAAACCACACTGATAGCTGTCACCAAATAAGAATCTTAAGCAGCTCTCCATGGCTTTCCAGAAACTTCGCAGAGCGGCCCCAGAGAAGCTGCCGATGGATATGCTAGTGCTCGAGGATGAGAAGCGCCTTGGGGTGCAGAGTCCTGCTTTCCAAAAAGTTAAGGTGAGTGTAGAAAAACCAAGAGTCAGCACTCAAGTGACAAGCCAGTAGTAAGTAACAGACACTTGTCCCTGCACCTGCGGCTAAGCGCTCTGTGCACAATCCACCCTTTTCCAGCTGTCAAACCTACCCAGTCAGAACTCCCTGGGTCAGTGCCATCCTGTCGTGAAATGAGTCTGGACTCGGTTTCTCTCTCGGAAGGTCTCCCTACCCATCTCAGGCTCGCCTGCTTAACTCCTGGATCCTCTAAAGTACCCCACAGTGGGAGCTCTAGAGATGACCCAATCCCCATGCAGGGCCAAGAGCGTGTGCGTAAGACATCCCTGGACCTGCGGCGAGAAATCATCGATGTGGGTGGAATCCAGAACCTCATTGAGCTGCGGAAAAAACGCAAGCAGAAAAAGCGGGAAGCCTTGGCTGCTGCCCAGGAGCCACCTCCGGAGCCCGAAGAGATTGTAAGGGGCCCAGGGAAGACAGATGTGGGCAGAGAAGCTGGCGAGCCCCCAGGGAGGATCCCCTTCTGCCCAGTTGTCCTGATGACCGGCCATTCACCCTGCAGACCGGCCCTGTGGATGAGGAAACGTTCCTGAAAGCTGCGGTGGAGGGGAAAATGAAGGTCATTGAGAAGTTCCTGGCAGACGGGGGTTCTGCTGACACCTGCGATGAGGTGATGCTCTTCCCCCCTCCCCTGCACCTGCCTCCCACTTGGGACCACATCCTACCTGAACTACCTTCTGGATCAGCCCTATTTGGGATATTCTTTGGGTGGTTTAGTGTCCCCTATAATGGACACTTTCTCACGCCACAATTCCCCCAAATCCTTAAACCTTTCCCCAACTCAGACCACCTCCAGAGTAACAAATGTCACATGTCTCAGGAAGATGGTGGAATGGCACCCAGTTAAAAAGAGCTCAGGCAGTGCCGGGCGTGGTGGCACACGCCTTTAGTCCTAGCACTTGGGAGGCAGAGGCAGGCGGATCTTTGTGAGTTCAAGTCCAGCCTGGTCTACAGAGTGAGTTCCATGACAGCTGGGGCTACAGGGAGACCCTGTCTCAAAAAGACCAAAAAAAAAAAAAAAAATAGCTCAGGCAGGGCGTGGTGGCCCAGGCCTTTAGTCCCAGCACTTGGGAGGCAGAGGCAGGCGGATCTTTGTGAGTTCAAGGTCAGCCTGGTCTACATGGTAAGTTCCAGGCCAGCTGAGACTACAGGGAGACCCTGAGTCAAAACAATAAAAAATAAATAAAATAGCTAGGCATGGTAGTCCACGCTTTTAATCCCAGCACTTGGGAGGCAGAGGCAGGTGGATCTCTGTGAGTTCAAGGCCACTCTGGTCTACATAGCGAGTTCCAGAACAGCCAGAGCTACAGGGAGACACTGTCTCAAAAAAATAAATAGAATGAGCCAGGCATGGTGACGCATGCCTTTGATCCCAGCACTTGGGAGGCAAAAGCAGGCACATCTCTGTGAGTTCAAGGCCAACCAGATCTACATAGTAAGTTCCAGGACAGCCGGAGCTCAGGGAGAAACCTAAAAAAAAAAAAAAAAAAAAAAAAAAAAAAGAGCAAAAAAATAAGTAAATAAAATAAAAAGAGCTCAGGACCAGGAGATCTAGGCTTAAACCCCATGACTCCACTCCAGCTATGGGGCCTATAGCCAGGCTGTCACCTCTCCAAGCCTCAGTTTCCTCTACTGTAACGTGGCCCACTGCCCTCCCAGTTATGACAAAGTGGACCATGAGTGCCTCAGTATTCACTGAGCGAATTGAAATTTTCTAAGGCATGCGCTACCATGCCTGGCCCAGGCATGCTCTTTTTTCATTTTATTTATTTATTTATTTTTTATGTGTATGAGTATAATGTCTGCAAGTAGGTTGGTGCACGCATGTCATGCAAAGCCTCAGAGGTCAGAAGAGGGCATCGGATTCCCCTGGAACTGGAGTCGAAGACAGTTCTTAGCCACCATGTGGGTGCTGGGAATCGAACCCGGGTCCTCTGCAAGAGCAGTCAGTGCTTTTATTTATTTATTTATTTATTTATTTATTTATTTATTTATTTTTGTCTTTTCGAGATAGGGTCTCCCTGTAGCCCCAGCTGTCCTGGAACTCACTCTGTAGACCAGAGTGGCCTTGAACTCACAAAGATCTGCCTGCCTCTGCCTCCCAAGTGCTAGGATTAAAGGCTTGCGCCACCACACCCGGCATGAGCAGTCAGTGCTTTTAACCACTAGGCCATCTCTCCAACCCCAGAGTGAATTGAAATATTACAAAGAATATGCTAAGATACTGTACTTTTTGTTTCTCATGATATAATCTCACACTTTAAAAATTATTTATGCTGGGCATGGTGGTGCATGCCATTAATCCCAGCTCTTAGGAGGTAGACGCAGGCAGATCTGTGAGTTCAAGATCAGCCTGGAGCCTGGTCTACATAGTGAGTCCCAGGTCAGCTGGGGCTATAGGGAGACCCTGTATCAAAAAAATTAAAAAATTATTTATTAGTATTATTAGTAGGTTTTGCAGTGCTGAGGCCTTTGGCATGGTGAGCAACTGCTGTACCACTGAGCCACACCCTAGCCCTTATTTTTATTATATTATTGTGGCAAATACCACAGGAAATACACCATTTTGATCATGTTGATTCTGAGTAGCATCATTACATTATGATGTTGTACACTAAGGCCACCATCCATTTTTGCACTTTGTCACCACTTTTTTTCTCTGAAATGACCTCTTGCCACTTTGGAGTTTTTTTATTTATTTTTATTTTTTTATTTTTATTTATTTATTTATGTGTACAAATGTATTGTCTGCATGCAGGTTTGCGCACCCGTGCTGCGCAATGTCACGGAGGTCAGAAGAGGGCGTCGGATTCCCCTGGAACTGGAATTCTCCTGGAATTGGAGTTACAGACGGTTCTCAGCTGCCATGTGGGTGCTGGGGATCGAACCCAGGTCCTCTGCAAGAGCAGTCGGCACTCTTAACCACTAGGCCATCTCTCCAGCCCCCGCTTTGGAGTTTTTAATATTTTTTTGGAGACAGGGTCTAACCACATAGCACTGGCTGGCTTGGAAATCATTCTGTAGATCAGGCTAGCCTCAAACTCAGAGAGATCCACCTGCCTCTACCTCCCAAGAGCTGGGATTACAGGTATACGCCACCATGCCTGGCTGCCTCTTGGCACTTTTAAGGTACTCCCTTGTTTTTGTATCTATCATAGGACTAAGCCCATTAGTGGTCACCTACCTTGGGTCTACTCTGCATTATAGTAAGCTGTGACCATGTTTCTTTTCTGTTCTTTAGCCTCCAGAGTCTTAATACTTTTTCTCCATCTAAGCACTTCCCATCTACTACATGCTAGGAGTAGAAAACAAGAAAAAAATAAGAGTGAAAGGTCATGAGAGACTGCCCATAACAAGACCATTAGCATGTGGAAAGACTTGGACAGTGGCACAAGGGTTTCAGAGTCCAAAGCCGCAAACGGCTGGAGGAGGGAAGAAAGTTTGCTCTTTGCTTAAATCAGTAATCAGATTGGTCTAGACATTTTGGCCCTGCCTAGCACTGGGGAAAATACAGTCCAGCAAGACTCAGTCTACCTCTCAGTGCTCCCTTCACATCTAGAGGTCCCAAGGAAATAATGGCATATAAGCTACAAATCACTGTCAAGCATCATAGAATGTAAGGACAAAATGGCCATGCCCAGCAGAGAAGCTAGCTGTGCCAGTTGTGCAAATCATGACTGGATGCACCAGGGATGGCGAGGAGGCTGGGGACCCAGGGCAGGGTCCAGACCCGAGCTGGCAGAACACAGAAATATAGGTGCTCTGCTTTGAGTTGTAGAAAAAAAAACCCTCAGTTTGATAGGATATGTATGGGCTCAGGCCTGACAGTCTCTCTGGGGACAGTTCCGCCGGACAGCACTGCACCGAGCCTCCTTGGAGGGCCACATGGAGATCCTGGAGAAGCTTCTAGACAGTGGAGCCACCGTGGACTTCCAGGATCGGGTGAGAGGGCAGGTATTGGGTGGAATGTAAGGTGGATCTAATACTAATAGAATTCTATTCCCTGCCAAATATGTACCAGTAGGCTGGTTGGCAGCTAGGCCCCACCTCCAGTAGGCTCTGTGACATTGGGCAAGCCTCATCTCCTCTCTGAGCTGCCTCTGTAACTCCGGTTTGGACTAGCTAAACCCTGAGGATTCGCCCCCAGCCTGGCCCTGGGTTATCTGAACTACTCCCTCTAGCTTTCTTTGGTTTGTCCCCTCGCCCTCTCAGCTTGGGTCCTTCCCCAGGAGATTTTCTTCCTTTCAGCTACACCATATTAATTCCCATCTTTCCATTTTAGCTGGACTGCACAGCTATGCATTGGGCCTGCCGTGGAGGCCACCTGGACGTGGTGAAGCTCTTGCAAAGCCGAGGAGCAAACACCAACATGAGAGATAAGGTGAAGCAGCAGTGCTTGAAGTAGTGCACACTGAGGTGCTGCAGGAAGGATAGGGGCATGTGGCAAATGGCAGAAAAGGACTGGGCTAGTCTGGTTTCTAGAATGGCTGCAGAGCAGATGCAGGCCCTTTGGGGACCATGGGAGCAGCAAGCACAAAGGAGTGAGGAAGACACATGGCCTACTGTCTTGGGAGTGTGGTCCTACCGAGAGGATGCAGAATCTGTGTATCTATGTCATCCTTCGTTATCCACCCATCCACCCATCCATCCATTTGTTCATCTGTGCATTTACTTTATTATTTATTTATTTACTCATTCATTAATTCATTCATTCATTAGTATTTTTTGAGACAGAGTCTCCTTGTAGCCCTATCTGTCCCGGAACTCACTATGTAGACCAGGCTGGCCTTAAATTCCCAGAGATCCACTTGCCTCTACCTCCCAAATTCTAGGATTAAAGGAATGCACCACCATGCCTGGTAGACTGTCCAATTTAAAAAAAAAAAAAATATATATATATATATATATATATATATATATATATCTCCAGGTGTGATGCCACACACCTTTAGTCCTAGCACTTGGGAGGCAGAGTCAGGTGGATCTCTGTGAGTTGAAGGCCTGCCTGGTCTACATAGCGAGTTCTAGGACAGCCAGAACTACAAGGAGACCCTGTCTCAAAAAGACCAAAAAAAAAAAAAAAAGTAGAGGAGTTGGTAGTAGCTCACAGCTAGCTAGGTAAGAGGGGAACCANGGTGGCGCACGCCTGTAATCCTAGCACTTTGGAAGCAGAGGTAGATGAATCTTTGTGAGTTCAAAGCCAGCATGGTCTACATAGTGAGTTTCAGGATGGCTGGGGCTTCAGTGAGACCCTGTCTCAAAAAGACAAAAAAAAAAAAAAAAGTAGAGGAGTTGGTAGTAGCTCACAGCTAGCTAGGTAAGAGGGGAACCATGACAAGCTGCCAGAAGAGATGTCACTTAAGCTGTATGGTTAGACCACTGGTAGAATAGTGAGATGTTATACCATCCCTCCTGTCCAGAGTTCAAGGCCTTGCAAGCACTCGGACTGAGAGTGGGCTTAAGCTTTCCAACACTGGAGTACCATGTTCTAGTCACACGTGCCAGTAGTCTTGTTTCCTCCCACACAGCTGCTAAGCACTCCCCTGCATGTGGCAGTCCGCACTGGGCATGTGGAGATCGTGGAACACTTTCTCTCCCTGGGTTCAGACATCAATGCCAAAGACAGAGTGAGTGCTGGCCTCCCCGCTGCTCAGCCCCATGGGTGTGGGGGCAGCTGGCTGGCTGCCATGGGCAAGGGGGTTTTCCTTCTGGGACCCCGAGACTGCAGCTTTTGAGCAAGGCCTCTAACCCTTCTCCTATCACCCTACCTACCCCCCACAAACTGCTCTCAAATGGCCATGCCGTGTGCTACACTGACTGTAGGAAGGGGACAGTGCCCTGCATGATGCTGTGAGACTCAACCGCTACAAAATCATTAAGCTGCTGCTCCTGCATGGGGCTGACATGATGACCAAGAACCTGGTAAGTTTATTCCTGGCTCAGTGACCAGGTGAACCCTTGCATGGTGAATGATCTGCAGGGGCCCCAGGGCAGCCACAGCCTAGGTATACATTTCACTGGCTCTTGGCCATGTCACTCTAATCACTTATCTTCCCAGCTCTCTCTACATATGCCAAGGTCCAGAGCACAAGTACAAAGAAACAGGAGGGACAGTGAGAGGACTTCCCAAAGGCCAGTAGGTCAATTATGGAGGGTCACCTGGAAGGGAATCAAAATGCTTGATTGCTGTAAACATTCTAGATCATCATATTGGCTCCTGGTGGTCCTTGAGTTTTCTGAAGATAAATGTCCTCTAGTCTGAGCTCTTTTGGAGCCCCCTGAGAAACCACAAAAGGGATCATTGGGGTGGGGCGTGTGCATTCCTTTAATCCTAACACTTGGGAGACAGAGGCAGGTGGATCTCTGTGAGTTCAAGACCAGCTTGGTCTACATAGTGAGTTCCAGGACCACTGGAGCTACAGGGAGACCCTGTCTCAAAAAGACCAAAAAAAAAAAAAGGACAATTGAGAGGATCCCTCTGGCTCAAGAAAGGCATAGGGGACCCAGGGAAAGCAAGAGTAGTATGGAGAGCGGGGTGGACATCCTCAGCTTCAGCACTGCAGACATCCAAGCAGAGCAGTTTGTAATGAAGGGGCTGTTCTGTGCACTGTAAGATGCTTAAGTGGCATCTCAGGCCCAGGGGATACCATCAGCATCCATAACTGTGAACCTTAATATGACTTCACCCCGGACATTTCCTTCCAGTGAAGAACCACTGATGTAGCTAAGGGCAATTTCTTGTGGGCTTCTGAACCGTGAGCAGTCTCCTTCTGATTCCCCCAGGCAGGAAAGACTCCCACTGACCTGGTCCAGCTGTGGCAGGCCGACACGCGGCATGCCCTGGAACGTCCTGAGCCAGAGTCAGAGCAGAATGGACTGGAGGGGCCTGGGAGTGGGCGTGAGACCCCCCAACCTGTATCAGCACAGTAAATGCCTGCTCCAGCCAGGCACCAGCCCCCTGGTATGATTCACCTGCAGCCAGTCTGGCTACAACACCCACAAACTAAGACAATAAAATATTTTTGCTATTTATGATGTTTGTCTCCATTTGTTTTGCAAGTATGTAAGAATGAAGACTGGGTGCAAGCTTGGAGAAAGGTGGAAGTTAGAGTCCTCCCCCCTCCAACTACTGTCATGTGGAGCTGTGTGTAGTCAGCAGACTGCTTAACCCCCTCCGCCTAGGAAGGAGCCTGGAGCATTGGACTCACAGGGCGGGACCAGGCCAGCTTAACCAATCATGAGGCTCTAAACAGCCTGGAAACTGCAGTGGCTCCTGGCTTTGGGTCTGGGAAACGTGGGGGAGGAAGGCATGGTCCTGCCAGACAGTTTTTAGTGTTGAAACCCCAAGAACCAATCCTCCCTCAGAGGGATAGAGGCTTACGGCATTACTCCATCTGCTCCCCAGCGGGCAAGGAGACTTGCCTGGGACCTCTAAGGCCTTGTCCCTGCCCCCGGGGGCACCCAGTGCAAGCCTGCCCCAGTGCCCACAGTGAGGGGGAACGCAAATTTTTAACTAGATACGTTGATCATTAACAGTGGGAAAGAAGGAATCCAAACTCAGCTTCCCTCTGGTCACAGACAGCTGGGCTTTGGTCTTCTGCAGAAATGCTGACCCCCCGAGTCTGTGCCTCTGTGAGGAAGGGGCTGAGCAGAGGCTTGTCCAGGAATGTGAAGGGGAAGAAGGTGGACATTGCAGGCATCTATCCACCGGTGACCACCCCCTTCACAGCCACTGCAGAGGTGCACTATGGGAAACTGGAGGAGAACTTGAACAAACTGGGAACCTTCCCCTTCCGAGGTAAGAGGGACTGCCTACTGAGAAAGTGGGGTACCAGAGACCACAGAGGGTACACAGCTCTGGCACGTTGGACTAAGCCTCACCTGCTCTTGTTTCCCAATTTTGAAGGGCTAAGATAACTTTTTAGCTCCCAGAGTTGTTGCGGGGATAGTATGAGACAATGAACAACATTCTTGTCCACCAGGCCCTCTACTGATAGAGGGGCACTGGCCAGGTCATATGGCAGGAGATGGGGTAGCCAGAAAAAGAATCCGATGTGAGAGCACACACCTTTTAATGGAGGGGCAGAGGCAGGTGGATCTCTGTGAGTCCAAGGGCAGCCTGGTCTACACAGTGAATTCCAGGCCAGCCAGGGCTACAGGGCTCACAAAATAAATATAAGAATAATAAATAAGCCAGGCATGGTGGTGCACGCCTTTAATCCTAGCACTCGGGAGGCAGAGGCAGGTGGATCTTTGTGAGTTCAAGGCCAGCCTGGTCTACAGAGCAAGTTCCAGGCCAGCTGGAGCTACAGGGAGACACTGTCTCAAAAAGACCAAAAAAAAGGGGCTGGAGAGATGGCCTAGCGGTTAAGAGCGCCGACCGCTCTTACAGAGGACCAGGGTTCGATCCCCAGCACCCACATAGCGGCCGAGAACCGTCTGAAACTCCAATTCCAGGGGAACTCCAGTTCCAGGGGAATCCGACACCCTCTTCTGACCTCCGCGACATTGCATGACACAGGTGCACAAACTTGCATGCAGACAGTACATTCATACACATACAGAAATAAATAAAATAAAATAAAATGTTTAAAAATAAAAAGAAGACTCTGCCTCAAAAAAAAAAAAATGGGGGCTGGAGAGATAGCTCAACTGTTAAGAGCACTGTCTGCTCTTGCAGAGGACCGAGGGTGACGTCCCAGCACCCACAGCAGCTAACAACTGTCCACTGCCAGTGGATCCAACACTCTCTTCTGGCTTCTGCAGGCATTGCAGACACCTGGTACACTTGCATACATGCAGGGAAAACACTCACACATAGAATAAATTTTTAAAAAATGTGGAAGAATGAAGAAAATAAAAGGCATGATGAATTCTAAAGTATTATACATTACAAAGTGTTAGCTGGGCGTGGTAACCCATGCCTTTAATCCCAGCACTCAGGAGGCAGAGACAGGTGAATCTCTATGAGTTCAAGCCCAGCCTGGTCTACAGAGCGAGTTCCAGGCCAGCTGGGGCTACAGGGAGACACTGTCTCAAAAACACCAAAAAAAGTGTTGGTTCCTGTGATTAAAGTGATATTGTGGCAAAGCTGATTTGGTGACAGTGACCAGTGGCTTTCATAACTCAATACCTAGGTGATATGATCCTTCTTTGGGGGACAGCCTAAGGGGGCCTACATTGAGCAAGGATGCCGTGTCTCCTGGGGCTTGCTCATGGTGGCCTGGAGGTAGGGCTGAGGCCTGGCTTCCTTGAAGAAAAGCATGAAGATCCTTAGCTTCTGACAAGCAAAGCAAAACAAAACAAAAATCAGCTCTGCCTCAGTTTAAGGGTCAAGGACACTCTTAGTTCAGGGGCCAGAAGAGTAGATTTTGCATCCCAGTGTCTTTCTGGCATTCAGAAATCCACAGATACCCCTGGACTTGTCTCTGGACACCTCCTTTCACCTCCCTAAACTCCTATAGTGAGCACAGTGTCCCTTGTACAGACTTCAGGGGATTTGGCCCATAGGCTCATGCTGCCATCTAATTCCTCTGTTCACCGCACGGGAAGTTGGGGGCTGTGGGATAAAGAGCCGAGTGTCTGGAGGTGGACTTCTGGTCTGGCCAGTCCATCAACTAAGAAATCAGGCACCCTCTCCAAACTGCTTTTCTCACTTGAGTATTGGAGCTGAGCCTTCAGACTCTTACCCTTCATCTGGCTCAGAGAATGCAGAGTCACCGGTGGGTGGGGGCTGCCACTGTTCCAGAATGCAACCAAAACTTGAAATCTGTTTTTTTTTTTTTTTTTTAAATCCACCGCTAAGAGTCGTGAAATCTGTTTTTCTTGCTTTCTGGAATAGACTATATAGCCCAACACTCAGAGATGGAGGAGGCAGCTATCACATGACACTTTGTAACAGTGTAGGCACAAAGTTCTCCAAAGAGGAGATATTGGCCTGCCCTTGGTGCATCAAGGAACACAGAGATTCTTCTGGAAGGCACTATCTGAAACTGTGTAGTTGGTTTTTACCTTTATTTTTAAAGCATTGCTAATTTGTACTGCTTGTTTAAATAAAGAGTATTCTTTTAAAACAAAGCTGGTAAAATAGCTATTAGGTAAAGG
Organism: Rhizomys pruinosus; assembly: GCA_009823505.1. Lineage (NCBI taxonomy): Eukaryota > Metazoa > Chordata > Mammalia > Rodentia > Spalacidae > Rhizomys > Rhizomys pruinosus. The sequence continues at coordinate 1,512,958 of VZQC01009903.1, forward strand.
CACTTACCGCCAAGTCTGATGACCTTGATTCAATTCCCAGAACCCATATAAAGGTGAAAGGAGACCACCAACTTCTATAATTTGTTCTCTGACCTCTATATGCTCACAGTGCATGTGTGTTACTCACCAGATAAATAAACGTAAAATATTTTTCGGCATAGTTAATACTTTCCTGAAGATCCTATTTAAACCCACAATAACTAGATGTGGCAGCACAACACCTTTAATCTCAGCACTTAGGAGGCTGTATATGGCCAGCTTGGTCTACATAGCACTTAGGAGGCAGTATATGGCCAGCTTGGTCTACATAGCACTTAGGAGGCAGTATATGGCCAGCTTGGTCTACACAGGGCATTCCAAGCCAGCTAAGACCACATAGTGAGACTGCCTCAAAACAACAACAGGGGCTGGAGAGATGGCTCAGCAGTTAAGAGCACCGACTGCTCTTGCAGAGGACCTGGGTTCAATTCCCAGAACCAACACTGCAGATGAGAACTGTCTTTAACTCCAGTTCCAGGGGAATCCGACATCCTCTTCCGACCTCTGCAGTATTGCACAACACGGGTGCACCAACCTACATGTAGACTATGCACTCATACACATAAGAAGTTAAAAAATGACAATAGGCTGGGCGTGGTGGTGCATGCCTTTAATCCTAGCACTTGGGAGGCAGAGGCAGGCAGATCTTTGTGAGTTCAAGGCCAGCCTAGTCTACAGAGTGAGTTCCAGGACAGCCAGAGCTACAGGGAGACCCTGTCCTCAAAAGACAAAAAAAAAAAAAAAAAAAAAAACCACCACCACCACCAACAAACAACAAAATAAGAACAACAAAAAAAACCCTCCACAATGAAGAAAAAAGAATATGACAAAACTGTTAACTTCTGAAATAAAATAATTCCATTGGAATACAATACTTTTCAGTGACTGCTTTTGGTATTTAGCTGCAACAGGTGAACAACAATTAGCTTGTTTTTTTTTTTTTTGTCTTTTCCAGACAGGATCTCCCTGTAGCCCCCCCAGCTGGCTCTGGAACTGGCGTTCTGTAGACCAGCCGGCCTTGAACTCACAGATCCGCTGCCTCTGCCTCCCGAGTGGTTAGGATTAAAGGCAATGCGCAACACCATGCCCCAGCTAACAGTAGTCGATCTTGGAAGATGAAGGTGGGTTTTAATTTGCAGATAAGAATGACTTCTGTAGTTTAAAAAATATTAACTCAGAAAAAGCTTTTGAATCATATATAGATTGTGTGAGTTCAAGGCTGAAAACCAGGAATTGTGTAAGCACCACCAGCAAGCACAAGGGCCTTTGCACCTCTGGTTTCCTCTTATGGTATCAGATGGATGTCAGTGGACTCAACGTGGCATATCACTTTAGCAGATAAAGTCACACGAAATTCGGCGGGCTTTTAGGAAACATTTCTGTTAAGCCTTAGGCGTTTAATACACAAACAAAAAAAAGCTTAAAGTACCGGTAAACGGTGAACCGACGGGACGCGGAGAGAGTACCTAGCGGTTAACGCACCGACTGTCTCTTGGCAGAGGAGCCGGGCTGATCCGCGCAGCAACCCACATGGTGGCTAAGAACTGTCTGTAAACGACAATTCCAGTAGACTCCAAGTTCCAGAGGAAATCTGAACCCGCTCTACTGACCTACGACGGCATTGCACCGGACACACGGTGGCACAGACGCTACATGGGGCACGACATGTACACTCAACACCATAAAAAATTACAATAAAAAAAAATTTTTTTTAAAGTTGTAACCAAAAGACTGGAGGGAGGGTTTATTCAGAAGACCCATTTGACCCTGAGCTCACACCTGTAAACAGCCTCAAAGGTGGACTTTGAATTGTTATTTCCAATGAGGTTAGCGGACAACAATAGAGCAAGGCTGGAGAGATGGTTTCCCTTAAAACTTTTAGCTTGAGAGATGGCCTAGCATCTTAAGACGCCCGCGCGCTCTTACCAGAGGACCAGGTTTTGATCCCCAGCCACCACATGGCGGCGGCAAGACCCGTCTGTAACGTTCCAATTCCAGGAAACAACTCGAGTTCCAGGGAATCCGAACCCTCTTCCTGACCTCCGGTGGCATTGCACAACACAGGGGCAGCCGGGTTAATGCATGCAGACTAGTACAATTCACACGACATACAAATAAAACCCAAACTTTGAACTTTATTCTTACTACGCATATGTAAAGTGTGACCATGGTTTCTTATTGAGAAAGAACAACATTTTTTATATATTAAAATTGTTAGCCTTGGGGGGGGGGTATACAGAAGAACTTATTTTCATCCACGGCATGGTGGTCGCATGGCTTTAAATCTCAGCACTCACTCAGGAAGGCAGAGGCAGGTGGAACTCTATGGGTCCAAGGCCAGCCTAGTCTCATAGTGAGTTCCAGGACAGCTGGGGCTATAGGGAAACCATCTCAAAAAGACCAAAAAAAAAAAAAAGAAAGAAAGAAATTATTTCAAATAACTTTTACAAGATTTGAACATTGCTCAGTGTGCTAGATCTGGGGGGTGGGGCGCGGGCAGGGGGTGCAGAAGAGGACAGTAGCCCAGGTGTGTTTCTTGCCTGAGATACATGGGAATTATTCCAGGCTGTGCAGGGATCTGTGGTAAGCCTGGCTAGCTGGCCACATGCTTCAACCTTTGTCATGCCCATTTACCAGGACCAAATTCTGGATCTGCAGCAAGATGTGGATTACCCTGGAACAGGCACCAGGGAACTGGAACCTGATAAAGTCTCCTATCCTATCTACACTGCCTTCTCAGCCCACTGCTTTGTTCCCTCCCAATTGTGACCTCATATTATTCTAGAATGTGCTCTTTGCTGGTCCCTTTCCCTTCTGGACTCTGCCCTGTAATGGAGATATGGATGGAAGGGAGACAGTGGAAATGGGCCCTGAGGAGGGAGAGGAGGAGGAGGAGAGAGGAGAGAGAGAGAGAGAGAGAGAGAGAGAGAGAGAGAGAGAGAGAGAGAAGAGAGAGAGAGAGAGACCAGTTTGAGAACAGAGACGATGTTGTCAGTCCAACCCAGGAGGGCCCAGTTTGCCATGGCTAAACTGATACAGTACTTTCTGTCTGTCAGGGACATTCAGTGGGAAGGAGGAGAAATCAGACTAGAAAGTAAGACTCAAGTAGTAGAATGAGTTGTAAGCAGAAGGCAGAAGGCTCTGAGAATTAGAGAAGTTTCCTTAACACTGACTTTCATGACAGTTGTCAGGATAGAAGACAGAACCCAAGCCTTAAACAATGCCTGCTAGGCCAGGTCTGGGTCATGGGGCGGCCTCTCCTCACCCCACCCCTCCAGCTGCTTTCCTCACAATGGGGTTCATTGCTGAGGCGTCAGAGGGCATCCTAGGGTGGGCGAGGCAGGGGCCTGCCTGGCAGACATCCTCAGGGCTCTGGCCCTTTCAAGCATGAACCATACCATCTGGGCTCCACCACTCCCAACGTGCTCTTAGCTCCATGTGAGGCATAGGGCCCTGGAGGCCTTCTTGGAGTTCCTCCGGCAGCCATCATGCAAGGTGGTTCTGGGGGCTGTGCTCTTCCTAGGAGGCGGAGGCCTCATTCTGTGGACTCAAAGGAAGAAGAGAGGGAAGACAATATCCTCAGAGTGTTCCCCAGACAAGTCTCCAGAATCCTACCTAGCAAATGAGAGCTGGATCAAATCTCATTTTAGCCGCATCTCTGAAGAGAGGTTGCCCATCCACTATGTCTGCGTTAGCAACACTGCCCCTCCACCTGACACTGGGCATGGAGAGGACAACACTGCCATCCAAATGGAGACCCTCACCTCCACACATGGAGAAGGGGGCACAACTTTGCACCGAGACTCCTTTACCAGCAAGCAGAAGATAGCTGGGTCCTCAGTAGCTAAAGAGACCCAAAGGGAGTCAAGAAAGTCCTCATCCATAGAGGAGGCCTCCTGGGCTGCTGTGGCCACTTGTGCCAAGGAGATCGATGCCAAGGGGCAGCACCTGGCTAATTCTATGCTGCAACGTGCCACCACTTACCACCGCACAGGCCATGTGGAGTCCGAGGACATCAGCCCAGAGGAGTTGAAGGCCCTGGAGGAGGTGGAGATAAAGCTGAAAGGGAATTTCTTCACCCACCAGGAAACCACCATAGCTGGTGCCAACCAAACACACACTGTCTATGGCCACAGTCGCCATGGCCACCAGGGCCACCAAGGCCATCAGGTCCACCGTAGCTACCCAGGCCATCAAGACCACCAGAGCCACCATGGTCATCATTCGGGTCTCTTGAGCCACCAGGGTCTTTCAAGTCATCCAAACCACTCAAGCCACCAAGGTCATCCAGGTCACTCAAGCCGCCAGAGTCACCAGGGTCAGCCAGGTCACCCAAGCCACCAGAGCCATAGCCTGCCCAATCATAGCCAGCAGGTCTAATGACTCTTGAAGCCGCTTAACCATGTGCCCCTTCCCCCAGCAGGGCTGGCTCACACATAGAGGCCTGTTTTCTCTCCTATGGGGAAACCTGCGTGGTCCAGGGTAAGAGGTTGCCCCCCAAATTCCTACTTCCTCTGGCCACAATAGAGGTCATGAGTGAGAGAGGAAGGGATGCAGTTACAACAGCCTGAGGATCCCGAAGACCCTCGAGAGAAAACATGAGGCAGATTGCAGGAGCAGCCACAAGCCCCACACTGACCCCACATGCCTGATTGGAGCCAATAAAGCCCTGTATGCCCTCAACTCTGTCCAGGGGTTCTGTGTTCAACTGAGGTCTGGGCAGGAATGGAGGAGAGGATATGTCTCCAGCAGTGTGGTTCGTGGGCCCCTGGTCTCAGGTGCTGGGATTGAGATGCTGCCAGGCCTCAAACCCACCGGTCCTCTCTTGCTAAAGAATGAGGAGGCAGCCAGCTGCTGGGGAAGAGGGAGCCAGGGACGGCCTTCAGCAGAGTGAGCAAGCAGGTGGGACTTTGCGGCCACCCTCTTGGCCATCTCAAGTCTGTGCTGTCCATACTACAGAACTCTCCCTGACCCACGTGCCTCAGGCCCTCAGAAATCCACGTGTCCACAGCTGTAGGGCTTGTATGACCCACATCTGGGTCATGTCACTATTGCTAGTTGTGACTCTACTGCTAACAGATTCCACCTGTGGTTTTTTTTTGTTGTTGTTGTTTGTTTGTTTTGTTTTGGTGTTTGTGAGACAGAGTCTCCCTTTAGTCCCAACTGGCCTGGAACTCACTCTGTAGACCAGGCTGGCCTTGAACTCACAGAGATCTGCCTGGCTTTGGCTCATGAGTGATAGGATTAAAGGCGTGTGCCACCATGCCTGGCTATGTTTTGGGGGTTTTTGTTGTTGTCGTTGTTGTTGGTTTTTTTTTTTTTTTGTCTTTCCGAGACGGGGTCTCCCTGTAGCCCCAGCTGTCCTGGAACTTGCTCTGTAGACCAGGTTGGCCTTGAACTCACAAAGATCCGCCTGCCTCTGCCTCCCGAGTGCTAGGACTAAAGGCGTGCGCCACCACGCCCAGCTTGTTTTTTTTTTATCTTTTCGAGTCAGGGTCTCCCTGTAGCCCCAGCTGTCCTGGAACTCAATCTGTAGAGCAAGCTGGTCTTGAACTCACAAAGATCCGCCTGCCTCTGCCTCCCAAGTGCTAGGATTAAAGGCGTGCGCCACGCCCTGTGTGTCTCCCTGTCCTTTCTATCCATATAGCTCTCATTTCACAGAAGACGCTAAATTGAGTTTGCCTAATCCTTTGAGACCCGGAGTAAAGGGCTCTGAGGACCTTTGTGTATAGAAGCAGGTAACAAGCAAGTAGCAGGGCCTGGGAATAACAGCTCAGAGGAGAGAGTCCAAAGGAGAGAGACCCACAGAGGGGTCCCCAGGGAGATTTCTTGGGAGAAGTCAGGAATGATGAAGCGCCAAGGGGCCATAACAGTGACCAGGGACACTCCTGTGAGGAAGATTGTGCTTTTGGCCCCAGTAAATTGCCATGTTGCTTGCATACCCCCAGCCCCACTCACTGCTCTTTGTAGGCCTCTCCTTCTGCTTCTGCAGTGGGGACAGGAAGTTGAGAAGTATGAGTGAGCATGGCCTCCCATCTGGCCCAGCCACCCTCCTGATTTAAGCTGTTCTAACTCCATAAGGATCCCACTCAATACCGCTGAGCACAGAAATCCTCCTGCCTCTGCCTCGCAAGTACTGGGATTAAAGGCATGTGCCACCACGCCTGGCCTAAAATGGTTCTTTTTTAGAGACGCTGAGCCATCTCTCCAGCCTTGATGCATGCCTTTAATCCCAGCACTTGGGAGGCAGAGGCAAGAGGATCTCTGTGAGTTCAAGGCCAGCCTGGTCTATATAATGAGTTCCAGGACAGCTGGAGCTACAGAGAGACCCTGCCCCAAAAATACCAAAAAAAAAGGAAAAAACTAAAAAAAAAAAATTAGTTAATTTTTATTTTCTGTTTTCCTTCATGTACATAAATGCACCCGTATCAGCTGGGCGTGGTGGTGCACACCTTTAATCCTAGCACTTGGGAGGCAGAGGCAGGCGGATCATTGTGAGTTCAAGGCCAGCCTGGTCTACAGAGTGAGTTCCAGGACAGCTGGGGCTACAGGGAGACCCTGTCTCGAAAAGACCAAAAAATAAATAAATAAATAAATAAATAAATAAATAAATGCACCTGTATCATACAAGGTCCATGGATCCCCTGCAACTGGAGTTACCAGCAGTTAGCTGCCATGTGAGTACTGGGAATTAAACTGAGGTCCTCTGCAAGAGCAACCAATGCTCTTAACTGCTGAACCATCTCACCAGCTCCATCTTTGGCTTCTTCGTAGAAGTGACAAGAGCTTGGTTTTGAAATTCCTAGTTGAGGGGTGGTCCAATGTTGGCTAAACGGGATCCCTCACCTGGGTGGGCAGCTTCTTCAAAAGCATCTAACCCTCTGAGAAAGCAGTGGGACCTTACATAGCAAGACACAGAAAGCTCCACCTTTCCATCCCCAGCTTTGATCTTTAGGAGATAATCTAGCTGCAGCCAAATGCTATTTGTTTCATCTAGTTCCTTGCAATGTTACCAAAGAAAAATAAAATAAAAATTAACAATTTAGCCAGCTGGGGCTATAGGGAGACCCTGTCTCAAAAAAGACAAAAAAGACAAACAACAACAACCACAACAACAACAACAACAACAAAATACTACCCAGGGAAGAGGTACTGGCCACCCACTCAGTGGAGCCTAATGGTTGAATGAACAAAATTGAAAAAAGTATGTGGCTTGAAGCTGAGTTGACATCATACCATGTCCCTTAAACATGACTCACAGGAACAATTTCTCTTGGTCTCAGTGCCAGGAAACTCTGTGTTTCTCTGGGACAGCTGCTTTGCTTTTATCTTTCAGGTTCTGCATATCTGTTAGCTGACTAGGTTTCCCTTTTAGCTGTGACTGCCAGGAAGCTCCCCATTAAACTCACTGCTTATCTCTCACAGCTGTGTGACATGGTTTTGCACGTGATTACTGATCCCTGCTTGCTTTTCTTTTCTTTTTTTTTTTTTTTTTGTTACTTTTGGAGAGCAGGGTTCCCTGTAGCCCCAGCTGTCCTGGAACTCTGCCTCTGCTCCCAAGTGCTGGTATAAAGGGCGTGCTCCACCACGCCCGGCTTGTTTTCTTTTTTTCTCTCTCAAATATCTTTTTTTTTAATGTGTATGAATGTACTGGTCTGCATGTAGGTCTGTGCACCCGTGTCATGCAATGTGCGGAGGTCAGAGGAGGGCATCGGATTCCCCTGGAACTGGAGTTAAAGATGGTTCTCCAGCCGCTATGTGGGGCTGGGATCAAAACCTGGGTCCTCTGCAAGAGCAGTTGGTGCTTAACGCTAGGCCATCTCTCCAGTCTCAAAATATCTTTTTATTCTTTTTTTTTTTTTTTTTTTTGTTGTGTGTGTGTTTGTGTTGTGTGTGTGTGTGTTTTCCAGACTTAAAGGGTCTCCCTTTAAGTCCCAGCTGGCCTGGAGCTCACTCTGTAGACCAGGCTGGCCTTGAACTCACAGAGATCTGCCTGCCTCTGCCTCCTGAGTGCTATTCATATATTTTTAAAATACTTAGCTTTTTAAATTTTTATTATTTTTTTATGTGTATGGATGTACTGTCTGCATGTAGGTTGGTGCACCTGTTTCGAGCAATGCCTTGGAGGTCAGAAGAGGGCGTTGGATTCCCTGGAACTGGAGTTAAAGTTGGTTCTTAGCCACCATGTGGGTGCTGGGGTTCGAACCCGGGTCCTCTGTAAGAGCAGTTGGCGCTCTTAACCACTGAGCCATCTCTCCAGCCCCTAAAATTGGCCTCTGCTGCCAGGCTCTGCACTGATCAATTGGAAGTGTGCCACTTGACAAGTTGCACTTAGACACAACTGTTACCTAACTCTGGGAACTTGGGAGGAATTCCGAGACAGAAGCAAAAAAGACCTTTCCAGAAAATGGTCATTTCAGCATTATTTACAGTAGCAAAAAGAAGAAATCAGTTTGAATATCCTTGAGGAGAAAAATAAAAAGTGTTTCTAACCATACAATTAAATACTATATAACAATTAAGGAAAGTGAATCAGATCTGTGTATGCGGCTGCAGACAAGCTCTGACGGCATGGAATAGCCGAGAAGATAGGCCTGAAGGACAAAAGTAAGCCTGCGCTAGAGTTTCGAGAACTCACCCCCGCCCATTGAGCAAGGAAGGCTACTTTCACTTCTTTACTTCCACGTACTAACATGATAATTAGGGACTATGCTAGGAAGGGAAGGGATTGGATCAATTAGGGACTTGTAAATTAAGCCTCCTAAAAGGACCAATTAGGAAGGGACACATACCCCAGTAGGGAAGCCGGCAGGGCTTATAAACCTCTGAATCAGATCTGTGTATGCGGCTGCAGACAAGCTCAAAACATAATGTTAAACAAAAATATCAAACTGCAAAAGCATCCATTTCTCTGAAGCATATATGATCTTATCATGATTCTATATGTATATGCAAGTGCATAAAGACACAAAAGAGAGCAATGAACACTTGGCCCAGGGGAGAAAGACCAGGTGGAAGGTAATGGTGAAGGTTGTCTTAAATCCTGATTACATGGGTACCCATTATATTACTATTTTTCTTGGCACAGCTAAAAAAAAATTCATTAAAACAAAAGAAAACAATGGGAACAGTTGTTAAGCACCTGGTTGAACTCTGCCTGCATCAGGACAGGGATGGGAAGGAAGGGTGGAAAGCCATGGTGGGGAGGTAGGACCCTGGGGACTGTACAACACCAGAGACCTGGTGCTCCTGAGAGGGTGGGGAGATGTGGGTTGCAGTGATTGGGTTCCGTTGCAGGCTTCCTGGTCCAGGGCTCCACCGGAGAGTTCCCTTTCCTGACCAGCCTCGAGCGTCTGGAGGTGGTGACCCGTGTGCGCCAAGCCATACCCAAGAACAAACTCCTGATAGCCGGCTCTGGCTGCGAGTGTGAGGCCACAATGCCCTGGAATGTGGGGTGGTTGGGCTGTGAGGGTCCAGGTTCCTTGGCCTGGGGTTGGGTTCTGTCTATTGTCTTGCCTTTGCTTGCCTTCTTCTCCCACCTCCATCGATTTCTCTGCAGCCACTCAAGCCACAGTAGAGATGACCGTCAGCATGGCGCAGGTTGGTGCTGATGCTGTCCTAGTGGTGACCCCTTCCTACTATCGTGGTCGCATGAACAGCGCTGCCCTCATTCACCACTATACCAAGGTAGGTGGGAAAGGTAGGCATAGGTTCAAAGCCTGGGATTAAGAGAAGGCTGGTGGAAGTGGAGGCTGTGCCTGGGGAGGGGAGACAAAGAAGCTGGGAGTGAATTGGTGAGTATCATGTTAACAGCCACTCTGGGACACAGCTGTGTGACACTGGACCACTTAACCTCTCTATGTCAGTTTCCTTCCCTCTAAAATGGGAATGGTACCTGCCTCATGTACTTAGGGTTACGTGACATCTGCAGTGTACAGGGCTTTGAGCCATGCCTGGCATACAGACAGCACTGAATAGGTATTTCCCATCATTGTTACTCATATTTCAGGAGATGAGCCTGTCACATAATCCTGCAGTGACATAGACCAGGACCTATCGGAGCAAGCCACCAGCTTCAAGGACCCAGTTACCTTCTCCCCCTTTTCTCTTCCCCTCCCCCAGGTTGCTGACCTCTCTCCAATCCCTGTGGTGCTATACAGTGTCCCAGCCAACACAGGGCTGGATCTGCCTGTGGACGCAGTGGTCACATTGTCCCAGCACCCAAATATCGTGGGCATGAAGGACAGTGGTGGTGATGTGAGTGACAGCAGCTCCCAGACTGGAACTTCCTTTTTCTCTGTTCTATCACGGTAGCACATTTTTTTGTTGTTGTTGTTTGTTTGAGACAGGGTCTCCCTTTAGTCCCACTTGGCCTGGAGCTTGCTGTGTAGACCAGGTTGGACTTGAACTCACAGAGGTCCGCCTGCCTCTGCCTCCCAAGTGCTGAGATTAAAGTTGTAAGCCACCATGCCCAGCCATGGTAGCTTCTAACTCAGAGCAGCTCTGAGACCCAGGTCCATCAGTTCTGAGCTCCTACTTGGGATCTCATTGTTGGGTAGGCTCTCTGTTGCTGTCTGAGGGCATTTGTGGATGGGGCTGTGTCTCAGCACACCCAGTTAGTCTAGGCTGGTGGCTGAGCTCTATACCTAGTTCTCACGCTGCATTCACTATTACAGGTGACCAGGATCGGCCTGATTGTTCACAAGACCAGCAAGCAGGAATTCCAGGTGTTGGCTGGGTCGGTCAGCTTCCTGCTGGCCAGCTATGCTGTGGGTAGGCCTCCTCTGCTCTCAGACTGTCCTTGGTGACCAAGATGTACCCAGACATCTGCATTTGCTGGGAGATACACGAGGCCAGGGGTCTGGGTCTTCAGGAGACCTTAACTGCTCTTAACTGCTAGGCCATCTCTCCAGCCCCTCTCCACTGTTTTTTTTATTTTTATTTTATTTATTTATTATTATTATTATTTTTTTTTATTTTCGTATGTGTATGAATGTACTGTCTGCATGCAGGTCTGTGCACCCGTGTCGTGCAATGCCGCGGAGGTCAGAAGAGGGTGTCAGATTCCCCTGGAACTGGAGTTACAGACGGTTCTCAGCCGCCATGTGGGTGCGGGGATCGAACCCAGGTCCTCTGCAAGAGCAGTCAGCGCTCTTAACCGCTAGGCCATCTCTCCCTCTCCATTGTTTTTAAGATACTTTTTTCCCGTTAAAATTTTTTAAATTACATTTGTGTAGTGTGGGGTGTGTGTATATGTGTGTGTGTGTGTGTGTGTACATGTGCCACAGTGCATATGTGGATGTCAGAGGACAACTTTTGATAGTTATTTCTCTTCTGTTTTGGGAGTCCTAGAGATTGAACTCTGGTAAAGGAATTCAGCCCCATATTAAGTATTTTTGTAACAAGTGACTATTGGCTCATTCCAAATTGTCTTTTCCTCCAGTCTTGAGGCCACTGTGTTTAGAGTCATTCCTAACTCACCTTAGAATCACACTCAAAGGCTGGCAGGGTGGAATTGGGCACAGGGAATAGGGCATTTTGAGATCATAGAGAATACATTTCACCACCCAGATGAGAGGGCTTAAGCCATGAGATCACATAATCAGGGGAGAATATGCCTAGGCTCCTAACCCCATGCCCAGAACCCTTTTCCTCCCTTCACTTCCACTGCCCATTTCACTGGGGGAATAAGATTCCAGAGGCACACTGGCTCCTTTTACCCCAGCCTCTGAGGTAAAGGTCCTCTTGGAAGGAACATGGGGTGGGAACCTACTCTGGGAGAGTAGGGGATCAGGAAAGAGCTGGGCTGGAGCTGTGCTCCCTGCCCTGGGTCAGCTCTGAATGGCTCTCATCATCACACTTCCCATTCTGGACATCATCAGACTTCCCATTCTGGACCTACAGGCAGCTTTTCTCTCTGGAATTGTGGGAATACAGAGCATGCCACCTGCGATGTGGCCAATGGGAGTGTAGAAGTCCTTGCTGCGTGTCCCCCACATGAAAAGGCCCAGGGCTTTTGACTCTCTGGGAATGAACTCCAGCTGATGTTCTGTGTCTCCTCCCGTCAGGAGCTGTCGGGGGCATGTGTGCTCTGGCCAATGTCTTGGGGGCCCAGGTGTGCCAGCTGGAGCGACTCTGCCTCACAGGGCAGTGGGAAGCTGCCCAGAAGCTGCAGCATCGCCTCATTGAGCCCAACACTGCGGTGAGCTCCTAGCCAAGGGTCGTAGGGGGGTGGGAGCCAGGGGTGGAACAGGGTCCAAGGTCAGTCCTTCCCTTTCATAAGATACTTTTAGAGAATGGCTTAGTGTGGGAACTCCTTGTGCCTCCTCCCAGAAAATCTTGGTTGCACAGTGGACCCTTCTCGGTTCTCAAGCTTCAGAGTGCATTGGAATTCCCTTGCCATTTGCCGCGTATGGTGGCGCACACCTTTAATCCCAGCCCTCGGGAGCCAGAAGAAAACTTAAGGGGGGAATGTTTGTCAACAGGAAAACTACTTTGAAATGAGGCAAACTGGAAAATGCATATCCTCATTTTATTATTTCTAAGTGGGAGGGGGGGTCTCACTATGTGGCCCAAGTTGGCCTTGAACCCACTGGCTGTCAAGACTCTCCTGCTTCAGCTTTCTGAGTAGCTGGGACTATATTTGTGTACCACTGAGCACCTTAACTTAAGGTAAAAAAAAAAAATATATATATTACTATATATATATATATATATTATATAATAAAACTATCCTTTTGTGTTTGAGATAATTTGTAGATTCCACACGTAAAATTAGTAAGAAATACCACCACAAAGAGCCGGGCATTAAGTGGCGCATGCCTTTATCTACGCACTGGAGGCAGAGGCAGGGGATTTTTTGAGTCAAGGCCAGCTTTGAACTGGTCTACAATGTGGAGTTCCAGGACAGCTGGGGCTACAGGGAGACCCTGTCTCGAAAAGACAAAAAAAAAAAAAAGAAAAAAATAATACCACTGAGTGATCACATGTGCCAGTTCTCCCAATAGTAACACCTAACAAATCTATGGAATAGTTTTCTGCCTGCCTCTGCCCCCCAAGTGCTAGGATTGAAGGCGTGCACCACCATGAAGAACTAGACACTGGTCCTTTGTTGGCCGGATATTTGTAGGTTTTTCCCCCTGGTCTGTAGCTTGTCTTTCCTATTTTCTTAAAGTTTTTATTATTATTTTATTGATTTTATTTATATTTATTTATATTTATTTATTTTAATTTTGGCTTTCGGACAGGGTCTCTTCTGTAGCCCCACGTTGTCCTGGTAACTCACTCTGTGACCAGGCTGGCTTTGAACTGGCTAGATAAAGCGCGCGCCTCTGCCTCCCAAGTGCTAGGATTAAGGCGTGCGCCACCACGCCCGGCACCAACATTTTTTTTTTAATCAGGGGAGTTTTAAAGTTTGAAAAATCTCTAACTTTGATGAAGTCTAATTCATTAATATTTTCTTTCTTGAATTTAAGAATTATTTGTTCAGCCGGGCGTGGTGGGCACGCCTTTAATCTAGCGCTTGGGAGGCACGACAGGCAGATCTTTGGGAGTTCAAGGCAGCCCTGATCTACAGAGTGAGTTCCAGGACATCCCTGGGCTACAGGGAGACCCTGGTCTCGAAAGCCAAAAAAAAAAAAAAGAATTCTTTGTTGTCAAGAAATACTATATTCTGGCTATTTTTCCCTGCTTTGTTTTCTATAAGTTTTTTTTCCTAAAAGTTTTATAGTTACATTGTGTAGTTTGTGACCATTTTGAGTCCGTTTTTGCATGAATCCCTAGACTTTGCTGGTTCCCTTTTCCCTTTTTTTGCCTATGGATATCCGCTTCCTCCAAAACCAGTTCTTGAAAGAGCTTTCTTTCCTCTACTGAATTTCCCTTACACCTTTGTAAAATATCAGTGGGGCAGATTTGTGTGAGTCTATTTCTGGGTTCTCTCTTCTCTGCATTGATCTGTGTATCTATCCCTCCATAATACCACACAGTCTGAATTGTTAGAGCACAATAGTAAGGGTTCAAATAAGTTTTAGAATATATTGATTCTTCATCATTCTGATTTTCTTCCCATTGTTTTTAGCTAATTTAATTCCTTTGATTTCTATATAAATTTTAGAATAAATTGGTATGTATTGCTGGGCATGGTGGCACATGCCTTTAATCCCAGCACTTGGGAGGCAGACAGGCAGATATCTGTGAGTTCAGGGCCAGCCTCTCGACAGAGGGAGTTTTCCAGAAGCTGGGAATACAGGGGCCGTGTATCAAAAGGACCAAAAAATTTATATATATTGGCAATAAATTTTGCTTTATATGTTCGGTAGAAACGATTAAAGTTGCATAAGCAGTCTGCTTGGCTGTCTTTCAATTCTTTTTTTTTCTTTTTTATTCCAATTCTTTTTTATATATTTTAAGTTAATTTTAATTTAATTAATTTAATTTAATTTTAATTTAATTTTGGTCGGTTGCGAGACAGGTCTCCCTGTAGCCCCAGCTGTCCTTGACTCATCTATGTAGACCAGGCTGGCCTTGAACTCACAAAGAATCGCCAGCCTCTGCCTAACCGAGTTCTAGGATGAAAGGCATGCGCCACCCACGCCCGGCTCCATTCTTTTAAAAAATATAAAAAGTTTATTAAAAAAAAAAAAAAGTTAATTAATTAATTAAATTAATAATTTATTTAATGGGACCTGTCTGCATGTAGGGGTTTTTTTTCTTTTCTTTTTTCTTTTTTCACATAATTTAGTTATTTATTTTTACAAAATCTAGACACGTGTTCCTGCTCATTCCCCCAACCCGCCAGAAGCTCATGCATTCTGCCAGACATGCTTTCCATCTCTCAGTCTTTCCTCTCACTATTTTTCATGGGGAAGTTGACTGTTTGAGCAGAAGTTCACCGTTCTCAGTCAGTTTTCTTTGATGCAGTCTTTTCTGTTGGTTGTTTGTTTGTTTCCAAAGCATTAGCAACTGCTTTGTACAAAAGCTCAGGGGGCCCTATACAAGAAATACTTACAACTGGGTAATTGGCAATAGCATCCACAGATAGGATACCATTTGTCGTTTGTTTTTTTTTCTGGGACTGGTGGTAATTCACTCAGCATGATGTCCTCTTAGCTCGCTCCGAGCCATTTTCCTGCAAAGCGTGTGATGTTGTCTTTCTTTACTGTGCATAGAAATCCATTGTGTAGATTTTTTTTTTTTTTTTTTTTTTTTTTTTTGTCAGTTGAGGGGCATTGAGGTTGGTTCCAGCTCTTTGCTATTGTGAAGAGAGCTGCAATAAACATGCCGTGCATGTATCTCTGGTGGTGGCGTAAGTCTTGAGGTACATGCCCAGAGTGGTATGGCTGGGTCGGGTGGCAAGTCATTCCAAGTCTTCAAGGGTTCTCCACACTGCGTGCCATAGTGGCTGGTGACGAGTTTACATCTCACCAGCAGTGGAGAGTGGTTCCCCTTCTCCTTCCCCACAACCGCTCCAGCACTTGGTATCATTTGTCTTGCCTTGATCCTAGCCGGTCTTACTGGAGTAAGATGGATATCTTAAAGTGGTTTTGAATTTGCAATTTCCTTAATGAGTAGTGATGTTGAGCAGTTCTTGAGGTGTTTCTCAGACATCTCTAATCCTGCATTGTTAAGTCTCTGTTCAGTTCTTTGCTCCATCCTATGAGCGGGTCATGTGTTTTCTTTTTTCTTTGTTTTTGGAGTAGTGTATATATATGCTGGAAATCAAGGCTTTGTCAGATGTAGCTCAGTGAAGGGTTCCTCCCACCTTGTGGGGATTTCTCTTCACTTCCCTTCCTGATTGTTTCTTTTGATGTACAGAATGCTTTTGAGTTGATGAGGTCCCATTTGTCAATTGTCGACCTTAATTCGTGTGCAGCTGCGGGCGATTAGGAAGTCTTTTTCCTACGCCTATGCTTGTAGCTGCTGCAACTTTTCTTCTTTTTTGTTTTTTTTTTTTTTTTTGTTTTTTAAATTGATTTATTTAATTTATTGATTTTGTAAGGTGTATGAATGTACTGTCTGCTGCAGGTCCTGTGCCCCCGTGTCGTGCAAATGCCGCGGAGGTCAAAAGAGGGTCTGCTGATTCCCCCCTGGAACTGGAGTTCGCCGGGAATGGGAGGTTAAAGACGGTTCTTAGCCGCCATGGGGGTGGCTGGGGAGCGAACCCGGGTCCTCGGCAAGAGCGTTCGGCACTCTCAACCGCTAGGACTATCTCTCCAGCCCCCAACTTTTTCTTCTATCACCTTCAGGGTTTGGGGTTTCACGTTGAGGTCTTTAATCCATCTGGAGTTTGACTTTTGTTAAGCAGGGTGAGAGGTAGGGGTTTAATTTCATTCTTCTACAAGTGGTGATCCAGTTTTTGTGCCAACAACACTTGTGAAGATGTTGTCTTTTTTCCATTGTGGTTTCTTGGCCCCCGTGTCCAATATGAGATGGCTGAAATGTATGTGCCGCAGATTTGGATCTTCGGTTTTTGTTCCATTGGTCACAGGTTCTGTTTTTGCCAGTACCAGGTTGTTTTTATGACTGTAGTATATGTTTTTAGCCCTGTAGTATAGTTTTTAAATCTGGTATAGAGATCCCTCCTGTGTGCCCTTTTAGCTCAGGGTTGATTTGGCTATGCGGGTCTTTGTTTTCCAAATGAATTTAAGAACTTGTTTCCAAGCCTGTTAAGAAACTCTTGGGGATTTTGAATTGGGAGTGCAATTAAATCTATACAAGAGTTTTTGGTAAAATGGACATTTTTACAATGTTTATGTTCCCATCCATGAGCATGGGAGGTGTTTTCCATCTTCTGAGGTCGTTCTTCAATTTCGTTCTTTAAGGGTTTAAAAAATTTTGTTGTAGAGGTCTTTGGGTATCTTTGGTTAGGTTTTGTTCCAAGGTATCTTATATTTTTTTTGAGGCTATTGTGTTGGGAATGTCTCCTTGAATTCTTTCTCAGTTGCTTGTTCTTGGTGAAAGAAAGGCCAGTGATTTTCTAAGGTTACTTTTGTATCCTAGCACGTTGCTGAAGCTGTTAATCGTTTTCTAGGAGTTTTCTGGTGAGTTTTTTTGGCATCTTAAGTGAAACAATCATATCAATCCGCAATAGGGATAGTTGGAACCTTACTCTTTTCCAATTAGTACTCCTTTAATATCCTTTTCTTTTCTTGCCTTATTGCGCCAGCAAGTGTTGCAAGCCGTATATTGAAGAGGAGTGGTTGATAGGGGGCAGCCTTGCCAAGTTCCTACCTTTTAAAGGGAATGTTTCCCCATTTCTCCATTTAAGGATGATATTGGCTGTGGGTTTTCCTGTATATGGCTTTGATTACTTTGAGGAATGATCCCTCCAATCATCCACATTTCCTTCTAAGGACTTTAAGCATGAAGGGATGCTGGATTTTGTCAAAGGCTTTTTTCAGCATCAATTGCGATGATGGTGTGGTTTTTGTCTTGGATTTCCGTTGATGTGTTTGATGATGTTTATTGATTTTTTTCGTATGTTGACCATCCCTGCATCTCTGGTATGAAATCCAACTTGATCAGATGATGATCTTCTTGATGTGGTCCTGTATGCCGATTTGCCAGTATTCTGTTTAGAATTTTGGCATCTTCGGTGTTCATGAGGGAGATGGTCTATAATTTTCCTTTTTAGTTTCTGTCTTTGGCTGGTTTCGGTAATAGAAGGTGAGTGGCTGTCAATAGAGGAAGTTGGAGAGTTCCCTCTTGATTGTATACTTCTAAACAGTTTCAGGAAATAATGGTTGTAGGTCTTTTTTGAAATTTTGTATAGATTAGCTGTGAAACCGTCTGGCCTGGGCTTTTTTAGTTGGGAGGCTTCTTACTAAATCCTCTATTTCTTCATATGTTATGGTCTGTTTAAGCGCTGGCCTCCTCTTGGCCAAGCTTTGGGGTGATTCCCAAGGATTTCAGATATTTATAGCCATTTCTTCTAGATTTTCAAATTTGGTAGAGTATAGGTTCTTGTAATATTCCCATAGAATTTTCTTGATCTTTGCCTTGTCCGTTGTGATATTTCCCTTTTCATCACAGATTATTGATTTGGAGTTGTTCCTTTTCTTT
>VZQC01009903.1:1532681-1567437 GCA_009823505.1 Rhizomys pruinosus
CTTGTCATTCTCTCTCTCTCTCGGTCCTTCTTGAGTTCCTCATTCTCTTTTCTTAGTTCTTTAATTTGTTCTTTATGATCTTGTAGTTCTTTAAGTATGTTCCCAATTGTGTTTCTGATGTCTGTGTCCTGGGGCATCCCCGGAGGGATCCCACTGCAGGAGTCTTCCATAGGGTTGGTAAAGCTTGGTGTGGGATTATCCTGCCCCTTTCCAGTGTAGTCTCTTCTTCGTGATCCTGGCATATGGGCTGCCTGTATTTCAATGTGAGTCCTAAATGCCTCTTCACTGTGTTGAAGGCTTGCTTTGCTTGCCTCCTTCAGATGCTTCTTCATAATCTCAGTTGGCGGTGGGGGGGGGGCGCTCTTCAGCCCGCGCCCCGGCACCTTCCGCTGGGCTCAGGAGATCTCTGCATGTAGGTTTTTGCACCCGTGTCGTGCCATGCCGCAGAGGTCAGAAGAGGGTCTCGGATTCCCCTGGAACTGGAGTTCTCCTGGAATTGGAGTTACAGACAGTTCTCAGCCACCATGTGGGTGCTGGGGATCGAACCCAGGTCCTCTGCAGGAGCAGTCGGCACTCTTAACGGCTAGGCCATCTCTCCAGCCCCCCAGTTCTTTTATAAAAAAATATCTTATTCTGGGGCTGGAGAGATAGCTCAGCATTAAGAGCACTGACTGCTCTTGCAGAGGACCTGGGTTAAATTCCCAGCACCCACATGTTGGGTGTGGTGGCCTATGTCTTTAATCCTAGCACTCAGGAGGTAGAGGGAGGCGGATCTCTGTTCAAGGCCAGCCAGGTCTACAGAATGAGTTCCAGGCCAGCTGGGACTATAGGGAGACCCAAACAAACAAACAAACAAACAAACAAACAAAAATCTTATTTTATGTTTATGAGTTGTATTGCCTGCATGTAAGTGTTCCTGTGTCGTGCAATGCCCCTGGAAGACAGAAGAGGGCATCCAATCCTCTGGAACAGACTGGTGTTGCCTGCCATGTGCTGGGATTCAAACCTATGTCCTCTGCAAGAGCAGCCAGTGCTCTTTACCATTGAGTTAACCACTGAGTCTTAAACACTAAGCTGTCTATCCAGTCCCATCTTCCAATTCTTAAAAATGGGGCCTGTCTTTCTACTTATTTAGATCTTTATTATTTTGTAGTTTCCAGCAAAAACGTCCTGTATATTAGTATTATTTTAAGAAATGTAGACCTAAAATTAAAAAAATAAAAAAAGAAAGAAAGAAATGCAGACCTATGTAGTTTGTTTTTTTTTTTTAGACAGCCCCAGCTGGTCTGGAACTCACTATGTAGATCAGGCTGGCCTTGAACTCACAGAGATCTGCCTGTCTCTGCCTCCTAAGTGCTGGGATCAAAGGCTTATACCACCATGCATGGCTCAAGCAGATTTTTATTTTTAAAAAAAGTACTTATTTATTATTTTATGTGTATGAGTGTTTTGCCTACATATACGTAAATACAGCCCATGCCTCAATGCCTTTGGAAGTCAGAAGATGGCATCGGGTCCCTTGAACTTGTGTTAGGTTTTCATAGAGGCTTTTTTATTTTGGGGGGTGTTTTTGAGACAGGGTTTTCATGGAGCCCCAGCTAGCCTAGAATTCACTACGTAGATTAGGCCAGCCTTGAACTCATAGAGATCTGCCTGCTTCTGCAGGGATTAAGGATGTACACTACCATACCTGACGATTTACTAAGATTTTACTAAGGATTTTTGTTTCTATAATCATGAGAAATAATAACCTATGCTTGTTTTTTCTCCTTTCTTCTTTCCCACTGAATTTTTTTTAACTTCATCAGATGAATTAGGAAGCATTCCTTCCTATTCTTTTTTTGGGGGGGAAGAGACTATATAAAATTGATATTAAATCTTCAAATGCTTTGTAGAAAAAAATAAATCTCATGGGGGCTGGAGAGATGGCTCAGTGGTTAAGAGCACTGACTGCTCTAGCAGAGGACCTGGGACCTGGGTTCGATTCCCAGGGCCCACATGGCAGCTAAGAACCACCTTTAAGCTGGGTATGGTGGTGCACAACTTTAATCCTAGCACTCAGGAGGCAGAGGCAGGTGGATCTCTATGAGTTCAAGGTTCAAGGCCAGCCTGGTCTACCAAGTGGGTTCAAGGCCAGCTGGGGCTATAGGGAAACCCTGTCTCAAAAAAAAAAAAAAGAAAAAATTAAATCTCTCAGACTGAGCATGTTGCTTAATAGTACATACCAACTATAATTCCAACATTCAGGAGGCTAAGGCAGAAGGAGTATGAATTTGAGGCTAGCCCAAGTTATATAGCAAGATAAGACAAACCCAAAACAAAAATGAAAGCAAAACAAACATAAACATTGCCCAGACTCCCCTTGAACTTGATATAAGCCCAGGTAGATCATGAAGTTGTGATTCTCCTGACTCAGCCCTTGAATAACTGTTATTCCAGGCCTGTGCCACCAGGCCCCCTGTATTTTGAGTATACTTTTGCTTTTTGCTTTTAAGTTTTGTATCAGTGGCAAGTGTCCTGCTAGTCTCCCCTGTAGCCACAATTGCACAGTGGCAGACACTTTGTAGCAAGTGTTGGCTGTGCTCCACATCACCCTCAGAACTTTTGGTCTTATCTCAAGGGGCAGATTCCCTCAGATTTAGAGGAAAGACAGCTGAGGAGGAAAGCAGGCTTCTTCCTGGGTGAGAGCTTCTCCTGGAAGTGACTCTCTATAAATAAGTTATAAGAACTTGTAGAAACGAAGGCCTTTCAGCTAAGCCCACAGGGGCCCAAGCACCCCTGACCATTCTGACATTCCACTGGGGTGGAGACCTGGCTCTGCCACTCTCATCTATCCACAAGAGAAGGCCCCTCCCCTGCATCCTAGCAGGACAAAAGGAGGCGGTGCTCCCAGTGCCCTTGAGGACTGCTGCAATTTTAGTGGTTTTTCTCATGTGATCTTTGTTACATCTCTAAGAAGTCATAGTACATATCTCCTCACTTTACATATGAAGTAAGCCTTGGCTGTCCCTTGGGAAGATGGGAAGCCCAGTTGCCATTGAAGCTGTTTGAGGCTTCTCTTTACCCCATCCTGCCTCACCCTGCAGGCCATTTCCTCTTGTGCCAGCTCTGGGCGCACACTCAGGAATGCCTGGAACACCTTGTTGCTGCTGTGACTGTAGGCTCAGACACCAACAGCAGCCTGATGTCACTCTATTGCCCTGTCCTGGTTGAACACAATGTCCTTCTTTTGCTTTCCCACCCAGCCGGCCTCCTGCCCCTAGCTATATTTAGGACTTTCTCAGGCCTTTGCCACCCAAACAGCTAGCCCTTTCTCAGAGGCTGAAGAGAGCATACCAGCTATCTTCAGAAAGCCATGGTAGGAGAAAGGATTCTCCTGGTACCACTTGGTTCCATTCCCTTCTAGAAATTTTTGCCACCTACTGAAGTTTTGGATAAAAGCCAGGCTCTTAGGACCTCATGGGTGGGGAAATACCCGTGTTTGCTGGAGCCAGCTGGCCTCTGGTGGTGGGTAGTTGCTAGCCAGTTCATCATTTACCATTCACCCCAACCTTTCCCCACAAAACACCTCATTACTTTTACCCTTCATGAAATCCACACATGTAAAGTTTTGCCTTCCCTCCAAATGGAACTATATTATTGATTTCTTTCCTAGTTTTTAGTTCATCAAAGATTCATTGCAATACTGCTAATCAATTGCTATGACAAAAGGAGAGAAAGTTGATGCTTCATTTGCTCTAAAATCCCATGCACGGTCTTACACTGTGACAGTAGCTTTTGATTCCCCACTATGATGCACAAGCTTTTTGAGGCTATGCTGTCCAGCCCATTTATTGTTCTGGGGCAGAGAAATTACTCAGATAATAAGGAAATAACATACAGGTACACAAAACTCCCTTGGATAATTGTGCCTTTTTTTTTTTTCCCCTGTGAAAGCATTAAAATAAGGCAGGGAGGAGCTATGGGTGCCTGGGGGACCGTGATGCTGGGAACTGTGTCTTGGCTGTGCCCAAGGCAGTCACCATCTTTTCCCTGTCTTCCCAGGCCTGCTGGGCTGTGACCTAGCCTCCAGAGACCTGCCCACAGGTCATATGCTCTGGTGCCCCAGCCAACTATGCCATCCTCTTATTTCAGCCAGGGCTGAATGCTTTCTTTATTGGAGATTTTTCTCCTAAAACAAAAATGGGCACCTTCTTTCCTCAATCTGAGTCTTTCCATTACTGACCTGCTTATGGTGTTGAAATCTGGATTCCCAATATGTCCTATGCACCACAGATTTGTTATGGAATTCCTTTGCTGGGGAAGAGGGTGGGAGCTTTATGGAAGCAATATATGCTTAGATCCCAGGCAGGTATGTATGTATGTCAGAGGTGGGGTGTGGCTCTGCAGTCCCTTCTAATAAGCCCTGCTTTTCAGGTGACCCGGCGCTTCGGGATCCCTGGGCTGAAGAAAACCATGGACTGGTTTGGCTATTATGGAGGTCCCTGTCGTGCACCCTTGAGGGAGCTGAGCCCCACCGAGGAGGAGGCACTGCGCCTAGATTTCAGCATCAATGGCTGGCTCTGATGACAAACAAGGGATACCTGGCCTGTGCCATCTGGGACTCCTGTTCTCACAGCTTCAAGAGGAGCAGGAGATTAGGAATTAGGGGCTTCTTTTTTTTTGTCTTTTTGAGACAGGGTCTCCCTGTAGCCCCAGCTGTCCTGGAACTCACTCTGTAGACCAGGCTGGCCTTGAACTCACAAAGATCCGCCTGCCTCTGCTTCCCAAGTGCTAGGATTAAAGGCGTGCAACACCACGCCCGGCAGGAATTAGGGGCTTCTTTCCTACTCCACTTGAGGTGGCATTTTGTACCTCTTCTCACAGGCAGTGACTTCTCACATGTGTGTCCTAGACAGAGTCTCTAGAGACCTTTAACTGGGAAGGAGCAATTTCTCACTTGTCTCTACTGTGAGTGCCTTCCTCTCCCCTAAGGGGAAGGGTCGGGTGCAGTTAGAAACTAATGGAGCTGGTTACTGAAAGGACCACTACTTTAGCCTTGGGGCTAGAAATCTGAATCTAGCTTGATGTGGCTGGAAGCAGACCTACTCCTAAGATCCCACATTTGGCTCCTCCAGAAACAGCAGCAGCTTAGGAAACTTCATTAGGGAAGCATCACTGGTCTTTGAAAGGCCTCCAAGCTACCTTCTACCACTAAGTCCTTTCCTAAATCTACTAAATCATCTCATATTCTTGTCTCTTGTTTTATTAGCCACTACTGAGTGGTCGAGACAGCCCCGTGGTCTGTTATACTAGTAAATGGTGACACCTGCTGGGTGGATACCTGGTCTACATCCTATTCAGACCAGTCCAGCTCTGACCAAGACAGGACCATCCTCTTGTCTACAGCCACTCTGTTTTATTGTAAAAAATGATTATTTGTTATTATAATAAAGTTTAATAAGTGAATATCCCTATGTACTAGATTTCCTGGCTAGATGCCAAGAACCTTCCCAAAGGCAGTAGAGCTCACAAGGTTGGTCTTTTCACCATTTAGAAAGGCCTCAGCAATACTGAGCAAATAGCCATTTGAAGAGTGGTGCTATGACAGTTTAATGGGTTTTGTTATGTGCCTGTGCACGTGCGCACGCACACACACACACACACACACACACACACACACACACACACATACCGTGTGGACCTGTCAGAAAATCTGGAGTTTATCTTTTTGGTCAGACTGACTGCCAGGAAGCTCCTGAGACCTGCCTGCTTCTACCCTCCAGCACAGAGGTTACAGGCATGCATGGAACACCTGTTTCTTTATGCAGGTCTTGGAGATCAAACCCAGATCTATTTATGTGTATGTAGTGAGTACTTTGTCTGAGACATCTCTACAGTTCCCTAGAAGTTTGAGGGTTTTGTGTTTTGATTGCCCTGTCCTGGTTGAACATAATGTCCTTTTGCTCTCCCACCCAGCCGGCCTCCTGCCCCTGGCTATATTTAGGATTTTCTCAGGTCTTTGCCACCCAAACAGCTTTCCCAGAGGCTGAGGAGAGAGCATACCAGCTATTTTCAGAAACCCATGGTAGGAACAAGGGTTTACTTTACTTTTTAATTTGTCTTGTTTTGTAGCCCCAGCTGGCATCAATTTCACAGAGATCTGCCTGCCTCTGCGTCCTGGGATTAAAGGTGTGCATTACTATGCTCAACTCTGTTTGTTTGTTTGTTTCCTTTTGAGACAAGGTCTCATTATGCAGCCCTGGCTGACCTGGAACTCACAGGAATCAGCCTGCCTCTGCCTCCCAAGTGCTGGGATAGAAGGTGTGTGGTACCATACCTGGCTTCTCTAAAGGTTTGAATAGTA
Organism: Rhizomys pruinosus; assembly: GCA_009823505.1. NCBI lineage: Eukaryota > Metazoa > Chordata > Mammalia > Rodentia > Spalacidae > Rhizomys > Rhizomys pruinosus. Next base: position 1,539,028 of record VZQC01009903.1, read on the forward strand.
GACAATAAACAGCAAAAGGGCCCAGCTGAGACATTTAGAAGACTGGCTCCTGTAAAGTTTCAACCCATTTCAGTGGTAATACATGACAAGCAACAGAAAAACCAAGACAAAAATTTAAAATTATTAAAAAGAGAGCTGGGTGTGGTGGCAAACACCTTTAATCCCAGCACTGGGGAGGCAGGGGCAGGCAGATCTCTGGGAGTTCAAGGCCAGCCAGGTCTATATAGTGGGTTCCAGGCCAAGTGGAGCTACAATAAAATATAAGTTCCAATTAAAACTGGGCACCTGATGGCATGAAAGCTTGGGGCTTGTCTCCTGGGCTCCTTTCACAGGCATCTTCCAGAGCAGAGAAGTAGGTTTAGGGCTGAGTACTAGGGCTGGGGGATGGGGGCAACCTAGAAAGCTGGCTAAGAGCCCAGCCTCTGGGCTTCAACAGGGTTGGGTTTAGATCTGGGGCCTGCTCTCTGGAGTCTGAGACCTTGAGGTAGCAACCTAACTTCCCAAGCCTCATCTGGAGCCAGGTGTGGTGGCTCACATCTTTAATCCCAGCACTCGGGAGGCAGAGGCAGACAGATCTCTGGGAGCTCAAGGCCAGCCTGGTCTACATAGTGAGTTCCAGGACAACTGGGGCTTCAGGAAGACTGTCTCAAAAACAAACAAACAAAACCACAAACAAGCTTTATCTGGATAACTGGATCTTCCAGACCTGTGGTTAGGGACTGAGGTAAGATAGTACATAAATGAGCTAGCATGGTGCAGTGCTCTACTACTCTACTTGCTACAGAAAAATGGAAGCTCAGGCAAAAGCTGACCTGCTCGAGGTCACCTAGTAGGTCTCGGAATGACTGGTCTTGGGCTTTGCACATTCGTGCTCAGGTTGAGAGCTATCCAATGGAAAGGGAACTGGGATCAGAAAGAGTAGGAAGGAGACCCAGCTCAATTCTGCCATTTACTGGGGTGGACAAAATGAGCCTGATGGTCTTAAAAAGTTCACAGCTTCATTGCTGGAGATGGATCAGCAGTTAACGGCACTGTGCTCTTGCAGAGAACCCAAGCTGGTTCCTGCAACCACACGGTAGCTAACAACTGTTTCAAACTCCAGTTCCAGAGGATCCAATGCCCTCTTCTGACCTCTACAGGCATTGCACACACAGGGCTGCACTTACATACATGTACATGAAACATTCAAACACATAAAATATAAATAAAAAAGATTTTAAGTTCACACCTTCTACTCCAGAGGGTGTGTGTGTATTCAACCTCAGATGTCATTTCTCAGGAGCTGTCCACCTTGGGCTTGCTAATTAGGCCAGGCTGGCTGACCAAGCCCCAGTCATACTCTATGTCCACCCCTACCAGAGGAATTCAAGCACACACCACCATGCCAAGCTTTTTTTTTTTTTTTTTTTTCGGCTTAGGTAGAAAGTGGTTGTATTCCGTGCAAGTGGCCAGTTACTTTTCTCTGTTGTTATACCACCATATTATTCGATTCTAAGTTGGAGCTCTTAGGTCCAGGTCTGGTCTTTTTGTTTCTTACTTATTTCGCCTAGAGAAGGTTCAGTAAATGGTTTTGTCATTCCTCTCAATATTAATATAGGTCTGTTTTACTTGTTATGCAGATGATTCAATCCCCATTTGTGCCTCTCTCTTCCCCTAGATGTCAGACAGGATCCCTTTATGAGGTTGGCCAAGTAAGAAACTAATATAAATGTTTAACCTCTACTCATTACTCCAGGGCAAAGGATAGACTTTTGAGACCCCTTCATGCCTCCCACAGAGTGACCTGAGGGCTTGAGCTAAGAGTTCTGTCCCAGTAAGGACAGACAGGTAAACGTAGGTTCATCTTAGGCTTATATGAACTGAATGTTGGCCTCACATTTGGCTCATTAACTCTTCAAGCAAGAGCCTTGGCCTTTAGGCCTGAGACAGATTTTTTCTTCTTGCCGAGCCGGGTCATTTCACACACACAAGGAGCTCCATTTTATTCTAGGGGCCTCACCCAAACCCAAGCCCTCCCTCACACGCCAATCTCGCTTCACAGCAAGACTGGTAGTAGAACTTATAGGGGCCGTGTGCCTGCTATTTTATTCTGAACTCGTACTGCAGAATAGCAAGGTTGTTTATATGGCAATAAACCAATACACTGTAGAAACGGTGCTTATCACTTAGTATTGACCCTGCGTGCAATATTTGGTGGCTGTTTCATTTCTTGGCTTGAAAGGTCGTCATTGAACTATTCTTTCCGGCGGTAGCAGAACTGCTATTCATTAATATAGGGAATTGGAAATATCCTTATTCCCACTTGGCATGGGGACTTAGTACGCTGATATGGACTCATTTTCTGACTCTGGAGGGCTCTTAATCCATCTATCTAGTCTTGACAAGAGCACTCATTTGGACAGATGATGGAGAAAGGAGAGCAAGCAGCTGGCTGAAGTTTCTGGCTAACCTTGAAAGGGGAAACCTAGCATTACTGTAAGATCAATCTCATGCACTAAAGTTAGAGAATGGAAGTGGCATGATCTGAGGGTGTTCGTAGTTATACCGGGCGTATTTTTAAGCATTACATTAAGAATGATCCTCCAGGAAATTCTCAGGATTAAGCATGAATGGGCTGGACTTGTTGAGGCTTCTCTACTGCATTCCGATAATTGAGAAAGATCCTAGTAAGGTTGGTCACAAGTCGTATAGTTCGTAGATTCGCTTGAGTTGGATGAGGGTAATGTGAACCATTCTGGTTGAATCCAAACTCGATTTTAAGATGTACCGCTAATTGCATTGTGGGTTCGTGGCAGTAGTCGAAGGTAAAGGCTTAAGATGGAGGCGTTATTCTATTTTTTGGTTTCGTTAGGAGGGGGATTTCATTGTGTCCGTCTCTTTTCTTATTCATGATTGGTTAGTGCAGTTCAGTTGCTTGGTCTTAGGCAGAGGGGCTGTCGCAGACGCTAAGCGAGAATTCTGGCGCTCATTGCCTGATGCTATGTATTCTTCTGAACAGTTTGGTAATCCTGGACTTGTAGTCACTATAAGCTTTACAAAAAATATATTATAATAGCATAATAACAACTAAAAAAAGTGGAAAAATGCCATCTGTGGGCCATTGGTGGATCTTTGTGTATTTGATTTTACGCTCTCTGGTAGGGGGGGTTTTTTGGTGATAGAGTTAATGCTATTTCAAGATTGTCTCTTCAAATAGTATAGGTCTGAACGTTGGCTGGATGTCTCTTTGGTAGCTTTGTTGTGTTGGTCAGTCCAGAAAGTTCAGATATCACCCAGCTCGGCCTACATTAGCAAGCCACAATTTCTGCGTGGACTAGCGAGGTTTTCTTTTATTGTTTTCAAATTTCTCTTATGTTTTGTGAAAAATGATGTGACTATCTTGAGGGTAGAAATATCACCAGCGCTTCAAAGGGTCTTCGGCCCGTATTCCCCCTGGATACTGGATGGTCTACGCTGGGATATGAATTAGTATGACGGTTTTGTGTTAAACTGTCTGTCAATCATATGGCTTTTCTTGCTGGGGTAGTATAATTGACCCGGGTCTTTGCTAAGACGTGAGTTAGATGTTTGGAATCGTTGTTACTCCATGTTGATACGCAGTCTACTGTATCTCGCTCTAGCCTATTGTAGGTTTTCAAAGTCGTAGAGTAGGTTTTTGAGTATGTTCATTGATGCCGCTTCTTGAGTTGTGTGTTCAATTTGGTGCTCGTTGTAGTAGATGTATGTCAGAATGGGTGTCATGAATCTTGTGATTATCCTATTTCTTGAGTATCTGGTATTTGTTCTTTTGATCTATAAAAACTAAATGACTAAGATATGAGGGTTTGTTCTTATGCTGTCTTATCTTCTTCAGAGAATCCACTTTTGATTCTGTCCGTCCTGGTGGGGGCCAGTTTATTAGTGGAGATACTCGCGAGGGTGGAGGCACCAAGACTGCTATATGAGGGCCTGCTTTGGCGAGAGAAAAAGCGGATGTCATCAAGTAAGTAGTCAAGGGGCTCATTTTAAATGAAGATGCCCGGTTACTTAATACTCTTTGGCTTTAAGGCATAGGAGTGGGGAGGGGGAGTGGGGCAGAGGGTAGCAGGCAAGGGCTTGACCTATGGTCAGGGCCAATGGCAAAAAAGCACGGTTGTGAACAATGATTATTATATTTGGAGGACCCCGCACGGGCCATGAAGAGATCCGCTTGTGGCTTACTCCTTCTAGCAACAATTCTGTCGGCAGTACAGTCCCAGACCATGTAGTACAAAGGTGTGGTCAAGAGAAGTGTTGACGCGTGGGTGGTCATCGTCCATTCGCTGCGGGACTAGTTTGTCTTGTCTCTGCTACAGGTCTGACTCATTATTTACTCTCTAGAAAGAGAGAGTGCCTTTGCTTCTCTAGTGGTATATGATGATTTGACCTCATGGACGGGTCTTCACCCAGTTGAAGAGCCACGTTGTCCTTAGGCACTGCAAGAGTTGTGTCATGACTGCAAAACGGCTCGTCGTGGGAGGAAGGACTACCGGGGCCAGGAAACTGGCTGACGCTTCACAGAAGTGTTCCGAGGGCAGGCCATGGGGCGGCCCATATTGCAGTCTGGCTTGTCATCACGCAAGTGATGTCGGATGTTTAGGATAAGGAGTCGCTCCGGATGCTCTAGCCTATTATGCAGTTAGGTAGCTTTTTTGCGCCTAATGAGGGCTCAGTCTCTTTCAGCAGGTTAAGCTCGATATTTCCCAATTCCTGGCCTGTCTAGAATAGATAAATCCGCAGTCAAGTAGTAAGGAGCAATTCATTGGTGAGATTTTTAATATCTTTAAAATTTAACGCCACTGGGCGAGCGCTAGGTATGCGTTAGCTCATGCAGTTCACTACTTGGTAGGGATCTGTAGGTCTGCGTTTACCGAATTTACTCTTAGTTTACCATAGCAATGTTCAGCTCCTACTAAGCGAACGTCCAGTGCAAGAGTCTGTGCAAGACTTCCAGGCTTGATTCCACAGTTATCACATTAAGGCTTCTCTTCTATTGCTGCGTTTTTATCAATGTATACATTTGCCTCTTTCCCTTAGTTCTTTTTTCCTGCTAGATGGGGAGAGAGGGTACAAGCGTTGGGTGTAAGTCCACAGTGTTTTTTGAAGTCTCCTGGAGATGCTGTATTGTTTTTTCACTGGAACCTAGTCAGTTGGTTTCCTCCCTATGTAGGGTTGACAGAGCTGTATCACAAGTGATGACGTCTGGTTCTCTTGTGCCTATTAAAGAAAGCCACAGAGATGTAGTGTGGTACAGCCTTGGGCACCTTCAATCACATCGTAATAGTGTGGGATTAAGAGCAGGACTGTGTAGCTGATGGGCAATCAAGCCACCAGGTGGAGGAGGTTGTTATTTTATTATTTTATTACTCTTTTTATTATGTCTTTTTTTGTGTTTTTTTTTCTTTTATAATTTTGATCAAGTTATTGTGGTCATCAATTTTTCTTCAATATTATTTTTCTTTGAGATATGTTATAGTTGTTTGTTTGTGTTATGTTATTTATTGTTTTTGCTTATTTTTTCTTTATCTTCTTTTTTGTATATATGCTTTATTTATTTAATTTTTTTTTTTTGTTTCTTTATCTTGTTTTGTCTTCTTTATTTTGCTTTTCTTATTTATATTGTCTTATGTTTTTAGTTATTGCTCTTTTGTCTTTTTATTGTGTTGGGGTGTCAAGGTCGATAATCAGATCTAAGAAACACACACCAGCTAGGTGTTCTGATAGGGCCCTTCGACGTATGAGAATGGGGGACTAATACTCTTTGTTAGCTTGCCTAGGATTTTTTAAGTGCCGGGTTAATTTGCCCGCCGGCCATCTTTAGATAGGCAGCCTGTACATTACGCACAAAGACAGATGACCTCGTTTGTTTAACTTCTAAAATTTTTTCACATTGTGCAGTTACACCCATAGAATGCTCGTAGATCATCTCTGAATACTGGCAAGGGACTTCAACGATGCTGTTTAATTTCGGCCGTCTCAGGAGACGAGTCCCCCAAGACTTTATGCAGTCCATTTTTGATAAGGCTGTATTTTATTGAGGGAGTATTGTATGTCACCTTTTATATGTAAAGCTCCTTTGGGCGAAACTGTGCCATGTGGTAATTCAGCACGGCATACTTACCTTAGGTATTAAGATATGAGCGTCTAGAGCTCGTAGGCGATTCATCTTAGTTACCATATAATTTGAATAGATAAGAGACGGCATCAACTCTCGTACCCAGAAGATGATTGGTATGTTGCTATCAAGTCATCGAACAGAAGGCAGTCCTAGCTCTTCTCCAGGCATGTCTGAGGAATTATATTAAATGCAGGTGGGTTCTGAGATATTTGCACGAATGGGAATACGACAGTCTCGTTATCCCTTCATCGATTATCTGTTCTTTCTTTTTAATATATGAATTTTAAATTTTTTTGTCTTGGTTTATATTTCACTGGCACTGTTGAGGGCCTTTTTGATAAGGTCATTTTGTCTCACATCTTGGAAGGTAACTTATAGACTATCATTTATCCACAGTACCAAAAAGAATTCAGAGATCTCCGATATGGTTAATCCTGGGTGTCAAACTTGACTGGGAAACTATAGGCGACAAGGAAGAGGTTAAAAACTTTTGATTGGGACACCTCAACTCCGGATCACGCGAGACCCAAGTAATTTTTGGTGATTACAAAATTTCGTGCCTCGAATGCAGTAGTGTGTAAGGCAGGGCGCGGGAGGGCGTCTTTTTTTCCTTCTTTTCCTGCTGCGGTCTTGCGCTCTCCTTCAATTTTGGTCTAGAGTCTGCTACTTGCGACAGTGTCAACTTTCAGGAATCAGGTTGAGAATCCTTTGGAGAGACGAGACCCTTAGGTATCGTGGTGAAACCTCATTCCCCTTCGCCAAGACTGGGACTCCCTGAGACACATCAGCTTGGAATGAGCAGTTCTATTCGGATTCTGGCCTCTTCGCGCCCTGGGTTGTCGTCATGAGCAACATAATAAACTGTATATAGTATATCAGACTACTCATGCTGGAGGTAGGTCTTGTTTTGCAGAGGAGGCAAAAACGCTACTAATACAGATTTGGGTCTGATTTCATGAAGTTAGTGTGATGCTGGATGCCACACTGACGTAAATGTCGGGAAAGGACAGAGTGGTCTGCCATTTTAGTGGGCTTGGTAGCTCTGGAGCCACTCTCCAAATAATGAATGGCTAGAAGTACAGAAACTCTGGTAGGCCATGAAGAGGAGATATTATCTTTGTCAAGAAATTAAATACTAATATGAAGGCTAAGGCAATCACATATATCGAAATCAAAACCGTAGTACCTCTTTGATAAGCGATTGCGAAGCCAAGATTAGCTGCTCTCAGTCATCGTGGGCAACATCCCATGTTAAAATAAATCATGGAAATAACGACGGTAACGCAGTAGGTCTGCTCGCACGAACGGTCAGCTTGGAAAATTATACGTAGTTTTAGACCCGAAAATGAGCTCGGAAAAACAGTCCCGGACGGAACAGTTTAAGGTTCAAGCGTCTGGTGGGGCAGTAGAATACTAAATAATACTACACACAAATTACAGAAAGTCTCAAAAGCAGAGGATATAAAGGGAGGCGACCTTGTTCTTCTACGGTATGTGGGGTTTTGATACTCACCGCCACATTCTTCCCGGCGACTTTGCTCGCACACATATATAGCTGGTTAGTGAGCTCTCTCACCTCAGCGCGGCTGGGAAGAGCAAGCGTGTTGTTGGTGGGTGGCAACGCCCTGCGAACATCCTAAATATTAAGGTCGGGCAAGGAGGGGCACCTGGCTGGATGGCGCGAGAGCAATAGGACATTATGCTATCAAGCACTTCAAAAGCGACAGGGGCAGAATCCAAACACACCAACTCCAAAACCGCCCTACTACCCTCCCTTCCAGGCGAACTCACTCCTTTTCACAGACAACAACGGACGTGCAGGTGACGACAACACCACACGCCACCCGTACTCGCTTCACCTAGCGTGGAAGAGTTAATCCTTGACGCGGTTTTTGTGATGAATAATTGGTGATGCCCTGTCTCGCTACCTAGCAACTCAATTAGTCATCTATAGGCTCTCTTCCAGGCCACCGGGCGCTAACTACCGGTTGTACTCTCAACCCTCGACAACAGCCTTGCGCCCTGGCTATATCTATTTAGTCGATTTTCGTCAGGATCCTGGTTAGCCAAACCCAACGGAAGCTTATCCCAGATGCTTCTGAGGAGTGAAGCTATGCATAACCCGAGAAGCACTTTTTCAGAATTCCAATAAGAGATAAGCGAATTTAACACAGGTATTTTACTTGTTCAGCCGACTGTCGTAACCTTTTATCATTCGGTGTCTTTATACGTTTGTGTTATCTCGGTAGGCGCACGGTCAGCATGAGGGGCAGGGATTCAATCTGTGACAGAAGGAAATAATAAGAACTTGGCCTGCTCTTGTACTTCTTGCGTTCAACTGGGATTCTAAAGATGTGTGCCATTTTACTGCTCAACTCTGTACTGAGTGTTAGATTGTTCTGTGTTTCATTTGGACTTGACAAGGAGGTCTTCACCATCTTATGGATGCCCCACGGGGCCTGGGCTGACTGGGAACTCGGATACAGGAACTCCAGGGGCCTGCGCTGGCTCGCTTCCGCAAGTCGTCAAACATTCCTTATTGCCCAACTCCTGTGGCTATTGAAAGAGGTGCCCTGGGCTTGTGAACCACTTAAAATGGACTTCCGCTCTCAAAGGTTACATATCAGTAAGAAAACGCTTGTATCATTATGGACATCCATCATGCTCAAGGCCGGAACCCTTATACTGTTAAAGAACCCACTCTCTAGAGAAGACTGGGTCGCTTTCCTGTAAGTTTCGAACCATTTTCTCAAGCTCGGTAAATTACAGTGTACCAAGGGGCTAAACAGAACCCGGCGCATGTCGAAGACAAATTGACAGGAAATCGGCACAAGAGACCTCTCATATTAAAGTAAGAGCCTGAAGCCGGTTTGGCAGTGTATATGGGTGGGGCGACAGGCACAATATTATAATATATATCGGCCCTGACACGGACAAATGATGGGGGAATTGGCGCACTAGGGGATGAGTGGGTCGCCCGCAGCAAAAATTCTCCATTGGGGAGGCATGTCTTCAGATATTGGCTTGGAGCCTATTGTGTTAAGTCAAAAGCACTAGGAACAATATGGTAGCAGTATTCAATATTTTCTAGAGTACAGGCAAAGCTGAAATCGGCCTAGTATGACCGTAAAATTACCTAAGATCTTAAGAGCTATTTCCAAGACTTACAAGACACTCTATGGGCACAGAAAAGATCGCATGCACGAGCTCAGGCAGTGGAAAAGCATTGAGGAAGCGTTGTTGATCATACCTGGTCCCTATATTAAGAGCTAGCTGTGCCATGTTGCCTTTCCTCTCGCAATCTCACCAGAGGCGAGACGGCTTTTTACTAGGGTACGTAACTGGGGGACACCAACAAACGGACACACTCGCTTGAGGCCTATTGATTACTGGTTCTGAGTTGACATTGATCCCAAAAGACCCTAAGAAGCATTGTGACCCTCCGGTTACACAGTAAGGATTTCTCCACGGAGAGGAAGGGATTCTACTGTTTAACGGAGGGCAGAGAAGGTGAGGGCTAAATCTGGGAATGAGACTTAATTTAGGTGATAGCGGGGCAGACACGAACCTCGAGCGGCAACCTAGACACAGCTCGGCTAAAAGAATCAAGCCTGCTGGCCTTCAACAGGGGTTGGGGTTTTTCAGAATTCTGTGGGCCTGCTCTCCCTGGAGTCTGGAGACCACCCCCTTAAGAGCGCCTACGCAAACCTAATCTTCCCAAGCTCACTCATGGCACGCGCGCCTCTGTCGGTGGCTCCACACTCTTTATCCCCAGCACTCGGCGGGCCCCCCCAGCAGGCAGACCCGGATGTCTGGGAGCTTACACACGGCCCAGCCTGGTTACCCTACTATCAGTTAGTTCCTAGGTATCAACTGGGGGCGTTCAGGGAAGACTGTCTACAAAACAACCAAAACAAACACAACATCCAAGCTTTATCTGTGATCACCTGGATCTTAGCCAGACCCTGCGTGGTCGGGACTGAAGGTGATAGTACATCTCAATGAGCCTAGATCGGTGTCAGTGCTGCTCATCCTCTCTACCTTGGCTACACGAGACAAACTGGGAAGCTCATAGGCAAATTGCTGAGTGCTCGAGTCATATAGGTCTCGGATATTGCTGGTCCATTGGCGCACTCAATCCACTATGCACCATTCTTCGGCTCAGGGTCTGACGCAGCGTATCATGCGGATGGGAGATCTGGGATCTAAGAAAAGAGTAGAGAACGAGAGACTCCAGCTCAATTCTGCCATTCTCTGTACTGGTGGTGGACAAATTGAGCCTGTGGTGCGCTTAAACCAAAGTTGTATATTCACACGCTCTCCATTGCTCGCGACGATAGGATAGACAGAGTCTATAACGGCACTGGTCGCTTTGCGGAGAACCAGCGTTGGTTCCGTGCAATTCGCACAAATCCGTAAGCTACACTGTTTCCCATAAAACTAACCAGTTTCCAAGAGGTCAATGCCCTCTTCTGTACCTTCTAGGACAGTGCTAGGCACATCACAGGCCTGCACCTGTGGGTATCTACAATCAGTAAGCTGAGGACAGATGTCAACCCATAACCATCGGACTGGATAGGTCGACGTCGCAAAAATGATAAGATTTTGATGAAGGTCGTCAGCAGCCTTCGTGACTTTGGAGCGGCGTGTGGGTGTGTGATCTCTAATCTCGATGATTCACTTTCCTCAGGAGAGCTGTCCAGCTTCGGCCTTCGCATACATTAATGCGCTGTCACCCGGTCCTGGCTGCACCAAGCCCTAGTCCTTATACGTCTCATTATGTACACCCTTTCACGAGGACGGCATATTCACAGGCCCAGCCCACCCATCTATGCCAAGCTGTCTTCTTTCCTTTTTATCTGGATTCTTTTGTTTCTGGCTTTTTGCGGGACGGCGCGCGTCTCCCTGTAGCCTCCTATTCCGCTGACCTGTGAACTCACCTCGCTCGCTACGCAGATTGGCTAGCCCCGCAAGGCTTCGAACATCCACAAAGATCGCTGCTTGCCTGCCAAGTGCTAGGATTAAATGTGTCGACCAACCACACTCGGCTCATAGCCAAGCTTTTTACATGGGTAATCAGGGATCCACTGCGGATCCTTGATAGCTTGCTAACTATTGTTACCTGAGCTGTCTCTCCAACTCCTTCATGGACGTTCTGAGAAATAGATGGGATTATGTAAAAGTGCTCAATATCAGCTCTAAGTCCCCCTGTGATTATTTTCCTCAAATAGCACATAGGAATGATTCAAGAGGACCCAAGCCAGAAAGACATGAATACTAAGTGTAGGCAGTTCTGGTGTTTGGTTTCCTATAAACACTTCTTTCTGCAGTAAAGTTCAAGAATAATAGAGGCACACGGCTATAAGTTCTACTACAGTCTGCTGTGGAAGGAGATTTGTGTTGAGGGAGCTGGGGCTGGGGTTAGGGCCTAGCTAAATGGAAGCTCTGTGATGACCTGGCAGAAAAATCTGCTCTAGGCCTAAAGGCAAAGGCTCTTGCTTGAAGAGTTATGAGCCAAATGTGAGGCCAACATTCAGTTCATATAAGCCTAAGATAGACCTACGTTTACCTGTCTGTCCTTACTGGGACAGACTCACTTCTAGCTCAAGCCCTCAGGTCACTCTGTGGAAGGCATGAGGGTCTCAAAAGTCTATCCTTTGCCCTGGAGTATGAAGGTAGAGGTAACATTTATATTAGTTTCTTCCTTGGCCAACCTCATAAAGGGATCCTGTCTGACATCTAGGGGAAGAGAGAGGCACAAATGGGATTGATTCATCTGCTGTAACTATAAGACAGCTTAAATTAATAGAGGGGAAGAAAGAGAACAACATCTTCTTCCACTTGAATCCTCTCAGGCGGAAATAAGTAAGACAAAACGACCAGCCTGGAGCTAAAACTCACACTAGATCGAATCGTGACATACAGAAAGCTGCGTTTAACACTGTCACAAGCACCCCCTCGCCCTTCACTGCTACTTTTAAGTCCCCCCCCCCCAGAGCGCCCATCTTCGCTTATTTCTTAGAGCAGCACAGCACTAGGACTGGCCTGAATTTGGGGCTGGGATCATCTGCCCAAGTGTGGCAGAATGGAGAGATCTATTTCACTTGACAGCAATGGATGAAGGCCACAGTACTGGGTAGCTCAAGGTCTTAGAACAGGAAGTACCAACAAAAAAGAGCTGACCGTCGTTGCACATGAAGGGTTAGAGGCAGGGGTAGGACAGAATTTGTGCTGTGGCGTGTGAGGCCAAAATCTTCCACAGTTTTCTGACTGGCAGGTGATGGCGCCATGGTCACGCTCATATCTGGTTACTTAAATGTTCACCTACAGTGAACAAGGGGATTGCGCTTTTTCAGATACTTTTCTGGTTATTCTCCAAATCCATCAGACAGTGGGGTTCCTGGCTGACTTGGAGGCACTCTGGGCCCGCTGAACCACAGCAGAACACTTCTCTCGCCTCAACAGCTTGTTGTTCTCAAACAGGCCTTCTTGCAAGGTATTCCATGAGAAATATCAGGGAAAGTCAGTAAGCCTTTAAGAGAAAATTGGGAGAAAATATGAGCATTATTGGCTCAGATCATCTTGATAGGTAGAAGCAGAAGAAGAGAAAAAGTCACAGATAGGGCAGTCACTACGACTGCTGGATAGCCACAGAAGAATTAAAATTAAGGAGGTATACTTCCCCACATCCATCTCCACACCACCAGCTCAAGTTATCCTATCCTACTGAGCGAAACTTACCAAACCATCTACTCGGCCCCCCCCCCCCATTTTTAAATTCCCCCTCAACAGGTCATGTTGTCATGCTCGAATGGGACTCCAACGCCATTAAACTTGCCCATCGAAGCCCCCAACCATAGCCCCCGCCCTGCATATGATGCTCACGGACAACAACTCGACAATCCTCTCTCTCTCATTCCTGGAGAGACACCAAGATGTTAGCCATCTGTGGTGGGCCCAGCTGTTAGGTTAATGGGCAATGTGTTGTGGTGTTGAGTAACGCGCAAAGCAAAGCTCATTTGCCCAACTCAAAGATCGTCCACCCTAACCTACCGCATTCCCAAGCAGCAGAGAAGGGTCAGAGTATGTGCCTATAAGGCCCCAAATTCAGGGAAAGAGTTTAAATGAATGCGCGGAAGGTAGACAGGGGGGGGAGGGGACGGGGGGGGGGGAGGGGGGGTGGGGGGGGGAGGCGAGGGTGGGGTGGGGGGGGGTGGCACGGGGGGGGGGGGGGGGGGGGGGGCGGTGGGCGGTTGGGGGGGGGGCGGGGGGGGGGGGGGGGGGGGGGGGGGGGGGGTGGGGAGGGGGGGGGGTGGGGGTGGGGGGGGGGGCGAAGGAAGGGGTAAGTTTGGTTGGGGGGGTGGTTGGGCGGGGGGGGGGGGGGGGTTGGCTCTCTCGCGGCGCGCGCCGCCCCCGGTGGTCGCCCGCGCGGGGCGCGGGGCGGGGGGGGTGGGGGGGGGTGGGGGCGGGGGGGGGGGGCGGTCGGGACCCGCGCGGTGGCCAGCGCCGCCGCCGGCGGTATTGTTTGGGGGTGGGGGGGGGGGTGGGCGGGGGGGGGCGCCCCGCCGCGTTGGAGCGCACACACAAAGCCCGGGCACGAAGCCCACAGAAGAACAACGGCGCGCGGGGGTGGGGGGAGGGGTGAGGTGCACCAGCCGGGGGCACAACCGGGGGGACACACACGCGTGAATTACCTCTTCAACATTTCCAATTTTTAATTTTATTTTATTGCTTTTGTTTATTATTTTTATTGCTCTGAATCCTAATGTAGTTACTCTAGAGCGGCTTCAGACTCATGATACTCTCTGCCTACCTGCCTCCGCCATGATGAATATGCAATCAACCATGTCTGGTTTTTTCATTCTTATTTTATTATTTTTAATTAATTTATCCTCAGCACTTGGGAGCGCAGAGGCACGGTGGATCTTGTGAGTTCAAGGGCCGCCTGGTTTCATGAGTCCAGGGACGGCTGGGGCTACAGGGAAGACCCCTGTCTCGCACAAGACAACAAGAAAACAAACAACAACCCTAAAGTAATCAGTAAAGACAGTTCACTACCATTGTCTGGTTTTCTCAGGGCCTCGGATACTACCCGTTCACTGTTGAACAGAGTCATCAATACCTATTTTATTACCAAAAGCCAGGATCGCGTACGGGGCCGTGCGCTTTTAATCAGCAACGTTCAGGAGGCAGCGGGCAGGTGCGGATATCTCTTGGTGGACAGTTCAAGGCCAGCCTGGTCTACAGAGTTAAGTTCCAGACCAGCTGGGCTACAGGGAGTGAGACAGGATTACTTTAAGAAGGTCTGAAAGAGGCAGCATAGCTGGGAAGCTCAGACCAACTGAGCCACCAGCAAAGGACACTCTCCATCCTGTTTGACTGCACAGAGTTTTGTGCAATGTGCTCTTAGGTTTTTCAAGGTCCTTTGTGAGTCATAACCGTCCCACCCATGTTCGGTTGACTGGACGGTTGAGTTCATGAATGGAGGCGAGTTTACTTTAATAGTATGAACTCGCACATCACACCTTCTACTCATACTCCAGTAAGTAATCCCATAAAACTCATTGATGCACAGGCAAAAAAAGAAAAAAGGTGAGAAAGGAATGTATCTCACGCCTCGACCGCGGAAAAGGTGTATCCAGTTTTACCAGCAGCCAACGGCATGGGTACAGAATGCATTTAGGACGGTCCCAAACCGTTAAAAAGCCCATTCTCAAAGTGACCCAGGTAGGTGCCACCATCTGCAAACATCAGCTGACCAAAACCATTCTGCGTCCTGAGTAAGAAAGGATGTGCCCAAGTTTGGAACGGGGCCGTTCAGGTCCCTTCCCATCTTAAGGAGCCACATGACTTGCACACCTTAATTCACAAAAGAAAGAAAAGATGAGTGGACTAAAAGGGCCAAATACTCAGGGTGGCTCACAGACGGGGGCGGGCGTGGAAGGAAAACGGCAGGAGGGGAAGGGGAAAAAAGGGGGGAAGGGGGAAATGGGGGGGACCTCCGATCTTAGTGCGCAGCTACTAGATTTGGAAGCACCATCTCCAAGTAGGAACAAGAGCGTGCTCAAAACAACACTCACTTTTATTTGCAGGGCCTTTACTCTGTGGTAGCCACTCTTCTAAGCTGTCTTTATGTTTACCACCTTATTTAATTCTCACAATGCTCTTAGGAGGTGGGCAGAGTACTATGAAAATTATTCCTATTCATAATAGGAGAAAGAAGGGATGAAGCCAAATAACTTTTAAAAAATTGGGTTCTANCCCCCCCCCCCCCCCCGCGCCCATCTTCCTTATTTTTCTAGAGCAGCACAGCACATAGGACTGGCCTGAATTTGGGGCTGGGATCATCTGCCCAAGTGTAGGCAGAATGGAGAGATCTATTTCACTTGACAGCAAATGGCATGAAGGCCACAGTACTGGGTAGCTCAAGGTCTTAGGAACAGGAAGTACCAACAAAAAAGAGGCTGATCCTGTTCTCTAGCACAGAAGGGTTAGGGGAGGACAGAATTGCTGTGGGGTCTTGAGGCCAAAATCTTCCACAGTTTTCTGACTGGCAGGTGATGGCGCCATGGTCACGCTCATATCTGGTTACTTAAATGTTCACCTACAGTGAACAAGGGGATTGCGCTTTTTCAGATACTTTTCTGGTTATTCCTCAAATCCCATCAGACAGTGAGGTTCCTGGCTGACTTGGAGGCACTCTGGGCCCGCTGAACCACAGCAGAACACTTCTCTCGCCTCAACAGCTTGTTGTTCTCAAACAGGCCTTCATTGCGAGGTATTCCATGAGAACCATCAGGGAAAGTCAGTAAGCCTTTAAGAGAAAATTGGGAGAAAATATGAGCATTATTGGCTCAGATCATCTTGATAGGTAGAAGCAGAAGAAGAGAAAAAGTCACAGATAGGGCAGTCACTACGACTGCTGGATAGCCACAGAAGAATTAAAATTAAGGAGGTATATTACCACTCACATTATACTCACCTAAGTTATCATCCTACTGAGCTGAAACTTACCAAAACCATCTACTCGGCCATTTTTAAATTCCCCCTCAAAGGTCATGTTGTCATGTCGAATGAAGACTCCAACGCCATTAAACTTGCCCTGGGCAAACTCTCCCTCATACCTGGAGAGACACCAAGATGTTAGCCATCTGTGGGTGGGCCAGCTGTTCAGGTTAACTGAGGCCAATGTGTGTGTTAGTAACGGCGCAAAGCAAAGCTCATTTTGCCCAACTCAAAGATCGATCCACCCTACCTACCCCATTCCCAAGCAGCAGAGAAGGGTCAGAGTATGTGCCTATAAGGCCCCAAATTCAGGGAAAGAGTTTAAATGAATGGGGATAGAGTAGAAGGTAATTCACCTCCTTCACATTTCCAATTTTACATTTATTTTATTTGCTTTGTTTATTATTTATTTAATTGGCTCTGAACTCACTATGTAGTTTCTAGGCTGGCTTCAAACTCAAGATACTCCTGCTTCCTGCCTCCCCATGATGAAATGCATCACCATGTCTGGTTTTTACATCTACTTATTTTAATTAATTAATTAATTAATTTAATCCTAGCACTTGGGAGGCAGAGGCAGGTGGATCTTTGTGAGTTCAAGGCCAGCCTGGTCTACAGAGTTAAGTTCCAGACCAGCTGGGGCTACAGGGAGTGAGAAAGGATTCTCAGACCAGCCAAGTGGTCTGAAAGAGGCAGCATAGCTGGGAAGCTCAGACCAACTGAGCTTCCTGCAAAGGACACTGTCCACCTTGTTGAGCTGCCTACAGGTTGTGCAATGTGCTCTAGGTTTTCAGCCTTTGTGAGTCATCACCCATGTTAGGTGACTCGGCTGTCTCTGAGTTACTTAAGTAACCCCTCACTCATACTCCAGTAAGTAATCCCATAAAACTCATTGATGCACAGGCAAAAAAAAGAAAAAAAAAGGCTGAGAAAGGAATGATCTAATACTCACCTCGACCCGTCCGAAAAGGTCAGTACCCCAAAGCCGTTAAAGAGCCCATTCTCAAAGTGACCCAGGTAGGTGCCACCATCTGCAAACATCAGCTGACCAAAACCATGTCTGCGTCCTGAGTAAAGAGAAGGATAGGTGCCAAGTTGGACGGGGCAGCTTCAGGTCCCTTCTCCCTCATTTAGGAGCCCACACTTGCCACCACCTTACTCACAAAAGAAAGAAAAGATGCAGTGGCACTAACAGGGCCAACTCAGGTGGCTCACAGGACCTCCGATCTTAGTGGCAGCTACTAGATTTGGAACAACCATCTCCAAGTAGGAACAAGAGCGTGCTCAAAACAACACTAACTTTTATTTGCAGGGCCTTTACTCTGTGGTAGCCACTCTTCTAAGCTGTCTTTATGTTTACCACCTTATTTAATTCTCACAATGCTCTTAGGAGGTGGGCAGAGTACTATGATTATTCCTATTCAATAGATAGGAGAAGAAAGGAGAAGCCAAATAACTTAAAAAAATTAGAGTTCTATGTGGTACATATGACAAGAATGTAAATGCAACAGGCAGTCTGATTTGCCAGTCCTGTTTACCTATACCCATGCTGTTTATCTGAGAAAAATTAAAGTGCCCCTTAGCATCACACAGGCTCATGGTAAACCCAACAACCTGCTTGGCAGCACTGGTTTGAGCTCTAATAATATCCATAGAGCCATGCTTACTCACTAACCTGACCAAAATGCTAGGAGCAATCCTGCCTTTCAGTGTGCAAGGGAGTTCTTTTGGTGAGTAAACTGCCTAGCAAAGCCTCGAGATGTGTTCCCTCTTAAAGGCCATATTAAAGGGGACATAGTTTTGGAGGTGGGAGAAAAGGCTTGGGATAGAAGGAGGCAAAGTCAAAATGCAGAATTTGTAAAGGCTCAAGAGTTTATCAGCTGCAGAGATTTGATATGGAAATAATGGGGTACAGGCCTGACCACAGTGTGAACTGCCTTTCACCACTGTGAGTGCTGGAAATCCTAGTCTCCTTGGGGCACAGGTCTGGCTACAGTGTGAACTGCCCTTCACCTCTGTGAGTGTTGGAAATCCCAGTCTCCTTGGGGCACAGGTCTGGCTACAGTGTGAACTGCCCTTCACCTCTGTGAGTGTTGGAAATCCCAGTCTCCTTGGGGCACAGGTCTGGCAACAGTGTGAACTTCCCTTCACCTCTGTGAGTGTTGGAAATCCCAGTCTCCTTGGGGCACAGGTCTGGCAACAGTGTGAACTTCCCTTCACCTCTGTGAGTGTTGGAAATCCCAGTCTCCTTGGGGCACAGGTCTGGCAACAGTGTGAACTGCCCTTCACCTCTGTGAGTGTTGGAAATCCCAGTCTCCTTGGGGCACAGGTCTGGCAACAGTATGAACTTCCCTTCACCTCTGTGAGTGTTGGAAATCCCAATCTCCTTGGGGCATAGGTCTGGCAACAGTGTGAACAGCCCTTCACCTCTGTTGAATGGGAAAGTCATCTCCTTAGGGGAACTGCCCTTCACTTCTGTTGAGTGTGAAAGCCCAGTTTTCTTGTGGGAGTTATCGGCTTGCTAGGACGGAACCCATGGGACTCTAGAGTGGCCAGGCTGGGTTTCCAAACTGAACATTAGTAAACTACTTCTGGTATAGTTTCCAATATAGTCCACAGCTCCAAAGAATTCTGCTATTCCTCTGAAAAGACTATTTCCCTTTTTTTTTTTTGGTCTTTTCGAGACAGGGTCTCCCTGTAGCCCCAGCTGTCCTGGAATTCGCTCTGTAGACCAGGCTGGCCTTGAACTCACAAAGATCCGCCTGCCTCTGCCTCCCAATGAAAAGACTATTTCCATCTGTCATGAGCTACCATAGGAGACTCATGGCAATGAATGGTACTTGTTCTTTACTGTCTCTGCTAATTTCCAGATCTTCCTTAATGTCTTAATATTCTGAAATCAAGTGCTGGGCATGATGGCCTTTAATCCCAGTACTCGGGAGGCAGAGGCAGGCCAATTTCTGTGAGTTCAAGGCCAGCCTGGTCTATAGAGTGAGTTCCAGGCCAGCTGGAGATAAAGGGAGACCCTGTCTCAAAAATATATATAAAAAAAGAGATTTGGGGGGCTGGAGAGATGGCCTAGCAGTTAAGAGCACCAACTTCTCTTGCAGAGGACCCGGGTTCGATCCCCAGCACCCAACATGGCGGCTGAGAACCGTCTGTAACTCCAATTCCAGGAGAACTCCAGTTCCAGGGGAATCCGAGACCCTCTTCTGACCTCCGCGGCATTGCACGACACGGGTGCACAAACCTACATACACATTCAAAAATAAATAAAATTAAAAAAAATTAAAAAAAAAGATTTTGAAATCAAGTAATTGCAATGAATTCTGTACTCTCTAATTTGCACCCAAAAGCATTAAGTTTGCTCTGTTTAGTACATTCACATTTAAGATAATACATTAAAAGGCAAAATGATGTTTAAACACTGCCAATCTAGAAGTGGGAAGATTTAACTCATTTCTGGAAGTAGGATCAATATAGAAATTTGATTTATTTTTATTTTATGTATATGAGTATTTTGCCTACATGTATATAATGCATTATATGTGGGCAGTAACCATAAGCGGGCATTGGATCCCATGGAACTGGAGTTATGGGCCAGTGTTAGCTAAAATGTGGGTGCTGGAAATAGAACTTGGGTCCTCTACAAGAGTAGCCAGTGCTTTTAATGGCTGAGCCACCTCTCCAGCCCTCACAGCTTTTTAAAAACGTGTGTCTGTCTGTGGGTATGTGCATGTGAGAGCAGATGCCCATGGAGCCAAGCCCTGCAGAGGGGAATGAAGACTGATGGAACTGGCTATCTTAATATTATTTTTTCTCTTTGCCAAAGGAAGTGCTCATCACTGGATGCCCCCAGGGTTCTCCTCACCCTCTTTCCACTCGCCACGGTATTCCTCCCCACTGGAGTAAGTGAAGGAACCTTTTGTCAAGGTCATGGTGACAGCTTATAGAAGAAAGGATGAAAACTGCAAGAAACAAACAGAGAAAGCAGTGTCAAAGATGGCTAGAAGAAAAGACCACAGAGAAATTTTGTGGATACGTTCTAAAGGCTACTCTCTGGTAAATGCACACTACCTTGGGTACACTTAACAAAAGCACCCTCCTTAACACCCACCATCAACCTCTACCAAAGCACTCTTTTTGCCTTTTTTTTTTTGGTCTTTTTGAGGCAGGGTCTCCCTGTAGCCCCTGGCTGGCCTGGAACTCACTCTGTAGACCAGGCTGGCCTTGAACTCACAAAGATCTGCCTGCCTCTGCCTCCCAAGTGCTAGGATTAAAGGCATGCGCCACCACGCTCGGCTTCTACCAAGCACTCTTATCCCCTACTTGTCTTACAAGTTTTCAGCCAGTTCCTATTTTCTATGAGTTAGGATGGAAATGGAAGCTTAATCTACAAATATCTACTCAACACCTACTTACATGCTTAGCAGATATATAGTCTTTCCCTTCAATGATGTTATTATAATCTAACCTATAAGCTCAGCAACTGAAACACTGAACTATATTAGAGATAATAAAATTGTCAACCTAGATAACAGAAATTAGCAGAGGCACGGGATAAGCAGCATTAAAAACATGGCCCAAGTTTGTTCAAGGTCATCCTTAGCCATGTAGTGACTCTGAGGTCAGCTTGTGATTCATCAAACACTGTCTCAAAAAAAGTGTGTGTGTGGGTGCTGGTGGGAAATAAAACCAACAAAAATAAGCCCAGCCCCACATTAGCAACAAAAAAATAGTCTAGTTTGGTGGCACATGCCTTTAAAGCCAGTACTCTGGAGGCTGAGGCAGGTGGATCTCTGTGAGATGGAGGCCAATCTGGTCTATATAGCAAGTTCCAATTGGCTACACAGAGATCCTGTCTCAAAACCAAAACCAAAACTAACCCAAACAAGAAAAACAAAAAGCAACCTAAACATAGGGTATTCAGCAGGAAAATAAGGGTGCTCTGCCTTATTTCAGAGTGATAGGTACACTTGGCTGAGATCTTGAATTTGAAAAGAACCTCACAGATTTAATTCAAACTCCTTCATTTCATGGATGAAGAAACAAGCTCAGAGTGGTTAAAGTCTGTTGGCTGAGCTGGGACAAGCACATAGCCTGACCATGCTAGTCCTCCTTCTGCTAGGTCACACCAGCTCAAGAAGCTCTTAGAAAATGGCAAGAGCAGCCTCAGGGGACTGTGAAGCAAGGATAAAAGCAGTGTTTAAGGAAAACGAATGTGGCAACAGGAGCAGTTGGGGCAGCAGGGCCTAGTCAGAGAAGCTTTCGAGGAAGGAATGTAATAACTCAAGACTGTAAAAAGACACAGTGACTCTGCATTCGTGCCTTGTAATGTGACATGAGATACCCTTCTAGCAAGAGGCAGGGAGAGTCGGTTTATCCCTCTACCTACTGGATCCGAGCTGACTATGTAACTTGGTTAAAGGAATATTATTAGTAAGGTGACCACACAGATGGATTAAACGCAGGTTTGAAGCATTGGGCTTCTTGTACTTGGATCTGCTCTGCTTCAGTACACAAGTCCAGAATAATATGGATGAAGAGATCCACGTGGAGCAGAAGTCCCAGCTGACCACAGAGACAGGACTTAAAAAACCCCATGGGATCTGCCCTCTAAGCCCAGCCCCAGGCTAATAACTTACAGCATGACAGGACTGAAGAAATGGTGGCTGTTTCAAGCTACTCTTTTAAGGGTGTGTGTTAACAACCAGCAAACAACTGATATATTCAGGTATGAGTGGGTAGTGTGGGGGATGTAGTATAATAGGAGTGGAAGATATGCTACGATAAATACATCAGAGGAAAAACCTAAATGGTGCTTGGGAACTAGATAGGTGATAAAAGAATGTTGTACTCAAGGATATCCCATAAGAAGGGACTTAAATACTCTAAATATCATTAAGTATAAACAAAGACAAATAGAATCAATAGACAATAGAAATCTTATTTTTTAATTCTCTAGATCTTTTTATGCATCTCTTCTCATCTATTCTAGATCTAATACAATGTTTTCTGAGATAATAATAATAATAATAATGAAGATTGATCAGTTCATACTCAAACCTACAGAACCAAACTCTGTGTAGCTGCAGCTTGGGAATCTATAGCTTTAACAAGTACATCATTAGATGCCCACTTGAAAACTTATGGACTACTTCTGAGCCATATAGAGACACCATGAAAAGCTCTCAGCTATAAATCACCATTGAAAGTTCCTTGGGGCTGGAGAGATGGCTCAGCAGTTAAGAGCACTGACTGCTCTTACAGAGGACCAGGGTTTTATTCCCAGCACCCAACTTTAGTGACAGGTGTGGTGGTACACACCTTTAATCCCAGCACTCGGGAGGCAGAGGCAGGCGGATCTCTGAGTTCAAGGCTAGCCTGGTCTACATAGCAAGCTCCAGGCCAGCTGTGACTAAAGGGAGACTCTGTCTCAAAAAAAAAAAAAGTTCCTCACGATTAATAATTAACCTGGAGTCTGACCTCAGGCACCTGACTGAATGCCAACAGGACAAGTTCATCTGTTCTTCAAATTACAGGGACCTAGTGCACAAAACTGGAGACAGTCCTTAAATGCAATGGACCCGGGGCCAGTGGCTTGCTTCCTTTTCTTTTAAGTCCCAGAGAAACTGAAACCAGAACACTCATATATCTAAAAACAAACAAACAAACAAACAAACAAACAAACAAACAAACAAAGCTGACTAAGCTGGGTATGGTGACTAGTGCATGACTTTAATCCCAGCATAGGCAGGCGATGTCACAGAGGTAGAGGTCAGCCTGTCTATATCGTGAGTGACAGGCCAGTGGGGGCTACAGTGAGGCTCCATCCCAAAACAAAACAAAACAAAACAAAACAAATGTTGCCTACATAATCCAAATAGCACTAAAAAATTTAAATGTGGGGCTGGAGAGATAGCCTAGTGGTTAAGAGCACCGACTGCTCTTGCAGAGGACCTGGATTCCATCCCTAGCACCCACATGGCGGCGGCTGAGAACCGTCTGTAACTCCAATGGGAGAACTCCAGTTCCAGGGGAATCCGAGACCCTCTTCTGACCTCTGCGGCATTGCACGACACGGGTGCACAGACCTACAGGCAGACAGTACATTCATACACATACAAAAATAAATAAAATTAATAAAAATTTTTAATGTGGATGAATGTTTTGTCTGCATGTATGTATGTAAGTGTACCACATGTGTGCAATGCTCTCTGGGATGTTAAATCCCCTGGAACTGGAGTAGTAGACAGTAGTTGTTAGCTCCCATGCTAGGAATTGAACCCAGGTCCTCTGCAAAAGCAGCCAGTGCTCTTAACCACTGAGGCATTTCTCCAGTCCTTCAAATAACTTTTTTTTTTCTTGAGACAAGGTCTCTCTGTAGCCCCAGCTCTCCTGGAACTCACCTTATAGACCAGGCTGGCCTTAAACTCACAGAGATCCACCTGCCTCTGCTTCCTGAGTGCTGGGATTAAAGGTGTGTGCCACTACACCCAGCACATAATATTTTACAAATACAACAATTCAGTAAATGTGACTAATGAGGTAAATACTAAGTAGAGAAAAAAACAACCATATTTGTTGCCACTCATCTGTTCTTCATAAATATGCTATGGGATAGTTTTTTGTTTTTTGTTTTTTTGAGACAGGGTCTCCCTGTAGCCCCAGCTATACTGGAACTTGCTATGTAGATCAGGCTTGAACTCACAGAGATCCTCCTGCCTCTGTCTCCTGAGTGCTGGGATTATAGGAGGTGTGGACCACCACGCTCAGCTTGGATATTTTAACTTTATTTTATTTTATTTATTTTTGTATGTGTATGAATGTACTGTCTGCATGTAGGTTTGTGCACCCGTGTCATGCAATGCCTCGGAGGTCAGGAGAGGGTGTTGGATTCCCCTGAAACTGAAGTTAAAGACGGCTCTCAGCCGCCATGTGGGTGCTGGGGATTGAACCTGGGTCCTCTGCAAGAGCTGTCGGTGCTCTTAACTGCTAGGCCATCTCTCCAGCCCCAGGATATTTTAACTTTTTATCTTTATGCAATGGTCTTGCTATACAGCTCAGGGTTGGCCTGAAATTCATTACATAGCTAAAGCTGGCTCAAACTTGTAATCTTCCTGCCTCTGTCTTTCAAGTCCTAGTATTACAAACATGCACTACCATGGCTCTAACCTTAGCCATTTACAATTTATTACACATTTTATTTTATTTGAATTAATTAATTTGTGTGTGTACTTTGGTCATTTTTTTCCACAATGTTTATTGATAGATACAAGTACATAAAATCAGGGCATGAACATGATTTGATAGATTAAGTAGACTTAATTTCAATACTAAGGGAACAGTTCAAATTCTCACATCTGTTTCACACCCACAAAAACCACTTCAAGGGCATTAACAAGCTCTCAGTTTTGTGCAAGTAACCCATGTTTCTTTTTAAGAAGACTTGTGCATGGGGCTGGAGAGATGGCCTAGTGGTTAGGAGCACCAACTGCTCTTGCAGAGGACCTGGTTCGATCCCCATCACCCACATGGTGGCTGAGAACCGTCTTTGGCTCCAGTTCCAGGGTAATCCGACACCCTCTTCTGACCTCCGTGGCATTGCATGGCACAGGTGCAGAAACCTGCATGCAGACAGTACATTCATACACATATGAAAATAAATAAAAATTAAAAAAAAGACTTGTGCACTTGCCCAGGCTCAAGGATATTGAAATCTAGCACATAAAGCCCATTACTAGAGGTAGAAACTTTGGGGGCTGGAGAGATAGTCTAGCGGTTAAGAGCACTGACGCTCTTGCAGAGGACCCAGGTTCGATCCCCAGCACCCACATGGCGGCTAAGAACCGTCTGTAACTCCAATTCCAGGAGAACTCCAGTTCCAGGGGAATCCGAGACCCTCTTCTGACCTCCGCGGCATTGCACGACACGGGTGCACAGACCTGCATGCAGACAATACATTCATACACATACAAAAATAAATAATAAAAAAAAAATTAAAAAAAAGAAACTTTGGTCATTTTTATATAGATACTGAAAGCCCAGACGTTCCGCTGTGACAGTAGCCCGGTCCGAGTAGAGCAAGACATTTATATCTTGGGCTAGAGAGATGGCTCAGGAGTTAATAGCACCGACTGCTCTTTCAGAGGACCCGGGTTCGATTCCCAGCACCCACATGACGGCTAAGAACTGTCTGTAACTCCAGTTCCAGGGGAATCCGATGCCCTCTTCTGACCTCAGTGGGCACTGCTCAACAAAGGTCCACTTACATACACGAAGGCAATACGCTTACACATATAAAATAAAAATAAATAAAATATACATTTTAAATTTCCATTGCTTTTATTTTGTAGTCCAATTAAGTTCCCTGTAACCTGCTATGGTTGTTTCTGAAGACCATCACAGGCTGATGGCTGGGTACGCAGAGCTCCCTTTCTGGGACACTGACAGGCTACAGGGAAAATTCAGGCAGCCAATCTGTATGGCAGAGATTTTCTATTTGGTTCAGAAACTAAGACTGTATTTTTCCCACTATATGGTGGGAGCCACCTCTTCTCTAGGAAGCAGAACTCTAAAAGAGTTACAATTAAGACTGAGGAAAGTAATGTATAAAAATGTAACCTATTTGAATGCACAAAACTGCTTGAAAACAGGCTCAACCAAGAACTGCTTCTATATTCAGAATGAGTATTACAAAAGTTTATTCAGCAAAAACTTTATGAAAATATACACAACCGGATTTTATGTCATAGTAAAACAGGCCCTTTGAGGAGGGAACATGGACTGCTCTGATGAATAGCCATTGTTTAAACTCATTCCAAGGCTTCTAACATGATGATGTTTCCTTTTATAACCACCATTCCAATGTTATTCTGTTGCCCACTGGTTGCCATCTCTACACACTCATCAATCACAAGATTCATAAAGGGATCAAAGCCCCTCAGTATTCCTTGGACATGTCTACCACCATTTAACTTCAACAACTTTTTGTCCATAAACTTCTTCAGCTCAGGAGGGTGGGCCTTGCTCATGGCAGCTCCTAGGTGGGCTCTGCACAGCTGCGAAGGAGCAAGAGGCTTCACAAGCTCCCTCGAGGTGGGCTTGGCCGTAAAATATATATATATATATATATTTTTTTTTTTAAATGGCTGTTTTTATTTTTTTTAATTTTTATTTATTTATTTATTTTTGTATGTGTATGAATGTACTGTCTACATGTAGGTCTGTGCACCCGTGTCGTGCAATGCCGCGGACGTCAGAAGAGGGTCTCGGATTCCCCCGGAACTGGAGTTCTCCTGGAACTGGAGTTACAGACGGTTCTCAGCCGCCATGTGGGTGCTGGGGATCGAACCCGGGTCCTCTGCAAGAGCAGTCGGTGCTCTTAACCGATAGGCTATCTCTCCAGCCCCCGTACAATATATTTTTAAAAGATCAGTTATATCTTCTTTTATACTATTTATTTACTTTATTTATTTATTATATATTTTTTATGTATATGAGTGTACTGTCTGCATGTAGGCTGGTGCACCCCGTGTCATGCAATGCCGCGGAGGTCAGAAGAGGGCGAAGGATTCCCCTGGAACTGGAGTTAAAGATGGTTCTTAGCTGCCATGTGGGTGCTGGGAACGAACCCGGGTCTTCTGCAAGAGCAGTTGGTGCTCTTAACTACTGAGCCATCTCTCCAGCCCCCAGTTATATCTTCTTTTATTTTTATTTTTTGTTTGACATTTTCTTGTTTTTATTTATTTTTTAATTATAATAAATAATGAATACAAGCATCCTTCATGTAAAACCAATTTGCAAGCAGCTGTGCCCAAACTTATCCCAGTTATATCTTCTAAGCCCCTGGCTCTGTCCCCAAGTTCTCATCTCAGACATGAGGACACACAAATACTGAAAACCTGAAAATGTCATACCAATATGGAGAAACATTCATTTCATTTCATTTCCTTTTTTATTTTACTTATTTAATTACATATTTATTTATTTACTCATTTACTTACTTACTTATTGATTGATTGATTGATTGATTGACTGATTGACACAGGGTCTCCCTTTACTCTCAGCTGGCCTGGAACTCACTCTGTAGACCAGGCTGGCCTTGAACTCACAGAAATCCACCTGCCTCTGCCTCCCCAGTGCTAAGATTAAAGGCGTGATTGTTAGGCTGGAGGCCCGGGAGACAGGAATTAAGATTGCCGCAGCAGCTAGGACCCTGCATTGGAGAAAGTTCGAGAAGAGCATTCAGCATTAACACCTGATTCCAGGAAGATCACGGGATCCGACTTTCACCTTCAGGGCTTTCACCTGGCTTAATTGCCCAGATTCTAGCACTTTACCATCTCTCCTTGGCCTATAAGAGACCCGTAGTTTACCCTGAAGGCGAGTCTTCCTCAGCCTTTCATTCCCTGTGGTTTCCTTCACTCCCTTCCACTTTTACCCTGCAGGCATTCTTCTTTGCTCCCTTCCACTTTCACTCTGAACACCCTTTCAGTTCCTTCACTCTTCATTCCTTTCACCACTTGTGGGCCATGGGGTTTGACTTAAGGGCACATATTCCCTTCCTTTGGCATTTCCTTTCCTTTCCCTTAATAAAGCCTGACTCCTGTTAGTTGGGATTGACCTGGCCTTCCTCATTGCTGTCCTTGAACTCATGAACTTCTTGCCTTCTCCTTTTCACCAATTTGTCTATTAGCATGTAGAAGTAACCAGTAAGAAACATTAATTTCTAACTCCATAATGAAGCCCAGCTTTGCAGAGGCCCTTCAAGACATGTGGGGGTCTCTGATTTTCTCACTTATCTGGTAACTCCATATCCAGGATACCTCACATAATATAAGAAATCTCTAGGCAAAGCCAACTATCTTCCTGTCCTAAGGCCTCTCTAAACCTTTGAGTGCTACTACACACAGAGCTGGTTCTGGTACCCACTGTGCTCTCTGTCTTATCAATGTCGCATACGATCAGCCTCCAATTTCAGGCTCACAAACTCTTATCAGCCCAGCATCATAGAGTGCTGGTGTAGAGGTCAATGTGACGCCACTACAAATAAAACATTAATGAGAGGAAGACAGGCAGTTTTCCATAAGCCTTGAAAAAGAAAACTTTGCCGGGCGTGTTGGCGCACGCCTTTAATCCTAGCACTTGGGAGGCAGACGCAGGTGGATCTTTGTGAGTTCAAGGCCGGCCTGGTCTATAGAGCAAGTTCCAGGACAGCTGGGGCTACAGGGAGACCCTGTCTCAAAAAGACCAAAAAAAAAAAAAAA